>OY978529.1:12051138-12651138 GCA_963854835.1 Megamerina dolium
TTCTTGTTACGTATTATATCGTAATATATATTGTTTCTCCCACAATATTTGTGTCTCCTTTTTATTAAATATATATTGTTCTTATAAATTCTCTCTTGATTTATCTTTCTCTCTCGCTCTCTCTCTGTGTTTAATCTCGTTTTTCAAAATAGATTTCTTCTAGTTTCCAGCCATCCAGATAATCACGTCCACTTACTTCTAAGACTAAATTCAAACTGAAAACATAGCACGTTCATCAAGTGCTTAACAAATGATGCACGTTCAATATTGCTGTGGATCGCACAAATTTCTTGTTATTCGTGTTTGTGTCTATTTCAATTCCGCAAAGCTTTTCAATTTCGCGAGTGTATGGTACAAGAGGCACGCGTGTTTCATATTCATGTTTTGTATTGTACAAAAAGAATACATGCAAAAGGTAAACTGACTGACTCTCTCTCTCTCTCTCTCTCACTCTCTCGCTGACGAAATCGGCGTTTTTGTTATTCACATTCTATCCGTAAGTTTACCATGTTTGTTGTTATTATATTGTACTATTACACCCTAGCGTTTTACTCTTCAGTGCCGCCTTTCCACATGCCCTTAAAACTCATCATCGCTAAGAAAACTATATTATTTTATATAATTTAACATGATAACATGCTAAACTAGAAATCTCTTGTAACATTATGCCATTTCCATGCGGACATTTTATTACGATCTATCCTGACATCATCTTGGAGGGACAGGTGGCTACAAACACAAATGCAATTACTCAGCATAAGTAAAACAGCTGTCCCTGAGTGATGACTCACAGCAACTGGCATTGTGTTACTTCATGTCAATTCATAAAACTTATTATAATTTGAAACTGCATCAATTTATAACTAGTTTTCGAATCAACCTATTAAAAAAGTTATGTTTAAAAGCCATGTCAAAAGACAGTATTAAACAGTTTTAATATAGGTGTATGTATGTATGTATGCGTACTCGCAATAACAAACATGGTGACCTCACAAATAAAATGAGAATGACACTGTGCATAAAAAAAGCTGGATTTCATGAGAGCGAGAGTTAGCAAATTTCCTTTTTTATGTATTCTTCGTCCATGCGTCTATAATTTTTTTTTTTGTATATAAGTGCTACGAACATATGTGCGTTTGTATCTGTATATGATCCCTCCAGTCAACTCTACTAGTTGCGAAACAACTCATTACCAATCTTCTACGCAGTATATGAAAATTATATTCATAAACATTTAAAATAACATACATACATGCAACTAGTGGGCATGGTATGCCCACTTTTAGTAAAAATTCACCTGATACATTCGGTTGACTTTGTATGGCAGTTAGGTTAGGTTAGGTTATGGGGCTGCCCTCTCTCTGGGAGGACACACTTAGGCCAGAAAGACCCATTGTGATACCACCAAGCTTCTATTCCAATACTGTTGTGCGTATTGAATTTGGACAGCATTAGAAGGGACCTACTTATATTAGCCGGTTCCGAACGGCAGAACCCTTGTGACATCACTTTAACTTAGTTTTGCCACAGAGCCCTTTGAAAAAGCATTGTTGGCAAATTGTTACTGCCGGAAAAATTGCCAATTCTTGCCGGCAGGTGGGTACTGTTCGAAAGAAAAATCTTTTCGATATTAAATTTTGTTATGCTTCAGCCGGGGATTGAACCCACGACCTACAGATCAGAAGGCCAACGCACTAACCACTGAGCTACGGCACCCACTGTATGACAGTTACATTAAATAATAATCCACCACAATAATAATCAACGAACCAAATATAATTATGCTGCACGAACTTTTTGTTATTCCTATGTTAGTATTTTTACTTATAGTTGACAGTAGCGTACAGTACGTCAAAATATCTCCGGTTTACACCGAAGGCGGTTCCCACACAAAAGAGCAAAACATTAAAATTAAATTAGAATAGAAACTGACAGCAGAGTCCACCGGAATCAACTGCAGTTGTCCGTTCTTGCGTTACCATGCGGACTATACGACACTAGTTTAATTATCGTCACTCCGTACTAGTTGTAGAACTAGAACTATAAACGATTAATCAGTACTTTGAGTGATGGGATATTATAATGACAGTCACGGTCGCGGTTTATTGTTGCTATCAATTTAATATGAAGCTTTCAGATATATTTTTTTGTTTTTTTTTTTGTTTATTTTGTTTTGCATTTTCTCACGAATTTTTTCAGTTAACTTATTCTCTTTATAAAATAACGAAATTAAAATGTGACAGCCCTCAGTAAAAAGCCGGTACCACAAAATTATACTATAGATACATATTTACATACTATTTATATGTGCACATACGTTTAAGTGTATATATGTATGTAAGTGTATCTAAACCAAATAACAATGTTGTCAACTCAGTAGATATCGTACTAAACTTTGTGATTTTTGAATTTGAAAATTTACCAAAAGTATATATGAAAATATGGTATAAAAATAGAAATAAATTTGTATTTTTGAGGAAATTTTTGTAACGAAATTCAGTAGTGGTAAGCTTCGAATACATTTGTTTTATCTAATTATTATCAAATGCACTTGTTAAGGGGGAAGACCACTTTGACGGTTTGAAAAAATCGATTTTTTTTTTTTTTGCTTGAAATGTTCTATGAGGTGTGTATTTTAATGTAGTATGCATCTATAGTCCGCTAGAAACATTTAAACGAGGTAACGAGACGATTTTTTAAAAAATTTCCCGGGGCACTGAGCGAGTTTCTAAAACTTCAAAAGCCTTTATCTCGAAACGACATTTTGTAAACTGGTGGGACATATCACGCTTGCAGTTTTCAACCGATTTTGATGAAACCTTGCAAAATTATTGAGAATTTAATTCTGCATCGAATATATTTTGATATTTTATAATTTGGATTTTTAAAGCACGATTTTGAGGCAAATTTTACAGGTAAAAAATTAACAATTTTTTATAAATAGCCACCATTTTCGTAAAAATTAACTTTTCAAAAAACGGCTTCAGTATTTCAGTGCGAAATTATATGGAGAATAACCTGCCTATCTAACTTTTGTTCTAGATTCACTTGCCAAGGGTCCAGATGTCCCACCGATGGGGAAAACCGGGCTGGAAGGGGGCTACGCGACCTGGTGCAGCGTGTACAGGGAGCCCGAGATCCAAACAAAAAAAATTGACATTTATTGTGAAAAAGGTAACTAATAAAATCATATAAAACATTTTATCATTGCAAGTTGTTTTAATGCTGAAAAAAAATTCCGAAAATACTTTATTTTCCGACAGCTATTTCCCCCTTAAGTTGAAATATATTCATTAAAATTTTTTAGTTTTTTTTAAGGTAATAGCTTTTACTTATTATGGTAGTGCAGTTTAAAATTTAAAGTCGACAACACTTCTACATAACAAGTTAATTGCTGAATAAATTAAAAATACACAAAAAAAATACAAACCGATATGTATGCAAGTACCATACGTTACGTATGTGTAAACTAATCTACCGGTTATTATGAGAGTAAAAAAATGAGTTCAAGAGCAACAGAGAGTTAAACATTTCTAGTTGAGATTTAGATATAAATAATAATTCCGGCTATATAGTAAATAACACAATGATATGGTGAGATTTCTCTTCACTCTTACAAAAGTCATTGGCCTTTCACTATACTTGTTCATTTTCGCAAGGTTAGGTTAGATCAGCGTATCCCCGTATATCAGTATAGGCCAAAGGAAAGTCCGTTGTGATTGTTATTATCTGAACCAACCTGTGCTCCTGATGTACGAGAGCGAATTGATAAAGAAGCTGCCTAAGTACGAAAAAGGCAGCACAAACACAAAAACTTTTTTTTTTTTTTTGAAATCGCGATCTGTCAAACCTGTCAAACGTCAGCTGTTAAAATTTCACCCAAATTCATCGATTAGTTTATTTGTTGTAGTCGTTTGAAGTAACCAACTTTTGTGTTTCTTGAAAAATGGAAAAAAGCGAATTTCGTGCAGTGATTAAACATTATTATTTGAAAGGGATAACGGCGAAAGAGACAAAAGAAAAGCTCGATAAACATTACGGTGAGTCTACTCCGTCAGATTACATGGTAAAATATTGGATTGCTGTATTTAAACGCAGCCGAACAAGCACTGCAACAATACCATCAACAGGAAGGCCAAAAGAGGTGGTTACTGAAGAATATATCAAAAAAATCCTCATCCTAAACATCTCATATGAACGTGTGTTCAACATTTTGCATGAACATTTGCATATGAAAAAGCTATCGGCAAGATGGGTGCCGCGTTTGCTTCGAGAGACCACTTCACAGCGGTGTTTGGACATAATAAAGCGTAATCCTGTTGATTTTTGGCGTCGATTAATAACTGTTGATGAAAGATGGGTCCACCACTACACACCTGAAACCAAAAATTAATCGAAACAATGGGTGGAAGCTGGTGGAAGTGCTCCGAAGAAGGCGAAGGCAGTGAAATCGGCTGACATGGTTATGGCCACTGTATTTTGGGATGCACTCGGAATATTGCTTATCGATTATCTTGAAAGAGGATCCACAATCACAGGAGAGTATGATCGTGCATTATTGGATCAATTGAATGATGCAATCAAGAAAACACGACCACATTTAAAGAAGAAAAAAGTGCTCTTTCTTCAAGACAACGCACCGGTTCACACAGCATTAGATACGATGCCAAAATTACGTGAAATACACTTCGAATTGGTTGATCATCCTCCTTAGTCCACATTTAGCTCCTAGTGACTTTTGCCTGTTTCCAAATTTGAAAAAATGGCTCGCAGGAAAAAGATTCAGCTTCAGATTCAGATTCAGGTTTTTGAAAAAAAAAAATGTTTTTTTCCTACTTAGGTAGCTTCATTATCAATCCGCCCTCGTATTTGAGGAGAAAATGCAGAGCAGTGCAGCTAGCTTTCGGATAGCTCATGAATATACTGCATTGACATAGGGCATTGACCGATTGTACCCTTTCGCCTTTCGACGTGAAGCTTTTGTTAGAGCAGTCCACTAAACCTAAACTTCACACAGAAGTAAGTTTTATATAATAAGCAGGTTAGTCTTGGTTAACCAGGTTTACAGGCGTAAGATGCAGTAGTGGCTTTTTCGATCTCATTTTTTTAATATTTTTTTTGCAATTAATTTACGGTCCAGGATTACTCCCAGATATCTGGCTTCATCGCTCTGAGCTATTGTAATAAATCCACTTACTAGTTCAACGAACGAAAGGCTTATGTATTTTCAACTAAGCCAACTTAGCATCGCATACAAGGTCCTATCGAGCTTACTGTGCGAAAGATTGAAGCCTATGGTTAAAAACCTGATTAAACCTTATCAGTGTGGCTTCAGACCTGGTATACCTACCATTGACTAGAGTTTCACACTGTGCCAAATCCCGATCGACACACCATTTATTTGTTTATAAAGCCGATAAGGGATTACCTTACCTTACAACAATGCTTCAGTTCGGTATTCCTGTAAAGCTCATTCGTCGTTGCAGAATTGCACTGTGTAACTCCCGTTGTGCAATGAAAGTTGAAAATGACTTCTCCCCGCCGTTTAATACAAGGTTTCAAACAAGATGATTCGTTTTCGTGCGTCTTCTTCAATCTTATTATGGAGAAAATAATACGAGCTGCTGATCTACGACATAATGGCACTATCTTCTACAAAAAATTCTCATGGTGTTATCGTATGCCGATGATATTGATGTAGTCGGCAAGAACATGCGAGCAGTTATTGCGGCATACTCAGAATTGAATAGAGAGTCGCGTCGAATGGTTCTTACGATGAACGAGGGCAAGGCGAAGTACCCAGTGTCAACTATCAGAGTCCCGGCGTCTAGGACAGAACGTCACTGTTGATAATTATGCTTTTGAAGTAGTGAAGTACTTTGTCTACCTTATATACGTTGTCTAATTTGTTTGCACAATGACTTGTTGTATACTAATTATGTCATAACAAACCAAAAAAAAATAAAAAATTACGGTTTGTTCATAATAATCTTTAACTGTACTGCGCTGGCTAAGTCATGTCGAGCGAATGGAAGTACACGCTCCGGCTAAGAAGGTGTTTTATTCGAGACGACGCAAAAAAGGCAGACCTAACCTCACACATAAGAAGAAGAAGAATAAGCAAAATCGCTCACGAAATACTACTACATCCCAAAAATGTTACTATTTGGTTTGGTTCAAATGCATAAAATACGCATATTCGACCAATATTTTTTTAAAATCCAATGGGGTATTTGATACTCAAAAACGATATTAATTCAACCGATGAATATATTTTCATAAAATTTGCTGGACTGTTGCATAATATAATAATTAAGAACATGAGCCAAGGGGCCTAAGCGTAAACCTAAACAACCATCCTTGCATAAGCAGTACCAGCGGGCTCTGCACATACTCGGTAGGATAAGCAAAAACGAGGCCGCTGGTACTATTCATCCAAAGGATGAGGCCGTGATCATCTGCAGCCATGTATGGGAAAGTGGTCCAAGAATACAAGGAGTACTTGGCCAAAAACCCCAGGGCAAACGAGGCAACAAAACGGAATCGATCGCACGACGAATCCGGGGAGGCGCCTAAGAAAAGCAAAATAGCCGACGGAAGCAGTGTTGCTGTCCGTCCTCCAAAAACTGCTTCAAAACCACGTAGCTACAACGAGGTAGCACGTGATCATCTGCAGATCGCACTGGTGGATGAGACCATTGGCCGCGGGAAGCCTGTGCTGGACAAGTGGGGCAAAATCGAGGCAGGGCTGTCTCGAATCGTCGTCGACCCGGCGGGTGAACCACCACGTTTCGATTCAGCGGAGGTTGTCCGCGTAATAAACAATATCCTAATAAAACTGAATAGAGGGGGTGTCAAAGAGGTGGCGTATGCCGATGATATGGTGTAAATTGTACCCTAGCACGATCAGTGGGATCACACAAAGGGCGTTAGACGAGCTCAACTCTTGGGCTATCGAGTGTGAACTAAGGTTGAACCCGGATAAAACAGACCTGATGCTTTTCACCGACAGAATCAAAATACCCAAATTTGACTTGCCTAAATTAAACCATCAAACCTTAGCTCTTTCCTCCAGTGCTAAATACTTGGAGATTGTTTTGGACTCCAAGCTTAGCTGGAGATTAAACACTGAAAACCGGGTAAAGAAGGCTTGCATTGCCCTCTATACCTGCAGAAGAGTAATTGGAAGGAAATGGAGTCTCCAACCAAATCTTACTGTATGCATGTACAAAGCAGTTGTACTTCCAATTTTATCGAATGGCTCGGTTCTTTGGTGGAAAGCTTTAGATAAGACCTACACCATTAATAAACTTAGCAGTATACAAAGGTCAGCATGTGCAGCAGTAGTCGGAGCTATAAAGTCGTGTCCCGTGGATGCTCTTAACGTTCTGACACACATGCTCCCTCTTGATCTATGCATCAAGAAACCAGTAGTTTTTCCTTTGAGGAAGGATTGGACTAAGGGATGTCTGTTAATCAGCTTCGACACCACAATCTACACGGACGGCTCCCGAATGGATTGTGGCGTAGAGGCAGGAATATACTCCGAGAGATTGAAAGTGGACAGTGAAGTTTGTGCGCCTCCCTAACGTGTCTAGCGTATTCCGACGACGTTGTATAAGCTACAGTTAAGAGAATCCTAATGACCTAACCTCTACAGATACCCACTAGAAAAAATGATTTATATCAACTGGTAGAATCACTCACACAAACCACCATGGTGCACGACCGAACTAAAGGCGTTAATGAAAATTGGTTAGAAGGCCTTTAAAAAAGGCATTATAACTCGGTGTTACTTTGGGCTGAGTAAGCAATTGAGAAGTCGAGCCCTCTCTCGAAGAACGAAAACTACACTCTACAAGTCTCTCATCATGCCTGTCCTAACATATAGCGCTGAAGCCTGGACAATTTCCACCTCGGATGAGCGAATGCTTGGAGTTTTCGAGAGAAAAGTCCTACGCAAGATCTTTGGACCTATTTGCGTTGGTGGCGAGTACCGAATAAGGTACAACCATGAGCTGTACGAGCTGTATGCCGATATTGACATAGTAAAGCGCATCAAAATCCAGCGACTGCGCTGGCTAGGTCATGTCGAGCGAATGGAAGAACACGCTCCAGCTAAGAAGGTGTTATATTCGGAACCCGCTGGAGGACGACGCAGAAGAGGAAGACCAAACCTCCGGTGGAAAGATTAAGTAAGTAATATTATTTCCAGAGCAATATCGAAATTCCATCTACCCATCAACAGACCATCAACAACGAAGCTCAAGAATTGTAGTATCTCTCACCCCTACTGCTATCCTTAAAAAGCTCAGGCTTTCAAAACAATAGTATATGCTGTCGACCCCGCATTAAATACGATAAATATGGAAAATACGGTAGCACCGTTACACCAAGCCCTTAACACTTTAACCCACTGAACTGTGGTCACACAGGCTGTACCCTTGGGATAAATTGGCACAGACTTTGTCCTATTCACATGGAAGTACAAATCAATGCACATTACACTACCTTCAATCAGAGGAATTTGTTTGAGCTTTTCAAACGAAACAAGACTCCTAGAGCTCGACCTTGACAACAAACTTAAATGGAAGAGTACCATCGAAAAATGTGTGAAAGCTTCGGTTGCATTATATCTATGCAAACGAGCAATAGGGAAAAATATGGGGAATACGACCCGGTGTCGTTTACTAACTGATTCATGAATAATTCATTTGGGCTGTAACTTCATGCCCGAACTCACCGGGTTGGGTCACCGGGAACTCATCAGCTGGAGAATATTCTACGCTTTACTCGAAGCTCGGGTAGATTTCTAAGATAAATGAGTTAGCCCACCTGCGGCATCACAATGGGCTTTACTTGGCCTAAGTCAGTCCGCGCAAGCGAACAGTTTCATCAACCTAACCTAACCTATATGTATTCTTGATCGGCGTCGGACGGACAGACGTCCGCTTCAGTACGCCAAAAATAATAGCTTTTCATCCATGTTGCAATTAGGGATCTTTTAAATTAAAGAAATCAATTAAAACCCGTTATTTTGTCCTTTATTAATGCAAGATATTCATTTCAATCAGATGTTTGTAACCGCTTGAAGGAAGCTTCTAAGATATAGAAAAACAATTTTTTTATCAGCATCGCTATTCATGTTCTTTACAGTAAATTTAATATCGTCCAGAAAATGGAATTAACTTGAGAGCATTTTCGTGAATTTATTTGTCACGACTTTCGATATGGATTACCTCAACAACAAACATTGATGATCTTCATTCTTTATATGATACATATATATATAGCACCATAAAAACGACTGTATATCGATGATTTAATGAAGAAAATCGTGAACAACATTATCTGAATGATGAATTACGTGAAGGTAGTCCAAAATCAGTTGTTGTACCAGAAAATGCCGATGTACCGTATGCACTGATCCAGCAGGCTGAGGCATCCCTGGGCATTACCAAGACCAGCGTACACATGATATTGCATTAACATTTAGCCGTGAAGAAACATTAATCGCGTTCGACCGCACATAATTTCACAATCGCACAGAAAAAGGCTAATGTCGCTTGGCGCAAAGAAATGCTAAAAAAACACGATCGCGGTGCTTCAAATACATTAATAAGATCGTGCGTATCAGGTCGAAGGAAATAGCAAAAAATTTGGTGGTGTTTTTGTAAAATCTTTCTGGCACCCGCTGGGAGGCGATTAAAGTGAGTGCCAAAAACCTCCTCGGTTAGAGGTGGTGCGTTGGACTTGGGACCCATCTCATAAAAACTCTCACCCAATGAAAAATCAAATCGTTCCTCGGATAAAGACAACCCCTTTTGGTGATGACCCTCGCAGACGAAATAAGGACCATGATTTACGCATATGCACCTGGAATGTCCGGTCCCTCTACAGGTAAGGTGCCTCTATCCAGCTGGTTAATCTCCTCGAAAAATACAATGCTGACTCCACCGCACTTCAGGAAATGCGATGGACGGGACACTATTGCTCTAAAAGAGCGTCCTGGATAATATATTACAGTTGCCACTCTGATGAGGATTTGTTGTCAGTAAAAGACTGCGACATCTTATCTCGCAGTTCACACCTGTGAACGAGTGGCTGGCAACAATCCGCGTTAAGGTAAAATTTGTTAACATCAGCCTAATATGTGCCCACACCCCGACGGATGAGAAGGACGATGCGACCAAAGAGAGCTTCTTACAGCGCTTTGAAGAAGTTTATGGCCGCACCGATATCAAAATCGTACTTGGCGACTTCAATGTCAGGGTGGGCAAAGGAGGTATCTTTGCTCCAACAGTCGCAAAAGTCAGCCTCCGCCAGAACACCTCCGATAACAGAATGAAGGTGATCGAATTCGCCGCAGCACGAAACGTGGTAATTAGAAGTACCAGATTTCAGCATCTCGACATCCATAAAGCGACGTGGCTGTCTCCAAATGCTTTTGCACAATTTGCGTCAACTACCGTGGAATAAGTCTTCTTAGCATCGCATACAAGGTCCTATCGAGCGTACTCTGCAAAAGAGTAAATCCACCATGGGTCAGATTTTCACACTGCGCCAAATACTGCAGAAAACCAAAGAAAGCCAGATTGACCCACACCATTTATTTGATTATTATAAAGCCGCTTTCGACAGTCCAACAACAATGTGTGAGTTCGGTATTCCTGCGAGGGCAAGACGAAGTATATAGTATCAACAAACAAAGAGTCACAGCGTCTTGGACAGTATGTCGCTGTTGATAACTACGCTTTTGAAGTAGTGAAGGACTTTATCTATTTTGGCACCAGCATTAACAAAAGTAATGATGTCAGTCTGGAGATATTGCGAAGAATCACTCTTGCTAACAGGTGTTACTTTGGGCTAAGTAAGCTTTGGGCTAAGTCCAGCCCTCACTCGAGAAACGAAAACCACACTTTACTCCGGCATCATGACCATTCTTACATATGGCGCCGAAGCTTGGACAATTTCCACCTCATATGAGGGAATACTCGAGTTTTTGAGAGCAAAATCCTACAAAAGTTCTTTGGACCTATTTGCGTTGTTGGCGAGTATCGAATAAGGTACAACCATGAGCTGTATGAGCTGTATGCCGACACCGACATAGTAAAGCGCATTAAAATTCAGCGGCTGCGCTGACTAAGTCATGTCGAGCGAATGGAGGTACACACTCCGTCTAAGAAGGTGTTGTATTCGGTACCCTCTGTTGGACGACCTAACCTGTAACTGGCTCCAACTAGCGAGGGAAAGAGATAGCTGGTGAAGCATGCTAGACTCGGCCTAAATCGATTTTCGATTGTAATAGCCACAAAAGTAAGTAAGTAAAGAAGCACTTCGCAGTAAATGGTCGCTTGTTTTTTTCAGAAAAACTAGCAATGTCGCAACCGTGCAGTTAAAGAATCGTAAAACGGATAATTGCTTGTTGTTAATGACCGTTTTTTGCGGGAATTCTTCGAGGAAATGAGGAAAATAAACCGAAAACGACGGATCATTCCATGGTAGACAATGCGAGCTGTCACGCATCGGCTCAATCAATTCAATATTTGACCGGATCAGAACTATGAATTGGTGAGTCATCTGCCATACAGCTAAATTGGTAGCAAATGACTTCATTTTGTTCACACACGTGAAGAACACACAGGTTGGTCAACGTTTTTCTACGCCAGAAGGGACTGTTGATGCGTCCAAATACTATATTTTGTAGATATCTTCACAGTGGAGAACATAATTTTCGGATTAGTTCAAAAGCATGAAAAAGTTATTGATCTTCGTGGAGAATATTGTGAGATATACAATAGAACCATTTTCAATGATTTTGAAAATTACTCATTTTCAGTCGTTCCATTGACATGAAAAAAAAAATTATTTCACATATTTTTAAGATTGTAGATGAAAGATAATTTGATGGCGAAAATCAAATCAAAGTCAAATTTAATCTGATCGACACAAATAGTATATCAACGGAGGGAAGAAGACCACACCATTTGCACGAATGGCATGCAAATCCTGGTATATGAATAAAATGTTATCGAGATTTTTGCCAAAAACGGAAAAACACGTTTTTCGCAAATACCTCGAAACCGGTTCTTTGGCAAAATAAATTAGTGCCATTTTCTTGTTCAGCGGACCAGACTTAGCGTGCAAAACATATTTTTTTAATGTATTTTTTTCTGTCGAGTAGTGTTATCTGCCCAATAATTTGTTAGTGAAAATCATTTAAAATGTTACTGTAAAAATAAGAAATAACACTTACACAGTATGATTATGTAGTAAACTGTCCACTTTCTCTTGAGTTAACTTCGCCGTAGGCTCGTTAATTTTCAGAAGAAACATGATGATTGATTTTGAAAGTGCCGCGATTTCCTTATATGATGATTTAAGCTCTTCAGATCTGAGAATTATTTCCTTGAAATAGAAATAGAAAAAAGTTGACATATTCTTAAATTTGTATTTAATAATAAATAATATTTAAATTTCCATATTAATATAGTCCTATTTGGTGAACAATATTTTTTGTCAATCGGTCTTTTGCCAATATGAACAGATTCGATGGTTTACCCACATGTGAACAAGAAAAGTATAATTGGCCATAGCAGAAACATGGATTTTTTAAGTCCAGTCCACAAATGGACACAAATGGTCATAGCGAATGCTAAACGTATCCGAAATTAAAGCCGTTTGAATGGGATTGTACTCCCGGATGGTATCATGTAGATATGTGGTAACAAGGATTTCTATATTTAACTTCCCGTTTAAAATGTTTGCTCTAATAATATTTCCGGTAATCCGTTTGATTACCAAACGTGTGCCGTTGCATAATCTAATTAGGTTTAAATTGCGAAGCAGAATCGAATATTATGTGGTGGCAGTCCATTTTGGCATTACTAGATCAATGAATTAAATTTTCTATTTTCGCCGCAAGCATATGTAACACCAGCTACCGGACAAAGGTAGCAAGAAAAACGCAAGTTGCTGTTTTCTAGGAAAAACAATAGCATTGACTAGTAGACTCAGAAATTCAAAGAGTGAACTAAACCTTAACCGCACTGAAGATTTAACCTATGTACATAAATTCGGAAGGTAGGATTCATCCTATTCCGACCACTCTCAAACCTCAAACGATAGTGTACCGAATAGTGAAGACAAAAAGCAAACATTTTTAAAATCTAATAGACTCCTTTTCGAGATATCGTGTCCTAGAGATTTAAGGTTTACATTTTGTCATTATATGAAGGCCAATATCTGGCAAACGGTTGGGAGTTTCTTCAAGTTTTGTAGCCAAGTTAAAATAAAATATTCGAGCATTTTACTGCTATATCACTAAAATCATGCTAATTGCATTCTGTGATCAAAAGCTAAAAAAAAAAGAGTATATATCTTTTCCGATTTTTCCAGAACCAATCCCATATTTTGGAAATTGTTGGAAATCGCTCATTTCATAAAATATACAAATATGATCAGGTCATTTCAAATAACCTCTTAATCAATCTTCAATTAATGTCACTTTTGCTTATATTTACGATTGACAGTTATCAAATTACCAAACCCTTTACATATACACATGTAGGCATCTGATACTAATATATTAGTGCAAATAAATATACCATAAACTCACTTGGATCGCATGCATTGTATCTTCTAATTGACGCCGGGACCTAACTATCATGTCAACATTTCCGAGTTTGTCTTCCAATCGGCCAATCGCTTTCTCCCATTTTATTAAACGATTTTCAAAATCATCCCATTTATTGGCCATATTTTGAAGTTCCTCATGTCTGTTCTCCAAATTTTTAATGATATCATTCCACTCGTTATTTAAATTGGTATTATCCTTTTCAATCAACTGACGATTGCGCAAATCCGCTTTGCGTATAAGACCTTGAACTTGTTGATTGACAAGTACTATGTCATTGGTTTGGCTCTGGAAATTAAAGCAAATATATTTATTAATTTAGTTTTTTTTTTTTTTTTGTTCATTAAGATAAATTAAGTTTTAAACGGATCATACATATGTTTTTGCTCGAATACATAAGAAAAAAAAATAATTATTTAATACTAATTTGTCAGTACTGCAACCCCCGCTACATTAAATTCAAACCCCAAAAAAAAATTACCGTAAAAAATCATCGCATCAATATAGAAAGGAGTTAACTCATAATTTCTTCGAAAATGTGGTTTTTGCATTTTCTATTAGAATACCCTTAAATACAATCGTATTTAAGATTTCACAGTAATATAATGACAAATAACGGCATTACAATGAAATGAAAATGCATTAAATAATTTTTAAAATATTAAATCTTAAGAAGTTAAGTTTTTTCTTCATCTTGTGGAATTCCTACATTAAGGTGAAGGGGACACCTTCATAGACAAGATATCTCGACCTAAGTGGTCACTGGTCACTGCCTCATAGGACCTTACGCCGTGAAATTAAACCTGGGCCATCTCGTGAATGACTACTACAGCAGCTGCAGAGATGAGGTGGAAACCCTGACCATCTCACATCAGCACGTGCCCTACACTAGGCAAAATACACAAACCATTCCTAGGTTATTACCACCTAAATCAGCTAGCCCCCTAAATTTAATTTAAAGTTCCAGTTGGTTCGATGAAATAAAGTAATATAAATATCCCCGTAGTACACAATGGGTCTAAACTTCACCTATTTACTAGCTAATTCGTTTATTACAAAAGCTTAATAATTTTAAATTTTTCTGCTGCAATTTTCTTCAATTAACAACATTTAAATGAAACAGCTCTTATAGCAAAATCTTAGAGCGAACGAAAAATAATTTAATATATTCAGAGAGGTGGAGTGCTAAATTCTCGGATATTATAATGTAATAGCCTAGACATACGGCAGCGTTAATCCGGATTAACGACGCACTTAATCCGAATAAAATATTAACCTGACGAACGGCAGTATTGCGAATTAACTAAACAGCTGATTGCTGTTTTATTAGGTGTGTTCATTTACATTACTATCACTATCAATTTCTGTCATGTGTCACTCTCGATATGAGAAAATCTACAAGAAGTACGTGAACTGAAAACTATCATAAATGTGTAAATTGACATTCACAGTTCATAATTGACAGCTGGATTTATTAGGTCGCCAACGCTTTTCATGTCAAAAACTGTTAACAATTGTTGAAAGTTTTTTGTTAGCGAACACACCCATTGTTTTGTAAAATGGATCGAGAAAAATTCACAATAGAAATTTTTCATCAGTGTTGCCATCGAAAATTGCTCTAATCCTCTTTAATTTTGAGAATTAACTCGTATAGTTAATGCGGATTAGCTGCCGCTAATGCCCGAGATAATTTGAATTAAATCGTTAATCCGGATTAACGCTGTCGTCTGTCAAGGCTATAATTTACTAACTAACTTTGAACTACATGATTTCAATTGTTCGGCTAAAAATTATAATATTTTAAGCAAGTATTGCTTCACTTGCAGTAATTTATAAAATATGAGCATAAATAATTTGATTTTCTAATAATAAATGTGCAAAAGTATTATGACAAACTTACTTGTATATTTGATATTGCATGTGCCAATTTTTGTAGATTGAAATGTAAGCCAGCGAGATTTTGTATAGGCTCATCTGTAAATTGAGTAAGTTCTATCGTTGCCTTTACACGACCTGCAGATTGTTCGTATTCGGACCAATATACAAGCTCCTTCTCTAGCTCATCTTGCTGATTCTTGGCTGCCGAAAGAATATTCACCAATTGTGTCTGGAACTTTGATAGTTCACGCGAAAGTTCAGCTTGTTCAAAATTATTTAGCGATGGCCATATTTTATCAGCAGCTTCTTGTATTTGTTTGTATACCAGTTGCTTAATAGCAGATTCATTGCCAAAGAAATTTTTGTGTTCTTGCAAGTCATTAGCAAGGTTTTCGTAGTCGATGCCATGCTGACTACTTTGCAAGCGAATTTCTGCCTCATGTACCCAATCGTTGAATTTCGCTACAAGATTCATGTAGTCAATTCTTGCCTTACGATTGTTTGACAGATACTTCTCGCGCTCTGCCAATTCGTGTGGCAAAGACGACACCAACGAACGACCTTCGGATAACATTTCAACCAATGCGCTGGGCATTCCTACTTCCGTCTTTATTGCGTCGTTGATTTTGTTAAACTTGTCTAAATATTCCTGAATACTATTCTTTAGTTTGTTATGTTTTTGCAGCTCATGTTCTACTGAATCAGGATCGCGTTCAAGCAAAGGACGCGATTTGACTGTACCTTCATTATTGTGTAACCAGTCCAGTATTTCTGAAATTTCAGCTGCCATTTTTTTATGATGCTCAAGTTGTATTTGATGCTTTTGACGCTGTGATTCAACAGCCTTGCGGAGATTATGTAGCTGATTTTTAAGCGATTGCAACTGTTCAGTAATACTGTTTTTATCAGCGGCCGTACCTTCGGATGCTATCTTTTGTCCTTTGTCCGTTGCTGATGCTAATAATCCTTCACATTCTTGGATTTTCAGGATGACATCGTCATATTTATTGACCTTCTCTTCCAAACCATCTGGTGAATTTTCAATGTCAATGATCACATCAGTATACTTCATAATAAATGCAATTATCTCGTTGATTAGTGCAATAAACTGCTCACGTAATAACAGTAACTGACGCAAATGTGCGAGCTGATCTTCTATCAGCTTTATCATATCATCTTGCTGAGCTAATATACTACGCAGTTCTGGCAAATCGTCCATTTGAATGTCGCCCATTCTATTTTTGCTATCCTTGAGTTCTTTAAGAATGTCCTCATATGCACCTAATAACTCTTGGACATCCTCAATCTTTGATCCGATTGGTTTATTAAGATCACGTAAACGTTGTTGAATCGCGTTCAGGAATTGCATACAGTCCGCAAGTTTCTTCTTCGAATCCATACACTTCTTAATATGATCATCAAGACTACTTAAACGATCATTAATTACTTGCTTCACTTTACCGTAACGATCTTTAACATTTTTAATATCATCGTTCAGTTTTAGCTTGTCTGCATTGCTCAATGTTGGTAAAATAGCCTTACCCTGCTCACCTACATCGTTTATGACACTGCCCATGTTTTCAGCGTTATCGAGCAATTTCTTGTAATGAGCCAACTGCTCCTGTAGAATGGGTAAACTTGTAGTGCGCAATTCTCCAGACGTGGCAGTCTCCATCTCATTTAACCAATCATCCATTTTCTTGATAGAATCTTCAAAAGCTGTACGTCCCTGCAACAAATCACCGAGAACATTATCTCGTTCTTCAATTTCCTTCTTTAATGTTTTGTAATCAGTGTCTATTTCATCAATAATATCCTTTAAACCAGATTTATCAGCATCTGAACAGTCTTTCATAATATTTGAAGCTTGACGCTTTGTATCGTTCAGAATATTTTCACCAAATTGTTTGGCCTCATCGTCAGACTTCTTGTTTTCTTGAATATTCTTTAAAATATCACCTGAAGAGAGTGGCTGATATGTAGGTACTTTGCGAACGTCTGCTATTTTAGTTTTCAGCCATGAACGTGCCTTATCTAAATCATTATTGAGGGCCTTCCTTGCCTTCGCTGCATTCAATACGCGCTCCATTTCAGCCTTCAAAGCATCCGCAAGTTGTTTTTGTTCTCCATTTAAATGTTTCAAACTTGACTCGAGTTGTGCGTACTCAGCTGGTTCTAGTTCATGTTGAATATTGGCAATACGTTTCTCAAGAGCATTTCCTAACAACTGTTTAGCTTCGGCATCCTTCATTAAGCCTTTTAATTTCTGCTGTTGAATCTCGGCTTCTTTGGGTTCATAACCTAATGCAGATGGTGCTTGTAATTCAGCCATCTGCTCGTTGATCCAATTTTGTAGCTGACCAATTTCACCCTTAACACCTTGAACGCCTTTATTGGTAACATCCAATAATTGTGCTTTGCGATCGATACGTTTACCTAGATCAGCATAACGACGATCTAAAGATTTCACTTGCTCATCCACTTGTTGTCCATCCAAATTACTAACAACTTCACATACTTTAGCCGCATTGGCTTTTAGTTGTTGCAATTTTTCCGGCCCTTGATCATCGTAATCTCTTTTAATCTCTGAAATTCTTGCCATTTTTTGGCTACAAGTCAAACCAGTGCCTTTATCTAATACATCCATACGTTTAATTAGGGAATCAAACCAATCTTGTATACTCTGTATGCTTTGGCGATAATTATCTATATCACTTTGTCCAGCTTGCTTCTTGGCAATAGCATCCATAAGATCTGTTTCCAATATAGTTAGATTATCATCGAGCCCGGCATTTTCATCACCTTCTACAAAAAATATAATATAATCAGAATTGCATCTCTGTTTCAGTTATCCCAACTTACGTGGACCAGACATTTCCAGCATGAGATGAGAACGTTTATCACCAATGGATCTGAGCAGATCATTCATTGCAACTAGTTCTTGATTTGCCGCTTCAGGGCGCAATTTACAAGGTCGTGTCATCCAATCATTTACAACGCCTTGTTGCTTGTCAATCCAATCTTCTAAGGCTGCTCGTTGTTTTTGATGTTGCTCCAATTCACTTATAGAGGCGGTCAGTCCATCCAAATGAGAATGTACCTGGAATTAAATCAAGTATAATTTTAAAATACAATTTTCATAATGTTAAGCTTCTAATCGAACTATATATGTGTACCAAGTTACAACTTAACTGAAATATTTATATAATATAATGTGCAAAACTCTTGCGTATATTCATAAATTTTTGCAAAATGTTCCATTCACTTTTTTAAAGGTATGTGATAAGAACAAAAACGGATATCGGAATGGTCTTCAGACCGTCAAATTCGATTATTCGTTGCAATGACTATATAAGTACAAGCAAGTAAGTGAATACATATGATGTGTACAGGGTGTTCCACGTAGTAATTTCTTGAAGTCTTGCACTTAGACAACTTCTGGTTTAGCAGAATGGAGCGGTTTGTCACGGTAAGTTCATCAATTGCTTAATGTACTGTCGTCCTCACTAAATCAATTGGCCCCTTAGAGCTACTCTTTTGACCCGGATAGATTTTTTTTGTGATTCGGCATGACAGGCCGATGTTATGTGCTTAAGATGCTTAAGATGAATTTCGTCCAAGATATTCCTGAGATAGAGTCAGAAGCGTCAAGGAGGTCTAGCATAATTGGGTTGAAAAACTGCGCCGCTCCGAAGCATGTTAAGGCAACCACATTAATGAAATCATGTTCCATAAACAATCAGAATATTTATTTTTTATAATATTTTCAAGAAGAAACCTGCAATTTGTAATAGTTGGCCTACTAAAATAGTTGGCCTACTAAATAGTTGGCCTACTAAAATGCAACATAGGAAAAGGCGATATATTTCGGACGTTGTGACGCTTGGAATCACTCGAAATTTTGTGTATCGTGCTGTGAAGTTGTTTGAGGATAGTCGTGGAGTACGAGACCGTCAAAGAGCTGGCTGTCCGCGCACTGTGAGATCTCCGAAAGTGATCAAAGCCGTGAAGAAACGATTTGAGCGAAAATCGCTGCGAAAAGAGAAAATCTTTTCGAGGGACCATGAAGATTTGGGACTCAGCGCGTACAGGCGACACACGAAAATTGAAAGCGTTACGCAGCCAGTACACTCACAGACAAATTCTATTTACTGACGAGAAAATCTTCACCGTAGAAGAATCGTTCAACAAACAGAACGATCGTGTGAATGCTCGGCCATCCAGAGAAGCATCCCAACTCATCCCCGGGATCCAAAGACGTCACCATCACGCGTCACAGGGCAAAAACGACTCGACTGTGGCTAAAAAAACGGACTTCATATCAACGGATGATTGGCAGTCCAGACCTCAACCACAAGTTGTGGTCCGTAATAGAGGGCTTGATCTACTAGACACTCAAATATTGAGTCGTTAAAGTCGTCCCTTGTCCCTGCAACGGACAATTTCCCCATGCATGAAGTGCGTCTCGCGATCGATGAGTGGCCAGATCGTCTCAAATCGTGCTGGAAGACAAATGGAAGTCATTTCGAATAAGTTATTCTAAGATTTGTAGCCATTGAATAACCAAATAAAAAGAAAAAAGTAAGTTTTGAAAAATATTAATTCGTGGCGTCGTTTTTTCTGTGCACCAATAGATATGACTTGACTAGGTATATGTGTGAAGGGCAATTGAAAATAAAAATAACATACCTGATCTAATAGATCCTCCAATCTTGCACGTACTAGCAGTTCGCGCTCAGGTATTGCTTGCATTGCACTTTCCAAAGGAGAACTGGGACGGCTAATAGAAGCGCTGGCAGCTTCACACGCTTGTACAGCGGCAGCAAGTCGTGATTTCTGTTGATTTAATTTGTTTTGTATATTCTGCAAAATAAAAATTTATTGAGTCATGGAAAATATGGAAAATAACTAATTTTTTTGTTTACCTGAGCACTTTTCAGTAGATTCTGTGCTATTTCTAGGTTTGCTACAGGTACATCCAGTTCATTATTGATAACCGGTTCATATTCATCAAGATTTTTCATTATGCTATCCAAAGTATCCTCATACTCCTGGAATTTGGATAGTGAGTCGTGCAAACGATTCTTTATTTGAACTGAAGTTTGTAATAATGAATTATAGCTGTCTTGAATATTTTTAAGCTGCCCTTCTACGGTTTCTCGTATCGTTGGAGTTGTTGCTTCATATCGTTTAATTTGACCTTGACCTTTAGCATTCAGGTCGTCTAGGTTAGATTGATGTTTTTGAATTTCATCAAGTAACGCCTCATGTTGTTTAATTTGTTCAAGAGTTTGTTCACGATTCGATATGAAAAGCGAATTATGAGCCATTAGTTGGAAGGATATCTGCAGTAGCCACTTTTCTAGATCTTGAAGATTCTGATGGTAAATGTTATAATCAGCCAATTCGTCTTCCAGTCCCCTTATACAAATAGCACAATCGGTTTTAACCTTATCCAAGCGAGCTTGTAAACTAAGAAGGACATCGGGTTCAATGCCAAGCTCCCTAGCTTCAGCTAAAAGCTTTTCAAAATCGTTAACTCTTTGATTGATTTCATTCTGCAGAGTCTTGTAGGATTCTAATTGTGCTTTCATTTCACTTAATTCGCCTCTTGTATCGGGGGATTTTTTGAGTAAATTTTCTGCATTGCATAGCCACTTTTCAATCTTGTCTTTATTGACTGAAAAATCAGCCCAACGATTTTGTGCTTGCCTTAGATCACATATTTTATTTTTTATAGCTAATCCAAGAGTGTCCCAATCTTCAAGAACTTTCGCCATTATTTTACGAAGCTCTTCTTGTTTGTCTTCAGGAGTAACATTAGACGCCTTCGCATATGCGTCTTGAACCATACCCAATATATGTTGCCCTTCAGGCAATCTTGATGACAGCGACTAAATTTCGAACATAGATAGATTTGTATTTTTTTTTCATCATTGTAAAATTGTTCTAAATAACACACTTACGTTAACTATATCCATTTGTTGTGCTATCATATTTATATCACCTCCCCGGCTACATTCATTTAATATCTCATGAGCCTTCGCGATCCATGCATCCATTTCACCTTTATAATTTAAAAACTCGGTGTGATCGGAAAGATTCTTTTCAATTTTTGCAACAAGGCCTTGTGCAGCCGTTAAAAGTTTCGTATAATTAGCTTGAACATCGACAGTTTGATCACGTACTCTAGAGCAAGCACTCTTTTCCATTAGAATTTCGCATGCATCGTTTAAATCCTCTACATTGTCTTTCTCGGATAGAATCTCGTTCAATATTGTCTATGTAAAAATGACAAGTTGTAAAATATGTTACTCAGATAGATTTGTATATGTAACACTAATATGTTAACCCTAAAACCAGAATAGCGGTTACTGTATAAAAAATGGCACAATGTGCATTTGCATAGGAGAGATTCAGCTTATAGGCACTTCCCAAAATAACATGATATTTCATATTCCTTAAATATTGAGACTATAGACGGAGTGAAGGGTGCCGTAGCTCAGTGGTTAGTGTGTTCGCCTTCTAATCTGTAGGTCGTGGTTCAATACCCGGCTGATGCATAACAAATTTAATATCGAAAAGATTTTTCTTTCGAACGGTACCCACCTGTCGGCAAGCAATTGGCAATTCTTCCGACAGTAACAACTTGCCATGAAAAAGCTTCTAAAAAGAACTCTGTGACAAAGCTCAGAAAAAGTGATGTCACAAGTGTTCTGCCGTTCGGAACCGGCTAAAATAAGTAGGTCCATTCTAATACTGTCCAAAATTTAAGACGCACAACAGTAATGGAAGAGAAGCTCGACCAATGAGCCCTTTGGGGCTTTAAGTACCACATAATAATATAATAATAATAATATAGACGGAGCATGCACACCATATGCTTCCTGCAGAGTACGACGACTCTCAGCTGCAGATTTTTGAAGACGCTGAATTGAAAGAATTACTCGCTAAAGATTCTTCTCAAATACAATCAAAATTGGCTGGAGCAATAAAAGTTCATCGATCAGCTGTTGCGTATTTGAATGCGTGGGACATGGTTGATAACTGGACTCAGCGTGAATTACAGGACAGAAACATCGAACGTCGAAAAAATATTTGTGAAATGCTGTTTCTAAGGCAACAAGGATTTTGCATCGAATATTTACAGGAGATTAAAAGTGGATAAGGCGTGCGTTGAATAATATTGTCCGGTACAAAAATGATAAAATCTTTTGAACCAGTAGACTGATTTCTATAAACTAAAGTATTTTATTTTGAAAATTATTATTCGATTTCAAAAAAAAAAAAAAATAAAGCAGGAATTATTATTTTTCAGTAAAGTCTTATTTTTTCAGGAATCCCTTCCATTATTTTTTTTATGGCCACTTTCTTCTGAAGTCTTGAAGGTCGTTGGCGACTTTTTTTGTTGCCTTCAATTACCTTTTTACTCAAGCCCAGTATCTCTCAATCGGCCTTTGTTCTGGACAATTTGATGGATTGGCTTTTCTAGGCACCATACTCACTTCTTTCTTTTGGAACCACTCTAAGGCCATTTTACTGTAGAGACATGAAGCGAGGTCAGGCCAAAAAAACGTGGATACTTCATGTTGGCGCAAAAATAGAAGCAATCTTTTTTGCAAGCATTCCTTCACATATTTTTCGCTGTTTATTGTACCCGATGTCACGAATGTGCCAAACAAAGAATTTCTTTGGGAATTATGTTATTTTTATGGCCCGAAATATTTGGATTTCTCTTCAAAATTGTCACAACGTTCTTCGCCTTTTCAGGGTCATGTGGCCCCTTCTTTTTATCAGAGCCTTTCTTCCGGTCAATACGCGATTCTTCCTTAAAGTGATTAATAACGTATGGGAAGAAATGTAACGGACAATTTTATTCGAAGAATGAGAATCCGAAACGCAAAACAACTTCGGTGTAGCCAGGAGAACCCAC
This sequence comes from Megamerina dolium, assembly GCA_963854835.1. Lineage (NCBI taxonomy): Eukaryota > Metazoa > Arthropoda > Insecta > Diptera > Megamerinidae > Megamerina > Megamerina dolium. The sequence goes on from OY978529.1 coordinate 12,074,586, forward strand.
CCAAAAGCCAAAGGAAAATATCCCGGTTTTTGTACCATGAGTTGCTGAAACCGTCAAAAAGAATTACTAGCGATGTTTACCGACCGCAAATAATGCGTTCAACATGAACTATGGAATAGAGCCCACCAGATAGGCATAACCAACATGACAGCGCCGTCGTGAAAACACATTTAGATTAACAGGACGCACCCACTATATTCATCAGATATAACTCCTTCAGTTTATTACTTATTCCGAACGTCGCAGTCAGATTTTCGGGAGAGCGATTTACTTGCTACGAAAATATAACAGTTTGGATTTATAATTGGGTCGTCTAAAACGACCTGGACATCTTCCGGCAAGGAATCCGTAATTTGTGTGTAAGATGGGCAAAAGTGGCAGGTGCAGTTGGAGTATACTTTGAATAAATAATTATTTCATTTTGTAAACAAGCCAGCGTGATTTACCTTTGCAAAAAAGTGCGGAATAATATCCACTCATCCATACCGGTCCGTACTCTTGGACCATAGGTCAGTTACGCCAAATTTCGTTAAAATATTTTAATATTTGTTCAAGTTATTGACTGAACCAGGTAACAGAGAGACGAGTGGACGGACGACGGCTAAGAGTCGCCAAGAATATATGTAATACGTTTCACTTGGCAAGTTATAATAATGTTATGTTTCGATAGTGGAGTTGTTTTGGCCAGTAATGTGAATTTTCGATTAAAAGAAGAACAATCGAACGAATAATCGAATCCAAAGGTTTGACATATGGACAAAAAGCAAAAGTAAATGACAGGATATGCTACAAATTTTGGTTGTTATATAACAAAATTGGGTATGGTTATAGACTGGAGTTCAAGATATCAACCTATCGTTTTACATTGACGGACTTGATAAACAATAGAAATGCTTTCGAATTCGAGTCCTAAAAATGGCAAAATTTATTTAGTTAAAACCATGTGATTTACACGGTGTCCAATAAGTTTTAATAAAAATGTTTTTCGCTATATTAAGGCAAGTTGACAAAATGAATGGAAAAATTTTATTCCAATGAGTTGTCTTATACATTTTGAAAAATTATAAAAGGTTTTTATTTATTACGCCCCCCTTTGCTTTTTTTACTAAGCCCAATCTTTTTTCAAAAGAGTCGCATGCGGCACGTACATGATTCATGGGCATTTCCTCCCATATCTTTTGTAAAGTTTTACGTAGCTGCCCCAAATTTCTTATTTTATAGTCGTTGAGCTTTGCTGTTATATTTCCCCATGCGAAGAAATCCATAGGATTAAGATCAGGGCTGCTTGGTGGCCACTCATCCTTCCTCAAAAAATCAGCCAAATTCTCTTCGCACCAGTCTTGACAAATTTTTGCAGTATGTGATGGCGCTCCGTCTTGTTGAAAACAATAGCAGTCGTCACCAAACAAGTGTTTGCAAGCAGGGAGGACTACTGACTTCAAAACGTGCTCTTTGTCGTACACAGCATTTACTTTGACCCCTTTTTTAATAAAAACAAGCGGCAATTTACCCCTCTTGCAAAATCCGCCCCAAACCATGATCGAGAGAGCACTCTGATATCTGAGGACAAATAATTTTGATTCAGGAACATCCTCCAATGAAACAGCCCATACTCGGTCGTTCTGTGCATTATGCGATTGCTACAACACGAAAAGTTTTTCATCAGAAAATACGAACTCGTCGCCACCGTGCCAAGCCTGAATACTGCTGACTCTTTCAGCTCTCTTGTCCTTCGAAAAAATGGAAACGCCGTGAATTTTTTGTTTTTTGTACGGCTTAAGTCCAACATCTTTTTTTAAAAGCAAATGAGCAGATGACTTGCTTATTTTTAAAGAGGCAGCTATTTTTCTCACGGAGCGGCACCTTTTTCGTCGAATTTGCTCTCTTACAATTTTGATATTGCTCTTCGTCCGGGCAGTGCGTGGACGGCCACTTTTTGGTCGATTTTCAGTAGACCCAGTTTCCTTAAATCGTTTTATGGTCTTATAAACAAAATCGCACTTGATTCCACCTTGTTTCAATGATTTAAAAATTGCATATGGCTTTATGCCTCGCAAAAATTGATTAATAATTACTTCGCGCACGTTCTTCATCGTTTTTATTTAACTCAACTACAGCTGAAATGAAATGAATTCTATGACACGCTGCTCAGAAATCTAACGGGATTTCATATATGTCAAAATAAAAACATACGCCTACTTTCTGTTATTTAAAATTAACGGAAAACATATTTATTAAAACTTATTGGACACCGTGTATGCTTGTGTTCGCTCGGGATTCATGATAGAAAATAACTAGGGAAAGATGTGAGCTATAGTGCTGAAACTTGGTATAGAAGGTTATCGATATCGTGCCAAGAATGAATAGGTTTAGATAAATACGATTTACATATTTAGAGCATTTGTAACATCACCAGAAGGCTCTTATATTAGTACAAATAGCATGTTAGAGGGAGATAATCATAGTTAAAACTGGTTTACTTACCTTAGCTCTATCTAAGTCTTCGGGGGTTTTGTTTTCAGCTTCACTTGCGAATGCGACTTGTTTAAACATATCTTCTATCCACTTACTAATTATGTTAAATTTCTGCAAGAACGTTTTCCAAGTTGTCAAACAAGTTTCTAAATTAGAGCGCGTGTCTCTTGCAATTGATTGCAGTGCATCCCAGTCATTTTTCAGTTGCTTTATTTCTTGAGTAACAGCGTCCTTACCTTCACTGCCGCTTGTAGCAACAACTGCCTGGCTTATGTCTTCGCAAGCATCAAGTGACGCTTTGCCTTCCAACATGGATGCATCTATGTCGCCCAGTTTATTAAGGCGGTTTTCAATTTGTTCTTTTTCACCGTGGCAATCTGAACACTGATCTAACTCCATGCGAATTTTTCTCAGCCAATCTTGGACTTCATTCAAAGCTTGTTTATATTTGTCATGATTATTAACTTGATTCTCCAATATTTCAATAATTTTGGTAACAGTTTCTTGTACCACATCGTATTTGTTCAAACTCTCCTTAAAATCATTTCTGTCGAGGTTGCTATCCTCATTTAGGCGTGCATTAATTTTGGCAACAATGTCATTGTGACCATTAATGTCCCGCTGAATAGAACGAAACTTTTCAAGATATGCACGTTTTTCACTCAAATCATTAAGCAATTCATCAGTAGTCCTTATAGTTGGTTCTATATCTTCGAGCCACTCTGTCAGCAATTTGTGCAATTTGTAAATTTCTTCCATTTGAGCTAGACGATTCGAAAGTTTTTGACGCACGCTGCTCAAGTCAGCCAACAGCTTTTCAAAATCTTTTTTCAATGCTTCAGTATCTTCTTGAATTTTTGCTGCTCCACTTTGTTCAGTATTCATGATTACTTTTTCTTTAAGCTCCAGCAAATAACGAAGTTTGTTTTGGCCAGTTTCGAAACCTTGCCTTAAGTTTTTTACCATATTCAGTTTAATTTGAACTTCATTTAAAGTTCCTGGTATTATCTCACATTCAGAAAGTTTCTCACGAGTATTCTCAATCCATGATTGACATTCTTCATACAGAGTATGATGTTGCTGGTGTTCTTGATAGTGCATTTCTAATCGACGCATAACTTCCTTGGCTAATGTCAATAGCGTATTGTATTTTGTGGTCAACTGCATGATGGCATTACTAATACGCGTATCTGAACATGTTTCTAAAAGCATTTGCGCTTTCATATTTAAGTGATCCAGCGTCTTTTGCCAATCGAATAACGTCTGCAAATGTCCCTGAAATTCTTCCAAGACAATTTTTTTCCGTCCAAGACTGTCTTGCAGTTTGTTGTATGATTGCACCACTGCTTCTGTATTTGTCAGCCATTCAAGCGCCTCTGCGTACTGATCTTGATAGTCAGCCCATTTTACGATACCAATATCTAAATAGTCTTTAGCTTTCTTTAGGGCATCGACGTAAGCATCGAACTCTTCTTGCAATAATGCAACCTCTTCTTCAATAGTTTCTCGATCATTTGCGTCCGCGTTGCGACATGCTATTTCTCCTTGAGCCAAGGCCGCTTCTAGCTTCTTCTTGCCGTCAGGTACTTCACTTTGCAAAATTGTCAACTGATGTGTTTTCTCCGCCAATGCCTGCTTATCGCCTGTGGGTTCTGAGCACTTACTCAAACGTTCCTTCGCATTGCGCAACCAGCTTGCGAAGTCATTTCCAGCATCGATGAGCGCCTGATATTGGTCAATTGTATTCTTCTGCTTATCATACAAGTCCCTTGCTTGCTTCGTTAGTGTCTCATATTTAACAGAGATTTCAGATGCCGGTGCACCTTGTTGCAGATCGGAGGCTTTTGAGGTTACTGATTTTATCATAGGCTCAAAGGATATAATATCCTGTACAACGTTATTGGTTTGTCGAAGATTAGCTTTCCGTTCACTCAATCCTGAACTTAGACCTGGTTGACCTTTCTTCGATTTGGGTATATTATGTTCTGAAGCCTGTTGCAATTTCGCCTCTCTATCTGAGATCCACTGTTGAAGTTGGGAGTAGCTTGAGCTGTAGTCGGCCCATTGAAGTAAACTGGTTTCTATTTGAACTTTAGCGGTCGACATTTTCTTTATTAATCGATCCCAATCGTTCTGAAGCTCCTTCATTTCATTATTTATGACATCGCGACCATCAGACCTTGTATTTCTAACCACTTTTTCACCATTATTAATAGCTGTGTGTACGAAATTCTGACCTACTTCTCTGTTACGCAATAATTCTTGAATTTTATCGAGACGTTCTTGTAAAATTTCCTTTGAAATTGCGCTAGATGATTCGTTGCATTCTCGAATTTTCTCCATCGCATTGCTTATCCAATCGTTGGCTGATTTCATGTTAGCATTATACTCTTGGTGTTGCTCACAATTAGTTTCTACCTTCTTCAATACATCTTTAGCCAGATTTTTTTGTACTTGGTACATTGAATTTATATGTCTTAATTGATTGCTTACGTATGTTTCCAAATGTGACTGAAGCAATCCCGCAGCGGATGCATTCAATTTATTAAATTCTCCGCTTTCATTCTCCAAACGAATCATAATATCGCGCATAGCAGCAACTTGCTTTTCTTTTTCTGGTAGATTCGGTACTAAATTTAACTTATAGTTTTTAACTAGAATGTCAATTTGTTGTAGCCATTCCAACAGACGTTCATATTCTTCCTTAAAGACACGCCACTGACCCATCGTTACTTCCAAGTTTTCTTTTTGTTTATTAATTTCGCGGAAAAGGCTTTCAAAATTATCGCGTAAAGCACGTATATCATTCCGTATGATTTCTTTGCCTGGATTAGAAGTACTAGCTAGTACCACCTCTCCTGTATGAACCAAGTGCTCAACTAAGAGTTCACCTTGCGCTTGTTTGTTCAACATGGCATCAGTTGCCTTAACAGCATTCTCGATGGCATTTTTATCACTTATGGTATTTTGCTTAAGGGCTGGAAATTTTTCACGAGCGCGACTAATCCAACTGACTAAATCGTCATAGGCTTCTTTGTACAGACGATGATCTCTGTAATGGTCTTGTTTATCGGTTAACAATTTCTGCGCCTTACCAAATAGTTCATCAAATTTATCCAACACTGCTTGCGATTGGAGAGCACTTTGACTTTGTTGACCAGTGGAAATTATTTCTGTAGCCTTCACTCTCAAAGCATCAACTTCAATTTTTTCCATTCGTGCTTTTTCTTCAATATCCTTAGCGCGATCCAACTGAGCACGCTTTTCCGTAATGGTGGTTTGGCTCTCCGCCAATTCCTTAAGCGTGTTCTCCATCCAGCTATTAAATTTACGAACATTTTCGATATGTTCCAAGAAATCAAAGCACTGGGTAATGGAGTTATCCAAATTAGCTTTGACTTCAATGATTCGTAAAGCTATTGCAGCCCATAGGTCTTGTAAATCAATTAAGTCCTTATTTATAGCTCCATGGCCAGAAGGAGCTGTGTTGGCTAAAACATTCTGAGCCAATTCCACGATACTAAGAACCTTTGCTGATCCTTCTTCTTTCAATAGCGTTACATCTTGAATAATCTCAATCTTTTTCTCCAATTCTTTCTGGCTCATTGAGGACGTGTCCGAACAAAAATCAAGTTTTTCTCTTATACTATTTATCCATGATGTGCATTCTGATATTGCATTGTCAAAGTCTTGATGAGATGTAACATATTGGTGCCAGCGATTGTTGAGTTCTTTGACTTTGTGGAAAATTTGTTGATATTTGGTGACCAATTCGGGGCCGGCGGAACGATTTCCCGCAGGACTTTTCAGTAACAGTTGTGCTTTCTCGGAGACATTATCGATTTCCAATTCCTTGGCTCTAACTTCACCATGCAACTCCTTAAGATCTTCAAGTTGTGATTTTTTGTCGTTCAGATTTGATTTCAAATCAATGGCATGCAGTTTTGTGTCCGTATCTCGAATCCATTGCAAACACTGATCACGAATTTGCTCATACTCTGCCCACTGTTGCAGCCGCAGTTCAATATTTTCAATCGTTGAGGTTAGAGTTGCAAGCAAACCCTCCCATTCTTGTTGTGTATTATCAATTTGGGACTTGATGTTAACCTGACCCACTTCAACTGTTCCAGGTATGACTTTTTCACCTAAAGCTCTCACTTGATCGACGCGAGGGAATTCATCTGCCAAGCTAATTTTCAAATTCTTAAGACGATCAAGATTTGTGTGCAAAGACATTTGTTCCAATTCTATGTCTCCCCAGTAGTGAATGGTATTATTGGTAGCTTCGATGAACTCTTGTGTATCCATGACGCATTTACAATATTGTTGATGATCACTAACAATGCCCTCATAGCGTTCCACATAATTTTGAGCACGTTGCTGAAGTTTCGTAAATTGAGCAGTGATTTGATTCGTAAGCTTTTCAACGTGCTCTGTCTTCTCCGGAAGATTAGCTGATATTTCTTGCAAATTAGCCACCTCTACTTGGCGAATATTGATGTCATTCAGAATATCGCGATATGATTGCAATTTGGCACGTTTTTCGTCTAAAGTCGTTTTTAATTCTATTTCTGTGGGAAGTGCTATTTCAATATCACGTAGCCATGCTTCCAGACTGTCGGCAGCTTCATCGAAACCAGACCACTTGGACATTTTATCTTGAATCTTCCTGGAATAATGGATGATATTGTCAAATAGCTGATCAAATGTTTGCTGCAGTTCTTCCAATTGATTACGAATGGCCTCCCGACCTTCTGACGCAGTCGACGGGTAGCACTTCTCTCCAAGGTCAAGCGTTCCATTAAGCAACAAGGTGGCACTGGGTTGTTGTGCTAAAAGTTGCTGTATTGCAACTTGCTTCTTCAGTAAATCATCGCGTGCAGCTATGTGAGAAAGGTCACTGCATTCATCATAAGAGGCTTGCGTATTAGCAATCCAATCAGCACATTGCTTGTACTTTTCATTGAACTGTTGATGATCTTGTACTGCCTGCTCACATTTCTTAAGTATTTCTCTGGTAGTTGCTTGTATTGATTGAAAACGGGACGAAACTTGTTGTACGTTTACAGAAATTCTTGTTTCTCCCGAACCTTGCACCAGCTCCAATGAATCCTCTTTCATTTTTTCAAAATCAGCTTCGTTCTGACGCAGTTCATGAGTGAGTGCTTGAAAACGACGCAATTGATCTTCCTTTTCTTCCATAGTAGATTTCGGATTATAAGTCTTTAAAATATTCTCAGCTTCTGCGAGCCAGTTAATTAAACGATCCAAATTGATTTCGTAATCATTCCACTGCTGCAATCGGCTCTCTAAGCCACTCTTAACGTCGCTCAATGAAGCATTAAACCTTTCAAAATCAGCTCTCAAATTGCCAAGATCACGAGACATAGCTTCCTTTGAACGAGGCGGTAGTAACTGAGAATGTTTATTAATATGATCCGATAGTGACTGCAATTTGATAACCCCTTCTGGTAGAGCATTTTGAATTTCAGTAATTTTATTAAGTCGCGACTGTAGAGTAGGTTTATTACCACAATAATCTGAGTAGCCGGTTAAACGATCCCAAAGGCTCTTTTGATAGTCCTGCTGGTTCTTTTGCAATTCACTAAATTGCTGATATGCATCGAAGACTCCTTCCAATTGACCATACAACTTCGTGCAATCATCACTAACTCGTTTGTATCGATCGTTAACATTAGCAATGGCACTTTTTATCTCACCAGCATTGGGTGTTATGTTGCTTTCTAATAACACTGCCGCCTTCTCATTTACTGCCTCAATAATTCGCTTGTGTGAATTGATATCCTGGGTTATAGTTTTATATTTATATAATTTAGAGCGAACCTCTTGAGCACTCGTCCAACTAGATGGATTCTCCGTTTGCAAAACTTTCTCAATTTGATCCAACCAGTTCAACGTCTGCCCAAGAATGTCCTGATATCCCAGTAATTGAACTGCTTGTGCTTCCTGAAGTTTCAGCAAATGTCGAATGCCTTCATCTAGTTTATCCCAACGATCACGAATCTCTCGCAGTTCTTTGCGAATCTTCTCTCGCCCTTGTGTAGATGTTTCGGGTAATGCCTTCTCGCCAGCTGCATTTAAGGCAGTGAAAAGGGCATCGGCCTGCTCCTTCTCAGACAATAATACTTGCAAGATATTGTCCGACTGCGAAGGTTCATATTTCAGAGCGTTTTCTAGTTGCGCTTCAATTGGTTTTAGCCAAAGATCTACTTCGTTGTACTTCTCTTGATAGGCTTGGTGATCATCGACCAAATTAGACCACCTGTTAACAACCTCCTTGCTTAAAACCTGCAGCAATTGGTAACGATTTGTAAATTGCATCGTTAGGGTTTTCAGGCGATCAGCGCCGCAATTATTTGACAGCGCGTGTGCCGCATCTAGGAATGCATCAATTTCCTTTTCCTTTTGCATGATGAGATCACGTTCTATCTTATACTTCTCGAACTGTTCCACCTTTTCATGCAACGTTGACTGCAATTGTTGTTCGCGGAAAATAGCTTCAGCCGCTCGACACCATTTGGTAAGTTTATCCAGAGTATTCTCTACGTCCTCCCATTGTTTCAAAAGTTGCTTTTGCTTTCCTTCTATACCCTCAATATCATCAAAATGACTCTTTATATTGGATTCCAATCCACTGATTTCCTTTTCGAGCACTTCATTACCCGCCGGAGATGTTAGGATTTTTACTTTATTGAACTTTGTGTGGATATCAGCAATTATCTGTTGTGATTGGGGCTTATTTTGTGCCAATTGGCCCAAAATGCCAATTTTACGCATAATATCAGCTTTCTCGCCATATGTGTCGTCACATTCGAGCAACTTTTCTTTCTCATTTGAAATCCAAGTTTTTGCAGATGCAATTTGATTGCTGAGGTCAGAATGCGTTTGAACACACTCATTTAGGTTGTTCATAATTTCCTCAGATTTCTGCACGATATTTTGGAACAGTTGTCGAATTGATTGCAGGTACACATTCTGAGAAGTATCTTTCATTTGATCGACAAGCGCCTGCGCCTTGCCACAAACATTGTCCACAAGCACATTGTGCATGGTGATCTCTTGATGTAGAATCTTATGATTTTGCAATTGTGCGCGTTTCTCCTGTAAGGTTGTCTTTAATTCGGTTTGACCCTGTATTGCTTTGTCAACATCCTTCAACCACTTAGTAAGTTCATCCTGAGCAAGGGCAAAATCATTGAATTGCAGCAAGCATTGGTCAATTTTTTGTATGGCTGAATTCAAATCCTCCGTATAATTTTCCCACATTGTACGCAATGTGCGCAACTGCTGGCGAATGATTTCTCGCCCATCTGGATTGGTGTGCCCGTAAAGTTTCTCACCGCTGTCGATTAAATTCTCAAAAATAGTCGAGTCATTAATGCGTTTATCGGACATTTCGCGAAGTTTATTATGTCGCTCTTGCAATGTATTTTGGTCACCAACTATATCACTATTTTGCGCCAAATTCTGAATACAAAATTGTAGGTTTTCTTTAAATGATTCAAATTCGGCGTCGAATGCCTCGTGATCGCGTGCATAGTTCGTATATTTGGTAATAGATTCTTTGCACAAATTCTTAAGTGTTTGGTAGCGTGTATTCAAGCGTGAAAGTTTCAAATTCAAATCAGTTTCTCCGTCGATTTCACGTCCCTGATCCATAAGTTCGTTTATACCAGAAGCATGTTGTTCAATATCCGCAGCTACGTCTTGCAGCTCGTTCAAGTATTTTTTCTTGGCTTCCGCAGTGCTCTTAAGATTTTGATTTTTTACTATTGCTTCAATGCCCTTAATCCAGTTGTCCATTTCGTCGATAATAGTATCGAACTCATCCCATTTTGAGCAAAGCTGCTTCAATTTAACGTGGGAATCCTGACACAAATTCATAAATTCATCCCAACTTCTCTTGGGTTCGTCAAAACTCTTTATTAATGCTGGGTGGCCAGCGGGATGAGTTTGTGTCAAAACTATCTGCAATAATTTATGGCAGGTATCGAATATAGAATCACCTTCCGGCTTGTGCTGTAACAAATTTTCAACCACAGTCAATTTCTCCTCGGCTCCTTCCTTTTCAAAGGAGGTTTCGTTCAAAATATCCGTAGCTTCCGATTTAATCGTGTTGAGCCAATCCTGAGCCTTTTCTAAAACTTGATCATATGCCTCATGTTTTAGCACCTGGCCATTGACGACGTTGATACGATCTGCTATCTTCTTGGACACGTCATTATATTCTTGAATTGATTCCTCGGTTTTTCGTTCAGACTCATCATCGCACAGAGCAACTGCTTTATCATGCAATTGTTTTAAAGCATTTCTATGCAATGTAATTTCTTGCAGGTGTGTTTTGTAGTTTTGCATAGCGGACTTCTTTGCTGCCAACGTTGGATATAGCTCATCGAGATTAGAAACCTTCGCCTTTGATTCGTTTAAGTAGTGGAATATTTGTATGTAACTTTCTTCAACAGAGGTTTTTTGTATGAGCACTCCCTCAACTTGCTGCATCAACGCATTTGCTTCGTCACGCAAGTAATCAAAATTGTCACGCAAGGTGCGCAACTCAGCACGAATTAATTCACGGTCCTCAGGAGTAACAATCGTAAAGAGGCCCTCACCATTATCGACAGCTTTGTTTAATAAGATCTGGCCGTTTTCAAAAGTCTTTACGTAATTTTTAATCGTTTGCAATTGCTGCGCTGTAGCCGACGATGATCCAGGAGAACCCATACGTGCCAGCTCTTGGAATTCTATTTTAGAGTCCATTAGCCATTCTTTGCATTCGTCAACTCCATTTTTAAAGTGAATATTGCTCAGGTGGGCAAACTGCACCTTCTCTATGTACGCATCCAAACTCTTTGAAGCAGTTTGATAACGTTGCATCAAGTGTGTCACAAACTGACCAATACGAGCCTCTGAATTTTTAGCAATCAATAGTTGTGACGTTTTTTCCAAATTATTAATTTTTGGTTCGTGTGTTGTGATGTCTTTTTGGAGTAAAGTAAGCTCGTTCAACTTTGAATCAATATTTTTCAGATTTATTTGATTACTCGTCTCTGATTTGATGCGACTTTCAACATCTCGCAACCATGACGATATTTCTTCGCTAGCCCGCTCATACTGCGACCACAGATCCACGTTTTCATCGAGAATGTTCTTAATCTGATTGAAATCATCTTGTAAGGTTTTTAGCTCCGTATTTAGCATATCGGCATCCTTCTCCAGACTATTTATATTCTGAGGGCTTTCAACAGCCTTCAACATTTGCAAAGATTTTAATAAATCATTGTGTCGGTCCTGACATTCATTGATGGATTTGCCAATTTCGTGTAGCGTAGATTTCTTTACATCCAGGTTGTATTTGTCACTCGTCGATTCGGGCTTACACCAAGCCAACTTTTCACGCTGCGTAGCAATTAGTCTGTTTAAAATGCCAACTTTATCAGCATGACATTTATTCAAGAATTGTAGCAGTGAAGATTCAATTTTCTGCCCATAAATATCAACATTCTCAAATCGCTGCTGGACATTCTTCAACTCCTTGGGTATTATTGACTCATTCAGTGTTGGATATAGCACACGCATTTCGTCCACCTTCTGCCTAATAATATCAATATCATTAGCAGTATTGCCCAATTCACCACGCAGACCTCTGCATTGCATAAGGCGTTCCATGATTTTACTACTGTCACCAGACATATCGTCGCATTTCATTAGTTTCTCTCGAAGCTTGTTAGTGTTTTCACCAGCCATTTTAACTTTTTGCCTAAGATCCTGTTCCTGCTCATTGAATGACGACGTTAAAGTATTAAGACGATCCGCATTGTTCTCAACCAACTGAAACTGATCAAATAATAAGGCGTTCAGGGCCGTCAAAGCTGGAATTGCAACACCATTGTTCAATTTAACTAGTTCATCGCTCTTTTGGGAAATTGTGTCCCTCAGAGTTTGATACGATGGCAACTCGTTGTGGTATTTGTTGAGGCGAATGGGACCAAACTCAATTTCGATCGTGTTATCCGTTGCGTCACACAAACCTTGATTCGTTTCCGATAACCACGGCAATAACTCCTTTTTAGCATCATCTATCTGGGACCATATAACGACTTTAGTATCACACAGATGGGCATTTTTGGTTATTTTATCATGCAGATCTTGCCATTGTTGTTTAGCCGTTGTAATATCATTTGCGATTTCGACGGGTGTACTTTCACCAATCGCATCAAAAAGCTTGGCAACGTTGTTACCTCTTCGCTCTAATTCGTCCAAATTTACTTTAGATTTTCGTATTTGGTCCATTGCTTTGCGTATCTGTTCTGAAGCTTGCTGCAATTCAATGTTGTCAAGCGGTTGTTTGGGAATAGCATGGAAGTTTGTCTCAACATTTCTCAACTCATGGTTGAATTTATCTTTGCAATCAGCATAATCGCGCAGGGATTGACTAATCATGTTGTATTTGAGAATACGGCCTTCAATTTCATTTTGCAGGGAATCATAGTCTTTATCGAAATCTAATAGTTTTCCCTGAATGTTGGGCATATTTGATATATCTTCACGCATAAGCATAGAGCCTTCATTGTGTAAGCGATTCTTTAATTCCGATTGATGTTTTATGACGTCATTAAGGGCTTGCAAGTCCGAAATAATTTGATCTATATTATTTAAGTTGGGCTTCAGTTTCAGAATTTGATCCAATTTGGCATGATTGCTTTGTAAAGATTGACCAAATGTGATTCCAAGTGTATGGAATTTTTCCTTGCGTGCATTTATTTCTTCAATTTGACATTTTTGATTTTGTGAGCGCAATTTCAAGTTGTCCAACATATTTTCAACATCATTAACCAGTTGACCAGCAATCAGAGGTTTGCGTGTCGAAGAGTCTTTCAGTTGGACAATCGGATTTTGATCTATTTCTTTTGCTTGAGCTTTCCAAAAACTGAATGACTTTTCAATGGGTTCGATTTCGGTTATAATTTGGTTCAAATCTTCTGCTTTAACATTTTCTGGTTTCGCCAATTGATGAATAAGATAGTTTAGATGATTTTCAGATTCGTTTTTCCAGTTCAAAAGCTCTGCCCATTTTTCAAGATAAATCTTTTTCTGTTCCATTGTTGTCTCAAGGCCCTGGTAGTTAACAACCAATGACGTATATGTATCATTAAGTGATTTAGCCTCTTCGGGAGCTGCCGACAAAGAAAGTTGCTTCACATCATCGTATATGGCATTGAAATTTGGCTTCTTATCAGCATGTTCTTGCATCAGTGCATGCACCACATGTAAACTAGTCTCAACACGGTCTGGATGAATTTCATCAACTTGTCCCACCTGATTACGTAGCTGATCCATCCAATTGGAAAAGTTTACCATATTTGCATTAAAATCTTGACGAGCGATTATTGCATCGGATATGTTATTAATGTCGGCACGAGTCGCTTCCGATAATTTGTGCATTTTAGCTTTCATAGCATTGACACGATCTTTCAACATGGCTGCACCTTCTGGAGTCAAAGACAAACTTATTTGATCTGCGGACTGGCCCAAAGTAACTAATTTGGCTTGTTGTTCCGAAATTTCATTGTTATACGATTTTAACTGCACTAATTGCTTCTCAAGTTTATCAACGTTCGGTGTATTACCTACAACAGATCGGTTTACTGTCAGTTGTTCACCGCTCTTAATCCAGTTTTCCAGCTTAGTGGCATCGTCATCAAATGACTTCCAATTACTTACAAGTTTATCAAGCTTTCCGCAGGCGTGTTTAGCATTTTCATGAATTGATGTCCATCGGGAGTGCATGGCATCTAACTCATCAGGGGCATTGGTTTTGCATAACATTTTATGACTAATGCTGGAAATGCCTTGGAGCCTGTCAAGTTGCTCAAGGCATTTTGTTTCAAATTGTTTAGCATTCTGTTGCAGTGCAATTGCTTCATCAAGGGATAGGGGTTTAGAAACTATAGTATTTACCTTTACTTCACTCTCCTCTACAATTGGCTTGATTTGTTCTAAGCCAGCCTGATATTGTTGCCAATTTCTCAGATCCTCGTTCGCGACCTTGGTATGATGGTCAACATTACGATTAACGGCACTCAACACTTCTTGCAATTTCGTGATTTCACCCTTTAAACGCTTTGCTTCTGCAATATTTCCCTCCTTCGGTGCCAGCTCAGAAGCGTCTGCGGCCAAAAGGTCCAATTCCTTCATACGCTCAGCGAGAACAGCTTTAAAGGCATGCAGTTTGGCAACTCGTTCTTCAGGTGTTAGATCTTCACATTGTAGTGCTTCTATCGCTTTAGGAGCAACTCCGCTAGCCCATTCTTGCAACTCGCCCAACCTACCTTTGTATTTATTCCATTTAGCACTGTAATCTTCTAAGTAGCCCACACGATCCTTCACATGCTCCATTGTATTGAAGAACATCTTTTCAACCTCGGCTACTTCTTTCTCTAATATTGGTCGTTTTTCAGCTGCAGCCAACGGTGTCAGTTCTACTTTTAAAGCATGCAGCTTCGGCAGTAATTGATTGGAAGCTTGTTGCAACTGTACATTTAACAGGCGCTTTGATTTTAAATCTTGACTTACATTCTTGGGATCGGTTTGTAATGGTGTTAAGGCACGTAATTCAGTTTGCGCAGTTTGCAACATGGAGCATATATCGTTTTTCTGGTCAACAAAATCACTCCATATAGCTTGAGTACCTTTTAGAGCTTGCAACTTATCAGCCGTTCTGGTGTATGCTTCGTTCCAACCAGTCTCTAAATTCTTTACTTCAACATTGACAAACTTTGGAGCATGAACATCTTTACTAAGCTCTCGGCCGCGCTGTAGCATCGACATAATATGTGGACGCTGGTGATCTAGCTGGTTGATAGCATATTGCTGTTCTTCTACCAGCTTATTGACACGCTCAATACTATCAGGAGCAGGAATATTGGATGTTTGCTCTTTTACCTTATTCAATAGGCCAACAACTTCGTCAACTTCGCGACGATAAGTGAAGCACTTTGAAAACACCTCTGTTTTAACCATGGTTATCTCGATTGTGGGTATCAGATTCTTGTAGCGAGAGATAAGATCCTCAAGTTTCTTTTGTTCGACTATAGCTTCATTTTCACCAATGTAGCTCAGCAATGAGTCTAGTGTTTTAACCAACCATTTCATGTCCTCACGTTTGTTGTCCGCTTCTTGGCAAATTTTCTGTTAAATGAAAATAATACATATTAATATGAACAGTTAAGTTAGTTAATTGGCATTAATGTTATGTAATTATTAGTACATGACACTAATATACCTCAACACCCGTATTATATAAAACTCGGTGACTCTTTGCAACACTGCTCAGTGTTCAGTCGCCTGGACGTTATCTCTACATCTGATTGGTGCTAGCGCTGCTAACTTTTTTTTATTATACATTGGCGACATAGTTTACGGGGTTATTTTAGCTGCATTCTTTAGTAAGCGAGTTGCAAACGAATACCAACTCACTTATAATTTCCCTTTTACTTGCTTATAATTTCCCTTTAGTTACTTACAACGCTGGTGGTATATGTGGTTGTTTGTGAAATTTGTAAACGAAATAAAGACTAAAAAGAAGCAATTCTGTGGAATCTATGGTAAGTACCAGGTGTACAAGTTTAAATCCGCTGTTTGCTCGTAGATGGCGTTAGTGAGCATGTTGAGCTATTATCGACTGTGCATCCTTTTTTTTATGAGTTCGACATCTGTTTACATCAATTAGTAAATATCATCAGTGATTTCATACAACAACATACATTTTTCCTCGTATAATCATGTCTAGTTTCGTGCCAGAAAAACAGCATATGCTGGAAGCTCTACTTTTTTGCTTAAATTTGAAGGAATCTGCTGCTGAGTCGCATCGAATGCTTGAGGAGGCCTATGGTGACAGTGCGCTATCGGAAACTACTTGCAGAGACTGGTTTCGTCGGTTCAAAGAAGGCCATTTTGACTTGAGTGACAAGAAGCGTGCAAATAGACCCGGAAAAGTTGAGGACTATGATTTGCAGGCTCTTTTGGATGAGGACGACACCCAATCGCAAAAAATGCTTGCCGTACAGTTAGGTGTTACTCAACAAGCCATTTCCATACGTTTACGAGCCATGGGGAAGGTTCAGAAATTTGGAAAATGGGTACCCCATAAATTTAACAATAGGCAGATGGAGCGACGCCAAAACACATGCATCTTGTGGTGACTTGCGATGAAAAGTGGATATACTTTGAGAATCCTAAACGAAAAAAATCGTGGGTCGATCCCTGCCGACCAGCAACTTCTTCTCCAAGACCAAATCGCTTTGGACGCAAGACGATGCTGTGCGTTAGATGGGATCAAGAGGGTGTCATGTACTACGAGCTGTTGAAACCTGGTGAAACTATCAATGCTCACCGCTACCACCAACAACTAGTGAAATTGCGCCGTGCTTTGGGTGAAATAAGGCCTGGTTATGAACAAAGACATGAGAAGCTGATTTTTCTCCACGACAACGCCCCATCGCACACGTCAAAACTGGTCCAAAACTACTTGGACACACTCAATTGGGAGGTGCTACCTCATCCCGCTTATTCACCAGACCTGGCCCCTTCTGACTATCACCTGTTTTCGTCGATGAGTCACGCGCTCGACGAACAGCACTTCGATTCGTATGAAGACGTCGGAAAATGGCTTGGCGAGTGGTTTGCCTCGAAAAATTAGGAATTCTTTTGGCATGGTATAAACAAATTGCCCGAGAGATGGGAAAAATGTATAGCTAGTGAGGGCAAATACTTTGAATAAATTAATTTTTGGCTTTCTATGAAAAAAATGTGTTTCTTTTACCGAAAAACAGCGGATTTAAGCTTGTACGCCTGGTTTATTCGTTTATTTAAAATACATGTTTATTTGCACTTGCTTAGTTTTGTTTATATTTACAATAATTTGACGTGTAGTTGAAATATCCCAAGCACATTCCAGTAGCCTATTCGCAACTGACGTGCAAAAGAACGCAGCTTTTATTAATTCATTTGCTACAAAAAATAAGTTTTAAAATCTGACTTAAAAGTGCAAGGACGGAATTTATGAATCTTACAACCTCTCAATAAGGTCTTGCAATAATTTTTGTTATACCGGAATAGGCATCCACGGAAATTACTATCTGCTTTAGAAAAGATTTATTTTTATTTGTATGGGAAATTTACCTATTAGAACGATTTTTCAAAAATTGGATTTTGAAATAATCAAATTGGAAATTTTTACAAACTTTGAACAATTCAATAAATATACTTCCGAATACTGAATACGTTCAAAGAGTCCGCTAATTAATGAAGAAAATTCTAATGCATGGAAACAAAATCATACAAGAGGACTACGCATTCCAATTTGAAGGCTTTCTGAAGAAAGGCATCAAGCGTCGAGCAAAGTATTTTAAAATATACTGCTAAACAAAAGCAGATGTTGCTCTACACTAGCAAACAATGAGGAATTATTTCATCAGAACTTCTTGTTAGTCAAATATCTATGAAACGTAAATCAGCTACTTTGATTTGAATGCATGAAAGAAACTGAACAGGCAACTGTTAATTAGTAGTTGCTCGCAGGCAACACAACTAAATAGTGTTGCCATTCGTAATAGGGGCTTTAATATTGACCAATCAACGAATGAGGCGCCACAATGAACTATTGTATTAGCGGAACAACCCTGTATCCGGACGGGCGACGCTAAGTGCCTTACATCAAGCGCTGTTGTATTGGCAATTTATAAGCATTTTTATGCTAACTTGATCTTTTCTGTTGCATTTTTAATTTTAGAGAAGTAAATTCGTATATTTTACTCTAGTATTTCACTTCAGTAGAAATGAATTCCTTAGCAACTCCCACCAGGTTCATGACATATCTGACAAAAACGATTAAGTGTACTGCCATTCAATTTGATCAACTTCTTTAACAATTTCAATGCGAAAGTCATCAATATCCAAGACGCAAAATTTCCGATTTGCTCTTACTCTTACATCGAAGCACTGCACTGATGCTGCCACTTAACCGAATTTTGGCAATTAGAGTACTTAACACCGGTATTCAGTAAGCAGCCTCTAGTCACTAATAGAGACTTTTCACGGTGAAAACCGATTTTGAGACAATTTGGTATTTAGTAAGCTTTCCCATGTCTCTAGTCTCAGCTTGGTAGTAATCACATTCTTTATATTTTTAATTAACAATTTTGCTTTTTAAATGCTGCTTAAAATATGAATATTCGTTGAGCTGTTTTATCATATCCGAGTCGATGTTGGCTCGGATCACTACCTTGTAGCAGCTAAGGTGCGCACACGCTTATGTGTCGCAAATAACAAGAGAAGTCCCACACAGAGAAAGCTCGACGTCAGTAAGCTGCGATCACCAGAAACAGCAGATGCATTTTCCACTCGACTATCGGATCTGCTTATGCAGAACACTCCCCCACTTGATGATACATGCGCACGGTGGATACATATATCCCACTCCATGACTACTGCTGCCGAGGTGGTAATCGGTTACTACCGGCCTCTGAGGAATGAGTGGTATGATCAGGAGTGTCGCGAAGCTACCGCAGAGAAAGATGCCGCCTACTGAAAAACCCTGCGTGCAGGCGCAACGCGAGCTGTTAAGGAGCGGTGCAGAGAGACGTCTTTTCAGGCGCAAGAATAGAGGACAAGAAAGACGAGAGTTTGAGGAGATAGAGATGTGTACCGACAAGAATGAGACTCGAAAATTCTTCGAAAAGATCAAGCGCCTGAGTGGAGGTTTAAATCCCGGAGCCTCTTCTTGTCGTGATGGAAATGGGAATCTGGTTACAGATGTCCAGAGTGTACTGAGCCTATGGAGGGAACACTTCTCCACGTTACTGAATGGCGATGCTACGAACAATTCCGCCAGTGGAGGAGATTGCCCCATAACCCCAATTACAGATGATGGTGTTGATGTTCCACCACCCGACTATGACGGGGTTGAAACGGCCATTTTAAGGCTGAAGAACAACAAAGCTGCAGGTGCTGATGGCCTGCCTGCCGAGTTGTTTAAGACCGGAGGCGATGAGCTGCTCACCCGCATGCACCAGGTCATAAGCAGAATATGGTCGGATGAAAGCATGCCTGATGATTGGAGGCTCAGTGTTCTCTATCCTGTACATAAAAAAGGAGACCCCACAATTTGCGCCAACTACCGTGAAATAAGTCTCCTGAGCATCGCATACAAGGTTCTATCGAGCGTACTGTGTGAAAGGTTGAAGCCTATGCTCAGCAACCTGATTGGACCGTATCAGTGTGGCTTCAGACCTGGTAAATCCAACATCGACCAGAATTTCACACTGCGCCAAATCCTGGAGAAGACCCAAGAAAAACAGATCGACACACACCACCTATTTGTTGATTATAAAGCCGCTTTCGACAGTCCGGTAAGGGATTACCTCTATGCAACAATGTCTGAGTTCGGTATTCCTGCAAAGCTCATTCGACTTTGTAGAATGACACTGCATAACTCCTGTTGTGCAGTGAAAATTGGGAAGGACCTCTCTGCACCGTTTAATACCGAACGGGGTTTCAGACAAGGTGCTTCGTTATCGTGCGACTTCTTCAATCTTATTATGGAGAAAATAATACGAGCTGCTGATCTACGACATAATGGCACTATCTTCAATAAAAGTGTCATGCTGTTAGCGTATGCCGACGATATTGACATAATCGGCATGAACACGCGAGCAGTCAGTGCAGCATTCTCAGAGTTGGAAAGAGAGTCGCGTCGGATGAGTCTCACGGTGAACGAGGACAAGACGAAGCATCTAGTGTCAACAAACAAAGAGTCCCGGCGTCTTGGACAGCACGTCACTGTTGACAACTACGCTTTTGAAGTAGTAAGGGACTTTGTCTATCTTGGAACCAGCATTAACAGCAGTAATGACGTCAGCTTGGAGATCATGCGTAGGATAACTCTTGCTAACAGGTGTTACTTTGGGCTGAGTAAGCAATTGAGAAGTCGAGCCCTCTCTCGAAGAACGAAAACTACACTCTACAAGTCTCTCATCATGCCTGTCCTAACATATAGCGCTGAAGCCTGGACAATTTCCACCTCAGATGAGCGAATGCTTGGAGTTTTCGAGAGAAAAGTCCTACGCAAGATCTTTGGACCTATTTGCGTCGGTGGCGATTACCGAATAAGGTACAACCATGAGCTGTACGAGCTGTATGCCGATATTGACATAGTAAAGCGCATCAAAATCCAGCGGCTGCGCTGGCTGGGTCATGTCGAGCGAATGGAAGAACACGCTCCAGCTAAGAAGCTGTTATATTCGGAACCTGCTGGAGGACGACGCAGAAGAGAAAGACCAAACCTCCGGTGGAAAGACCAAGTACTGGAGAACCTGACGGCGCTTGGAATTTCTAACTGGCGCCAGCTAGCGAAGTACAGAGATGGCTGACGTAGCATGTTATTTTCGGCCTAAATTGATATTCGGTTGTTATGGCCACATAAGCAGTAGTAGTAAGTAGTTTTATCATATCCAATTCTATCAGCTGACTGTCGCAGTTTGTTTTCCCCACATTTTTGGTGAACTTCTAGTGACTTGAGATGAGACTGAGTTATTGTATACCGACATAATTAGGTTATTTGAAAATAGATTTGTGCCTCTTAAACTGATTAAAATATTATGCTTTACAAATGATTTTTTTTTTCAATTTTGGAGAAATCTTGTTTAAAAATTCAATAAAAACTAATTATAAAGCACATAAAAATCAGTTTACATAACAGCTATTTCATTCTTCTTATTTAAGTTGGAAGATTATTTGTATGAAGGAAACATTTTAAATTACTTGTGTGACTCACAATTTGACGGAAGCGAACGAATTTATCTAATACAAAGTTGGCTCATACGAAAATTCGTCGTCGTGTCGTGTCGAGTTTTATATAATTTGGGCCTATATATTAATGATATATATATATTACCACAAGTTCCCTAAGCTGCATGGTTATTAAATGAATTAGATTTGTTACTTTTATGAACCATTTTAACCGTAAATACAATATTATTTACCTGGAAAACAGCCTTTTCCTTTTCAAATTCGTCCATGTCATTTACTTCATCCACTATATGCTTGAGGCTCTTGTCGACACTATTCATCCAATCGACCATTTCATTAAACTTCTGATAATAATTTTGCCATTGGGCAGGTATCTGTTGAAGCGTTTTGCGTAATTCACTAATTTTATTGGATACATTACGCCAATCCGACGTAGCTTTATTGTAAGCCTGATCCAGACTAGTATCAGTGGGCTTTTGTTGACGATAGGTTTGATTTAAGCGTTGCATATTTCGTAAAGCAGTCTCTAAACGTGGCATGCAATCATGTTGATGAAAGAATTTCTCATTGCGGTTGAGTATTGAATCTATATCTTCGTTGCGATTTAATGCTTGTTGTTCCAAATTTAGCTCATTGTCTACTTCTTTCAGTGAGCTATAGAAGACAAATTCCTCCAGTTTAAATTCAAGTTTCAGCATATGTAATGGCGCTTGCTGCAACACATTCTTCCACTTTGATTGTAACGAATCGACAGTCGCAATTATCGCAGGCTGCTCTTCACTAGGTAATGTTTTAAGTAAATTTTGTGCCGAATCAAGCAAGTCATTCATCCAAGTTTCATTTACATGGTCAAAGAAATACTTTTGCGTTTCTATTGCAATCTTCGATTCAGTGTTCTTTTCCGTAAGCATGATTTCCGCTTGTGTAAGCCACTCGCTAACGATTCTCTCCTTTTCTTTAAAACTGCTCCAATTAAATAATAAATCATTAAGACGTTGCTCCCATTGCTGCGCGTTTTGAACCACATAATTAAAACGTTCATTTAACTGCTGCATGCTATTGGCCGTTTGTGTTGTGTCAACATTTTCATCAGATGTCACAGAATTCATCAAATTATGAAACACCTTATTCTTGCTCTCCAGCATTGAACGATAATACACTGTGCGCGAAAAAAATGTTTTGTGCTTATTTAACTCCTCATTAACAATATCTCGTCCACCTTTTAGCGTGTGTGTGCTAAGTAATGACTCGGCTTCATTAAGCCATTGGTGTATTTCTTTCTTGCCAGCTTCCAAAGACTCTTGCTGTATCAAGAGTTGGTTGAATAAATGCAATTTAGCTGGCAATTGTGCACGTATTCGCACTAAAGACTCTTTCTCTTGTTTGAGTAATTTCATCATTTTGTCGACTTCATGGCGAGAAATGTCTGGTATAAGGCTCTGGAAATTGCGACTGATTGTCTTGAAAAGTTCTTCGTTAGCATCAACTTCAGCAGCGATATTTTGCAGCTGCTCGCCATATTTGCGAATCTGTTCTACATTGTCTAACACTTGCCTCTCACCCAGTATATTTTCAGCTCGCCGCAACCACAGCGATAATTTTTCAACACTCGACATATATTCCTGTCGCAAGCGCATTATATCGCCCGCATGCATGTACTGGTTAGTTTTGGCTAACAGGTGCTCGAAGCGATCAGACAAATTTCGATGCGAGTGTCGAAGATTGTTGGCAATCGAATCTTCGCAAGAGGCGATTAAATAGTTTGCGGCATTTCCAAGTTCACTGAACTTATCTTTCCACACGCCAATATCCTGGAAGAATGCTAGCCGTTCATCTTCGGAACGCTCCACTTTTTGTTCAGCCAATTGAAGCCACTCTCTGCAAATAGGTTCCAACTGATTCCATGACTTCCAGCAACTTACAATTTCCTCCAATGAATTCTGGCAGCATTTTAAATCAATCGATACGCGCTTCCAACGATCACCAGTTTCTTGCATGAACGTATCAATCTCAATTAATTGCCTATCGGAAACATTACCATCACGCTTATACTCATCGACAACTTGCTGCATATCTACGAAGGCCTTCTGGAACTCCTGAAATATCTTATTACGTGACACAAAATTTTTATACTGCTCCAGCTGCTGCACAACTTTGTCCTCTAGGCCGTATTTCCCTGTCCATCCTCTCATTTTATTCTCCACCAAATTCAAAAAGGCTATCAGGCAGCACT
Source organism: Megamerina dolium (assembly GCA_963854835.1). Lineage (NCBI taxonomy): Eukaryota > Metazoa > Arthropoda > Insecta > Diptera > Megamerinidae > Megamerina > Megamerina dolium. The sequence goes on from OY978529.1 coordinate 12,098,122, forward strand.
TGTGCTCAAGGAATTTTAAGCGTATTCTACGTTCAGATGCTTTTAATCCAACTTCTTGTAAACGACGCTCCATATTTCGTAATCGCTCTACTGGTACTTGTTGTGCTAACGGTGAACGTTGAGCATTATCAAACATTGCCATAATTCTCGGCAAGTCGGCAAAGAACAGCTTGTGCTCCTCCAGCTTTCTACTAATAATTGCTGCTGTTTCTTCATTCATCGCTTTTGGTATTTCATTATCTAACAGCAACTTCTCAGCTTCTCCCAGCCATTTGCCAACTACACCAAACTCTCCTGGCAATTCAGAGTCCAACAGCCAAAGCCAGTACATTATTTGATATTGGAGGCGTTGCCAGAGAACGACAATTTCGTCCCATGCTTGGCTTGATACCCGAAGAAAACCGCTTTGGGTATCCACCAGCTTTTGCAAACGATTGTATACAGGCAAATAAGCGTCAACTTCCGAACGAGCTATTAAATATTCGCCAAAGTCACGTGGAAAAGAATTTTTTATGACCATGGGTTCATACTGTGCAGTTTTCTCCAGCAAAAAGTTACGCAATTCATTCAGTTCCTGTTGAATATGTGATGTATCCTGAGAAGCGCCCTTTTAACACAAATAAAAATAAATTATTTCAACACTTTAGTATGTTATGTTATATTATGTCATTTAATTAAAAATACCTTTGGTTCAGGATATTTGTGCAAAAATTGTGCTACATATGTCATAATGCTCTTTTCATCTGGCTTTGGTACATCCACATCCTCGGCATCTAGGAGTTTTGCAATGCCCAACTTATTTTCGGCAACATCAAAAGCTGTCTGTAAACGATGGCGATTGTTTGTCTTCTTTAACTCAGCCAAATTTACCAGGTTTGCTTTTATTGCATCTATTAGAGCAAGGAACGCAACGCCATCTCTCCAACTGGCACCGAAATCCTTTACTTCTATACCAATGTCTCTATATTGCAAAAAAAAAATTCACAAATGAATACTGCACATAATACTTCATAAGACACAACAATTCTTTTACATACTTTGGTATTGCATTTGTTACCCAATTTAATAACGTCTTTCTAGCGCCTTGTTTCCATTTTTCAGCCTTTTGGTCGCTGGCACCCTTACCAACACTTTCCAGTGAACTCACGGACCCGCCAATACCATGACCCAAATATTCAAGATTGCCTCTGTTCTCCTCAATCTGTGAACAAAAAACACAACTCAACGTAATAAATAAGTACACAAATAATGGACGAAATTATAGAAAGTAAAAATTTTCGTTTTCGTCACCGCTGGCATTGTATACGACTACAGACTATCCTTTGCCAGGACAATCAAACAGCAAGTCAACCTGGCAAAGAAAAGGGTAACGAAAATGCTAGACGCAGATCGAAACAACCAAACAAATTACAGATCGCAGGTATCTACACACATCGTATGGGACTACAAAACTGAAATGAGACGAATTGAAAGCGAAAACAATCAATCGAATATCTAGAAGGCTGAATTAAACCAACTGATATTCTTCTCCTTGGCAGAGTATAAGTCTTCAACTTGCTGTAGAAGTCCTAAACAAACACTGCAATGTCCGGCAGAAACGATGCGGGACGAACGAGACGGGAAATCGTGGAGATACGCAAGATGAGAAAACGGTGAAACAGCTGCTTTCCGAAAACTTATCTTTAAAAGGAGACAAAACGTCTTAATTCTTCGAGTCTTTGACAGACTCGAAGAACTATCATATGTGGGGCCAACCGACATCGGAAACTGGATCTTATAGCCTAGACAGACGGCAGCGTTAATCCGGATTAACGAGTTAATTCGAATTAACTCGGGCATTAACTGCAGCTAATCTGTATTAGCATTAGAGTTAATTCTCAAAATTAAAGAGGATTAGGGCAATTTTCGATGGCAACACTGCTGAAAATTAACAGCTGTTTTCTATTGTTTTATTTATTTTTTTTTTTCTATTGTGAATGTTTTCTTGATGCAACTTACAAAATAATAGGTGTGTTCGCTCACAAAAAAACTTTCAACAATTGTTAACAACTTTCGATAGGAAAAACGTTGGTGCACAAATAAATCCAGCTGTCAATTGCGTACTCTGAATGTTAATTTAAAAGTCCCTGATAATTTTCAATTCGCGTACTTCCTGTATATTTTCTCACAACTCTTTCAGGTTAAAATGTTATTCGGATTAAATCTGCTATTAATCCGGATTAAGACTGCCGTCTATCTAGGCTATTAAAGACTTTGATCGATGAGCTGATTTTGATTAAATAATCTTCGTGGTCGCGGAAGAATTAGCGCTCTGTAAGTATTGTAAGTAATTGAAAGTTCTTAGAATTTTTAACGCAATCTGTATTGCATACTGCAACTAAGCAACTTGTCACTTTTGTTTATATTTATGTTTGACAGTTGTCCAATCACTGTCTAATGTGACATCTTTTACCATCATATTTGCTTGACTCTTTAAAAGGATATCACAAAATCAATATAGTAAGAAAATTGCACTTACCTGGAAGTATAAAATGATGGTCCATATTAAGCCTAATACAACTGGCGGTCTACCATCAACTAAATCGGCTGGATTAATGTTAACTAGTTTGATACGTTTACTAGCTAGAAATTGTAAGGCCGTATTTGCATTGCTAAGAAAATGTGGTCGCCGTAAAACGCGTCCCTTTTCGACCGGCAAACGTTCACCAGAAAGCACCTCCAACAATGCGATGAGTTTTGTGCCATCACGTAAATCATTGATGAGGTCATCAACACGGAGTGGTGGAATACGCTGCAAATAAAATTGAATGAATAAAACATCGATTAATTCTCCTATATAATTTACAATTCTTATCCAGCTTCAACATTTTTGCTAACTGAATGACTTTAAAGCAGAATATTATGTAGACATTCTTGAGGCGATTTATGTTTTATTGATTGGAAAAAAAGTCTAATTTAATATCTACAAAAATCTTTACAAAAATCTTTTAATAACACCATGCGACACGGAAATGGCTGGAAATTTTTTTACCTTGAAATGAAGTTTACGTGTCTCAGGATCGTCTATAGCGTAAAATTTTCGAGAAAAACATTTTACTCCATTCAAATAAAAAGGTGTGGAAAATTGTACGATAAAAAGCAATTTCGTATTTTTTTAAAAAGTCTAAAAAAACTCCGACATATTTTGCTCTACTCTAACAAAAAGATGGTGCATATATAGAAACTTGTTGCGTAAGTTTATCGAATATTCTGCAACTTCGCAATTTCTGAGGTGACCCAAAAAAAATCACGATGTACATAAATTTGTTTCAGTGTAAAGAGATATTCCATATAGATCCGACCGCTGTCCTTTAGTATAACACCCCCAATTGTCGCATAGTGTAATTATAACCTGCATAATGTAATATGCAAGGTATATTGATTTCGGGCAGATGTTTGTAACCACTTGAAGGAATCTCCGGAGATATAGAAAATCATATATATTCGTGATCAATGTCGCTTAAATTTTCGATTTAACGATGTCCGTTCGTCCGTCTGTCTGTCACCTGGCTGGTTCGCACGATAACTTGAGCAAATATTGAGCTATTTTGACGAAATTTGGCATAAGTAACCTATGATCCAAGGGTACGGAGGGGATTGATATCGGTCAATAGCCACGCTCACACCAAGCATTCAATGCGACTAAACTCGGAATTTTAGCTTACTATAACTCACATAAAGTTAAATTATACTGCTACATAACCTTGCCAGAAATGGGCGAGCCACGCCTACTTTTTATAGGAGCTCCCATACAAAGTGTCTGTACTTCTTTTAAATTGAAACAGCTGTAACTTCTGCAATTTTCTGTCTAGAATAACCATAATTGACACTTAGAGTAATGTGGTAGTCGAAAATAATCTCGCAAAAAATCAGCGTGCCACGCCTACTTCTTAATGGGACTACCATACAAAGTAGCGATTTAAAAAAAAATTAAACCACTTTAACTTACGAACTATTCAGCGTAGGCCAATCAAATTTAAGGTGTGGATTAATAGTGCAAAGTTAACGCAAATTGCAAAGCCACGCCCACTTTTTATATAGCTCCCATACTTCATCAGGCAACCATAATTCGGGTGTACATTAGTATTATATGCAAAAGTTGTTCCTCAAAAAACTGGTGAGCAATCAAAGTATACGGCAGATTAGTATGTATGAATACAGGGTGGATCATTTAGTGTTTTTTTTATCAATTATTTTTACAATGGCAGATCTTTCCCACTGGAAATCTTGACAGAAAGTCAGTTTCATATCTCCGCAGAACGAAATGAATCGCTTTACGCTTGAACAACGTTGGGAAATAATACAAACTTATTTCCAGTCAATGTTGTGTAGGCCAAACAGTGCGTTTATTGGAGAGAATTTCTTTCATCTTCGGCGGCTATGGTAATAAACAAAACAGTCGCATCTGGGAATCGGAAAACTCAGAGAGTGACCGTTTTGTGCGGATTTTGAGCGGTGGCATCATTCGCTCATCTTTCTTTGAAAATGAACGCTACAAAGGTATGATAAATGATTTTTTGGACTATCTTTGGTTTCACCCCGATAGGGCGCAATGCCACAATCGATCTTTTGCGCACTAAGTTCGGCAATCGTGTCATCAGCCGTCTCGGCGATGTGAATTGGTCACCTCGGAGCTTCGATTTGACTCCATTAGGCTTTCTTTTTGTTTGTGAAGTATCGTGAAGGACCGATGTTATCCGAAGAATTCATTAACCAGACTTAAGACGAATATCAAGCAAGCCATTCGTGAGATAGAGCCAGAAACCGTCACTAAGTTCTTGGAAAACTGTGGTGACAGGATGCGCTATTGCGAAGCCAGCTGAGGCAGCAACATGCATAAAGTCATGTACTATAAATAATAGGAATGTTTCGAATTAACCAATAATATACCGAGAAATGTATTTTTATTCAATTTTTGAACTTGTAAAAAGAAACTTGTATATGGTCCACCCTGTATATAGATACACATAGTGAGCTTACTTACTTACTTATGTGGCCATAACAACCGAATATCGATTTAGGCCGAAAATAACATGCTTCGCCAGCCATCTCTGTTCTTCGCTAGCTGGCGCCAGTTAGAAATCCCAAGCGCCGTCAGGTTCTCCAGTACTTGGTCTTTCCACCGGAGGTTTGGTCTTCCTCTTCTGCGTCGTCCTCCAGCGGGTTCCGAATATAACACCTTCTTAGCTGGAGCGTGTTCTTCCATTCGCTCGACATGACCTAGCCAGCGCAGCCGCTGGATTTTGATGCGCTTTACTATGTCAATATCGGCATACAGCTCGTCGTTGTACCTTATTCAGTACTCGCCACCAACGCAAATAGGTCCAAAGATCTTGCGTAGGACTTTTCTCTCGAAAACTCCAAGTATTCGCTCATCCGAGGTGGAAATTGTCCAGGCTTCAGCGCCATATGTTAGGACAGGCATGATGAGAGACTTGTAGAGTGTAGTTTTCGTTCTTCGAGAGAGGGCTCGACTTCTCAATTGCTTACCCAGCCCAAAGTAGCACCTGTTTGCAAGAGTTATCCTACGCATGATCTCCAAGCTGACGTCATTACTGCTGTTAATGCTGGTTCCAAGATAGACAAAGTCCCTTACTACTTCAAAAGCGTAGTTGTCAACAGTGACGTGCTGTCCAAGACGCCGGGACTCTTTGTTTGTTGACACTAGATACTTCGTCTTGCCCTCGTTCACCGTGAGACCCATCCGACGCGACTCTCTTTCCAACTCTGAGAATGCTGCACTGAGCTTAAACAAGTTATTATTGAAAATCAAAACAACCACGAAATTCTTTCAAGATTGTATCCATGAATCAAAATCATAAGAACCTCCCAACCAAGCTCCCGGGGCTTCTGGCGAGTCACTATCGATGTGTGTGGCCTGGCGTTGTCCTGATGGAACACAATTCCGCTGTCCGCTTCTGGGCGATTGCTTCCTACATTGTTGACAGTATAGGATAGAATTAAGAGTTTGGCCGTAGTGGAGCATCTCATAGTAGATGATTTCCTATTCAACCAAACACAAAAACCTTCCTGACCGTCAACCCTGGCTTAACTACCGTTTAGGCCGGCTCACCGCGATTCGACCACGACCGTTTTCGCTTGACGTTGTCGTAAGTGACCCACTTTTCAGCATCAGTAACCATCCACTTCAGAAATGGATCGATTTTGTTGCGATTCAGTAGCGATTCGCAATAGAAATAGTGCTTATATGCCGGTCAGACTCGACGATTTCCATTATTTTATCGATATTTTCGACAACTGGCCTTCCAGAGTGTGGTGCATCTTTGACATCAAAATTACCGGAACCGAATCGACGAAACCAAAATTGCACGAGATTGGCTGTCACAGTATCATGACCATAAACACTATTCACGTTTTCGCCTTTATCGAAGAAAAACTGTAAAATATGGCGTATTTTCTCTTTACTGGTGTCCATCTTTGACGCGTGCTCAAACAATACTGAGCCAAGCAATCAGAAAACTGCCTGAAAAGTTTATTTAGTATGAAATCCTATCTTTCTAACGCCATTTCCCGATCGCATTTCGCGTCTATTGGAAAAATAATTTATTTTTACTACACCTGCTATTTTCACAAACTGTCGTCCGTAAATGATCCATATAATTTGGCTGATTTGGTTTAATTCTCTATTTATCGTCCCATATTCTTTAGACATCATAACGGACTCATTCCACGGCTTGCCCTGAATAGTAGCCTAAACCTACGCCTTTCTTTGAAGAAAAATCTTCCATATGGAAAAAGAGAGCGTGAACACAGTGTGACACAGACTGATAGATATGGAAAGATCTTGGTAACTCAGATGGAGCTCAAGAACTATAATACACATATATTATTTATATTCGCGTACTTTTCCAGTAATAATTATCCATCAGCAAATTTCTGGAGAATAAAAAACTATTTACTCTTAAAAAGAGAAATATCACGAAGGCAAAATTTCCAAAAACGTGCAGAATAATTAAAAGGAAAAAGAAAAATGGATTATTTAAGTAAGCTAGGCGTGAAGTGTTGCTCTGTAACATTTCGTATTAACTTGATTTATTGAAGAAATTTGACAAAAAGTATATTTAATTACATCTTGCATATTTATTTTGCTAATATTCCGTGTTCCATTTACAAATAAAATTTTTCTTATTTACTTAAATTGCGGTCAGCTGTTATTGTTGTCAATATGCCTGAAAGAGTACATCTCTAAGCTAGTAATATCTGCGATATACTGTCCCCCAAGATATAGTATTACAGAACAGCAATATATAGAATTTTTTTAAACTCTTGGTAACGAATTCTTGGTTGCTGGTGACTTCAACGCCAAACACACTCACTGGGGCTCCCGCTTAATAACTCCAAAAGGCAGAACACTATGCTCAATCATTACTAACCACGGCTAAAATGTAATCTCAATGGTCAAGATACCCGATCTCATAGACCTTGGAGTCGCCAAAGGTTTGCAGATGGAAAATATCTCCACAGAGTGTAATTATGATCTCTCATCTGATCACTCACCCATGATAATATCTATAAAATCAGCAAGCCTCCAGACAATTGCGTTAGAAAGAAAATAGACTGGTTGAAATTCAAGAAATATGTAAATTCCCATATTACTCTAAGTACTGTATTAAGTAATGGAGATGATGTAGACTCAGCACTCGAAAAATTCAACCAGTTGCTCTCAGCACAGCCACCTGCACAAGGGTGTACAAGCAATCAAACTATAGCCCACACTCCAGCCGACATTGAATTGCTAGTAAGACAGAAAAGAAGAGTCCATGTGATGAATATAACTCCATTTATTAATCTCAACCAACTGATTCCCCAACATCAGTTTGGATTTAGAAAAAAGCACAGCACAATAGAGCAAGTTCATTGCATTGTAACTTTGATAAGGAACACCTTTGAAGAAAAAAAGTACTGCTCAGCTGTCTTTCTTGATATCACTCAAGATTGGACTTATTTACTAACTCAAACTATTACTGCCTGCATATTGGATATTCACGTTGGCGTTCCACAAGAAAGCGTTTTGTTTCCCTTCCTGTATCTCATATACACTTCAGATAAAACCAGCAATAACTATAAATTCATGCTATTGTTGTTGTAACAGACAACGATTTCGAGATCACGAATAGGTATGTATATCAGTTTATTGAGTTGTTGTTGTTCACATCGAACAGCTTCAGGAAGTCGGCAGCCTCCAGGCGGACTCTATCAAATGAGCGTAAGTGCCACGGATGCTACTCGGAGAGAGGGAAGCTGCATTATAAGGTTGTTAGGGTGTGATGGAAGATGGCTGGAAAGAAGAACTTCTACGAAAGCAGTTCGTTGTGCTCACGCACTTTTATCATTCGCGTTTCCTCATGCGCCATCTTATAGCAGCCTGTGATGATGTACAAAGCAGTATTCTGCCAGGTTCGCAGTAACTTCGAGGATTTTAGGTCTATTCACAGTTGGAATAGTTCTCCCATCGACAGCCACTGAGAGCACGGCTCTGAACTTAGTCCAGGTGGTAAAGAGTGATGTGTTAGACTTCTCAGGCGAGAGTACAAGGCTTCTGTGGTTGAAGAATTGTTGGACATGCACCAAATACGCCGTGACCTCGCTGTATATCGCCGAGATGTTGTGTCCCGACGCCAGGATCGTGCAATCATACGCATAAGAGATGATTTGTACGCCAAGAGGCGGCGCAGGGAGTTTCAACGGATAGAAATTGAAGAGAATGGGCGACAGCACACTTCCCTACGGAACCCCCTGCTTTACCTTCCTATACGGGGTACGTTCTCCTCTAAACTCCACAAACGATTGTCGGCTGACCAAGTAGATGGCTATACAGCGCTTGATGGAGTTAGGCAAAGATGACAGCAGGATATCGTCGGTCAACCTGATTAATGGTTGACCGTGTCAAATGCCTTGGACAGGTCGACAGCCACCAGAACCACCTGGTTCAGACCAAGCATGATGTGTGTAGAAATTTCGCCAATGCCGTAGTTGTGCTGCTTCAGATGTTGTGTGAGCTCCGGCAGCAAGAGAGACTCCGTGATTTTGGCAACAGGAGAAAGCAATGAGATGGGACGGTAAGACCTCCCCTGCTCCAGCGGCTTGGCGAGCTTTAAAATTGGCACTACTCGGCCCAGCTTCCATATATCGGGTATGTTAAGCGACGCTATGGAGAGGTTAAACACCCGAGTAAGGTAAGCCAGCTTATTTGGCCCAGGTGTTTAAGAGTGACCATAGCAATTCCATCAGGACCAATTGCCTTCGACGGTTTGGATCTGTGGATGGCGTCCACGACCTCGCCGACAGTAAACTCAATATCCTCGGATTCAGCCACAAGCCCACGAATCTTCCTGAGGGTATAGCTCCGAACAGCTTCTCGGTAAATTCAGCGAAAAGAGACCACTTTGCCTTGCTGAAGTTAATGAACGTGGTTTTCTCAGATATTACTCAGAATTTATCGGCGCTAGCTATTGGGACTACAACCGGGATGTGATCATAGTTCAGGGCTACGTCCGCACTCCACTTTACACAGGAAAGCAGAAATGCACTCACGATGGCAATGTCGGGACAGCTAGCACAAGTTGTGGTCACTCTAGTCGGCTTGTACTCGTTGATGGAGTTAAAAGTTGAACCCTCGATCTGATCGGCGATGTGTATACTACAATGGTCGTTGCCAAGCGAGAAATGCCAGTTGTTATGTAGCTTATGTGAGTCGTTCTGTAGCTCTAATTGGGGTGATGGTGAAATTCGTCCAGTTTTTTGTCAACCTATGCTCTAGTTTTTTTTTTTATGTAATCGAATGTAGAAATTGGACATTATAAGCATGATATCACAATGGGTCTCTTTTTGCCATAACACGAATCAAATCTGTGGAGTGGAGTTATCGTTTGTGGCAAACCATCACCCCTAGAACTGTCCACAATTTGAATGCTGGTAAATTATTTTGAAGTCAGGTTTGGGTCATTTGAGCTTAGATGACCCTTTTCTGCCCGAGGGATCACCCTTCGTTTCTAAGTTTTTCCTGCACGATAAAATGATTTTTCTGTACAAGTTATTAGTGTCAGAAGACGTTTGCATTTTTCCATCCCATTTCTTTCAAAGTTGTAGTCTACATATGTCCGGTACGGCATTTGAAGCCACAAGTTTCAAGTATTTTTTAATAATTTAACTCATGGGGTTTTACGAGGCATTCATTGCTGAATTCTTGATTTGACAGATTTGATGACTTACTGCTTTTGGACTGTGTGTACGATAGGCCATAGACGGTCTGTGGACTGTGTGTAGTCCATAGACCGATAGCGGTCTTTAACATATCCAGTCTCCTCAAACAGTATTATGCACCGGAGGATGAACATGCGACGAATCTTGAATGGGCGGAGCGTTTTGAAAAATCACTATTCTTCATTTCACACTTAAATAGCGCTATTACCGCTATACGGTCCTTGTTACCTGACTACTCCATGGTGCTAGCTAAACTAATTTAGAATTTGCGATACAGATTAACGCTTTACTGATTATATTTCATAAGCCATGTGATTGTTGTTGTAGCAGCAAGAATACGGAAATGCTTTGTTTTGTTCCTGTACAAAACATCCACGCTTTCTCACCACAAATGGTGGCCTTGGTGTAAAGGTGACATGTGCGCTCTTGGATTTGTTAACCTTAATAATAATAAAGATAATGAAGATGTGTTTGTAGTAGTTTAGTAGCTCCTATGAGGCTAGAGTTAGAGCACAATATTACTGTATCATTAGAAAAGGTCGATGAGAATGTACCGTTACTGTTGGGCATTTCTGAAGTGTAAAAAAGACAAAGTAGGAGGCCCCAAACGTTTACTTGTAGAAAATCAGTGTGAGTATCCAATTGCCTGGTGATATATGAAAAATTTTCTATTCTTGAGATAACTACTAAGCAATGAGGAGACAATAGCAAGCAATAATTTTATAACGCCACTCTTATAGAAACCCTCATCCCTATTGGCAAAAAAACTGGGACAGTCGAATTTCACAAGCTTCTCTTGAGGCGAATTTTACACCAGCAAAATCATTCGCCATAGACTGGAACATGTAGTAATCACATGGTGCCAGGTCCGGACTATAAGGTGGATGCATAAGAACCCCCAACCAAGCTCCCGGAGCTTCTGGCGAGTCACTATCGATGTGTGTGGCCTGACGTTGTCCTGATGGTACACAATTCCTCTCCTCTTGGCCAAAGCTGGCCGCTTCTGGGCGATTGCTTCCTTCAGGCTTAAGAGTTTGGCCGTAGGGGAGCACCTCATAGTAGATAATTCCCTGCCAATCCCACCAAACACATAGCAAAACTTTCGTGACCGTTCATCCTGGCTTGGCCACCGTTTGCGCCGGCTCACCGGGATTCGACCAAGATCGTTTTCACTTGACGTTGTCGTAAGTGACCCACTTTTCATCACCAGTAACCATCCGCTTCAGAAATAGATCGACTCTGTTGCGATTCAGCAGCAATTCGCAGATGGAAATTCGGTTCATGAGGTTTTTTGCGTTAACTCGTGTGGCACCCTTCGAGCTTCCTTTTGTATCCAACCTTATTTAATTGGTTCCAAACGGTTTTTTGTGCAATGTTTAGCTCCTGGGTGCCGTGGCTCAGTGGTTAGTGTGTTGGCCTTCTGATCTGTAGGTCGTGGTTCAATCCCCGGCTCATGCATAACAAATTTAATATCGAAAAAATGTTTCTTTTGAACGGTACCCACCTGTCGGCAAGCGATTGGCAATTCTTCCGACAGTAACAACTTGCCATGAAAAAGCTTCTAAAAGAACTCTGTGACAACGCTCAGAAAAAGTGATGTCGCAAGGGTTCTGCCGTTCGGAACCGGCTAAAATAAGTAGGTCCCTTCTAATACTGTCCAAAATTTAACACGCACAACAGTAATTGAAGACAAGTTCGGCCAATGAGCCCTTTGGAGCTTTAAGTGCCACATATTTATTCTTTTTTTTTTTTAGCTCCTGGGCAATAGAAACAGTGCTTACACGACGGTCAGACTAGACGATTTCCATTATTTTATTGATTTTTTCGACAATTGGCCTTCCAGACCGTGGTGCATCTTTGACATCAAAATTAACGGAACGGAATCGACGAAACCAGAATTGCATGTGATTGACTGTCACAGTATCAGGACCATAAACGCTATTCACATTTTCAGCCGTCTGGCTTGCGTTTTTGCCTTTATCGAAGAAAAACTGTATTTTTTCTTTACTGGTGTCCATCTATTTTCTCTTTACTGGTGTCCATCTTTGATGCATGCTCAAACAATACTGAGTCAAGCAATCACAAAACTGTCTGAAAAGTTTATTTAGTACGAAATCCTATCTTTCTAACGCAATCTAGCGTAACCCGATCGCACTTATACAACGCGAGATACAGATTACTAAAGCCATCTATTGGAAAAATTGGATTTCTTTTTACTACACCTGATAGTTTGAGGTTGTATATCATATCACACGTTAACGAAAGCTTGGGAGATATCAAGAAAGACAGCTGAGTAATACTTTTTTCTTCAAAAGTTTCCCTTACGAAAGTTACAATTCATTGAACTTGCACTATTGTCCCGTACTGATTTCTAAATCCAAGCTGGTTTTGTGGAATCAGCTAGCTGAGGTTAGTAAATGGCGTTATATTTATAAGAAGTAGCTATCCGAATACTTCTGAGAGTACAGGCAGGAGACTAATAGGTCTGTACGATGCAGCAATTGTAGGAAATTTTCCTGGTTTCGCTATTATAATAATGTTTAAAATTTTCCAGTACTTAGCATAGTATTTAATGCGGAGGTCAACCATTTTATCAGTTTTTTTTTATTGACAGCTTTCATTTTGTTGGTGAGACTTCCATTAATTATTCCTACGTTTCCGAATATTGTCTTCGAGGTGCTTCGTTAAATGTTGCATTATTCTTAATTCACAAATTTGTTTTGCGATTATTTTACTCAGTAAAATAATCGCAAGGCTCCACCCTAATAATATAAATACATCAATCAGCGCATTCCTGACCTTCGAAACCGAACGAGTATCTTATAATGTAGGTCACTTTCGTTAGAATGCGACTCATGTGTTATGCATGTGAGTCAGCGGGTGATCATATCAATATCGCTTATGTAGTTTACACCATGTGACACTATCGTGTAGCTAAGTACAGATCACTAATGTTATTACTCTATACTATATGTATTTAATATATAATTCTTGATCGCATGTTTGTGGTCAAGCAGCAGTATAAAAAAAGTTGTTTAACAACGTTTTGTCAATATTGTGTCGACATAGTGATTGATATTTATACGTAGATCGTAACCATGCGCTACTACTACACATGCAAACATTTTCTCAACTCACACCAATTTTAACACCAATTTTATTCCTGACGTGATAATCGACAAACCGTTAAATAGGCAAGTTACTATTGAAGGATTGAAGGATTTTCGACAACCCAGTAAAAACTCAATTACAATTATCGTGCTCAGCGATCCCAAATTAGCTTATAAAAATCTCCTTACAGACGGCTAGGGCCGACCAAATTATACATATGTAATTATGCATATGTACATAGATATATATATAAAAAGTATACTCGAATATCCATATTTTTCTTTTATTTCCACTTTTTGAAAAACAATTTTTGCATATACTACTAATTTACACCCGAAATATGGTTGACTTTGACAAAGTACTTTGTATGTTATGAGAGTTCTAAAAGGGATAATTTAAAGGAGGATTTTAAAATAATTCCGAAACTTAGTATGGCGTGACTTACCTCTTTCTTGTAAATCCAATTAATTTTTCAATATTAATCCACACCTTAAATTTGGTTGTCCTACGTTGAAGAGTTCGTAAGTTATTTTAATTTTTTTAAATTTTCGCAACTTTGTATGGTAGCCCCATTAAGAAGTGGGCGTGGCATGTTGATTTTTTGCCAGATTATGTACAACTACCATATTAACCTAAGTATTAATTATGATTGTTCTAGACAGAAGATTGCAGAAGCTGCAGCTATCTAACTTTAAAAGAAATTCACTCATCCTGTATGGGAGCCACTATAAACAATGGACGTGGCTGGCCCATTTCTTGTGGGTATATTTGCTCTTACAATACTAATCCACACCTTCAATCTGGTTGTTCTACGCTGAATAGTTTGTAAGTTATGGCGGTTAAAATTTTTGTTTAATTTCCTCAACTTTGTATGGGAGCCCCAATAAGATGTGGGCGTGGTACGCTGATTTTTTGCCAGATTATTTCCGACTACGATATTAATCTAAGTGTCAATTATGGTTATTCTAGACAGAAGATTGCCGAAGTTACGGCTGTTTCAATTTAAAAGAATTTCAGTCATTTTGTATGGGGGCTACAATAAACAGTGGGCATGGCGCGCCCATTTCCTGTGAGCCTAGTTGCTCGTACAATACTAATCCACACCTTAAATCTCGTTATTCTGCGCTGAATAGTTTGCAAGTTATAACCGGTAACATTTTTTTTAATTTCCGCAACTTTGTATGGGAGACCAATGAAGGAGTGGGCGTGGCACACTGATTTTGTGCCATATTATTTCCGACTACCATGTTAATCTAAGTGTCAATTATGGTTATTCTGGAAAGAAGATTGTAAAAGTTACAGCTGTTTCAATTTAAAAGAAGTACAGACACTTTGTATGAGATCTACGCTAAAAAGTAGGCGTGGCTCACCCACTTTTGGCGAAGTTATATAGTAGTATAATGTGACTCTATGTGCCAAATATTGTTGTCCCAGGTGGTATATTAAGTGAGTTATAGGAAGTTAAAGATTTTGAAAATTTCGAGGTTAGTCGCTTTGAATGCTTGGTGTGGGCGTGGCTATTGACCGATTATGGCCAGTATCAATCCCCTCCGTACCCTTGGATCATAGGTTACTTGTGCCAAATTTCGTCGAAATAGCTCAATATTTACTCAAGTTATCGTGCGAACCAGCCAGGTGACAGACAGACGGACGGACGGACATCGTTAAATCAAAAATTTAAGCGACGCTGATTACGAATATATATCTATGTCTATATCTCCGGAGATTCCTTCAAGTGGACACAAACATCTGACCGAAATGAATATACCTTACATATTGCATTATGCAGGGTATAAAAAGACCGTAGAATAAAATATTTAAAAAATGCGTGAAATTATGCGTTCACCAGTGACAATGACTACAATATCGAAATCAGGCTACGAAATATCCTTTTGACAAAACTTTCAAATGCATTACTTACTACTTCTCTCATATAATACCACTAATAACTTACCTTTAAGAGGTATGAGTTAATCCAATTTGTAAATGTCTTCTTTTGAACACGTTCTTGTTCCTCTGCAAGAGAAAGAGTAATCATCATATTTAGATATATGCGTACAGATATAAGTATTACATATAAATATTAAGATGCCTTAGATGCGATAACATAATAAAAGGTTCTACGTTAGATAAGAACTCGATGGATATACGATACGGCACTATGGATAGGAATTTTATAATTCTATTGTATATGATTAGAGTTAGAAAGAGAGTCGCGTCGAATGGGTCTTACGGTGAACGAAGACAAGACGATGTAACTAGTGTCAACAAACAAAGAGTCCCGGCGTCTTGGACAGCACGTCACTGTTGACAACTACGCTTTTGAAGTAGTAAGGGAATTTGTCTATCTTGGAACCAGCATTAACAGCAGTAATGACGTCAGCCTGGAGATATTGCGAAGGATCACTCTTGCAAACAGGTGCTACTTTGGGCTAAGTAAGCAATTGAGAAGTCGGGCCCCTCTCGAAGAAGGAAAACTACACTCTACAAGTCTCTCATCATGCCTGTCCTAACATATGGTGCTGAAGCCTCGAGAGAAAAGTCCTACGCAAGATCTTTGGACCTATTTGCGTTGGTGGCGAGTACCGAAAAAGGTACAACCATGAGCTGTATTAGCTGTATGCTGATATTGACATAGTAAAGCGCATCAAAATCCAGCGGCTGCGCTGGCTAGGTCATGTCGAGCGAATGGAAGAACACGCTCCAGCTAAGAAGGTGTTATATTCGGAACCCGCTGGAGTACGACGCAGAAGAGGAAGACCTAACCTCCGGTGGAAAGACTAAGTACTGAAGAACCTGACGGCGCTTGGAATTTCCAACTGGCGCCAGCTAGCGAAGAACAGAGATGGCTGGCGAAGCGTGTTATTTTCGGCCTAAATCGATACTCGGTTGTTAAGGCCACAGAAGCAAGTAAGTAACTGTATATGATTTCTTCAATTATTTTACTTTTAACCTTCGATGTTCAATGTCCAACGCAATGAATAAGACTACTTAATCAATTATTCTGTCCAGCTCACGAAGGAAATAAATTCTTCCAGTACTGTCGTGCGAGTTACATTGTTGGACAGCTTCAGCTGAGGATTGCACCAACGGCCAACGGAATAACCACTGAGCTGTGACACCCATTGCACCTCATACAGACGTAAAATATTTATGAAATAGTAGACTTATGTTATTTCACAAATTTTCAATACAAAAATATGTCAAATACTCTAAGCTATTTTTTTATCAAGATAACATTTTATTTTGACTACGATTGTTCGCTATAGTGACGAGGAACAAAAATAGTAAACCAATCAGAAAATCAATCAGTTATGACAACTCAGTTGCTATGTGTATTAGAGCTCATCAATTTTTAAATATTTTTGCTATCCATACAAAAATAATTTTTACTAATTTTGCATAGATATTCCTGCTATAACCATTAATTTTTGTTTTTTCTTTTATGATAATGCGATGTAATCAAACGTTATTCTTGAAAATGTAGCAAAAAGTGCAATTATAAAATAATATTGTCCAAAAATGTTTTTAATACTATCGAGGCGCTCATGGTAAACTTTGAATTATAGGTGAGCATTTCTCTGACCTGAAACTGGTTTTCAACAACTTCACATATAGTAAAATTCGTTTCAGATCAGACCCTCTGTAAATTCGCTATTGAATATATTGACCAAAATAAGCCAATTATGCAAAAATAGTATTAGGTTTTGACTAAACTACTATATAATAAAATCCGCTCCTAAAGAGAATTTGTGAGAAAATTATCCATTTGGGCCCAAATAGTTGACTTTATCCCAGTTGTTAGAGAGTAAGATGTACCTGTAGAAACTTGCCGTTTTAGCTCAAAAATATCATTTGTCTCATCGTATATTAAGAGGTGCCCCCAAACGTTACTAAGCTTAGAAGAATATATGAAATCAAATATTTTAGATAAAAAAAAAAATTTTTTATATACCTTACGCCTCCAATATTTTAGTTGCGGTTAGAGACGAATTTGTATAAATTTAAAATAATAATAATAAATTAATTTTTTAAGTGTTATGGAGACCCCATTTATTTATGAATTATATATTTTATTTGAATATTATATTAAAAAACAAGTTCTGAACAAATTAATCTGATTTTTTGAAATTATATATGGTTAGGACACCACAATATCATATTTTGTAAGGTTTATTAACTCACATAAAGGATATTCCTTTACAAGAATAACAAATAAAAAATATCCATACAAAATTACTCCACCCTGTGTTATTTACCTCGTTTTTCCTTAATGTGGTTATCATACTGGGAATTACTGCGTGAAAAATTTATTGCTGCCATTGTGGATTGAAATTCCTCTAATTCCTTATTAGTTTTTCGCTCTTTTTTGGACTGGTATTGAGGAAACCTTTTACTTATAACGCAAGGTGATTGTGATTTATCGGTGTTTTCTACTACACTATTGCTTCCATGCTTGGCATTTATTATATAAGTAGTTGCATCTACTAAACGACAATGCACAGTACCTTCAGGCTCAAAATGTTCAGTAAATTCCCTTTGCAATGGTATTGTTTCTCGGCTAATACCGCCAACATCGTCCACGTCCGTTAGCGATTGGCCAACGGACCGAGTGGCCGAACAGTCCACAGCTGTGTAATTAATGTTAGGAACGTTTTTCTTCGCTTTACTTGTTATCGCTGAAGTAGTATTAAGTAGTTTTAATTCATTGCTGGTTATATCACTTAAATGTTGTGTTTCCAAAATATTAACTGATTCTATTTTATCGCGATATCTATCTATTGTACATTCGTGCGTATTTTCTTTAATTGGTTTTACACTTTGCAATGGATTTATATGTTTGTTTTTGTACTCCTCTTCAAATATGTCTTTATGGGATTCTTGTGTTATTTGTGTTTTGAATAGTTGCTCCTGGCAATGAAGTTGCTTCGCATTACTACCCGAAGTACTTGTTGTTCCTATAGCAACAACGTTTTTAACATATTTACTATCCATATTTGTGGGTAAATTATGCATGAACCCTTTTGACGTTTTATTTAGTTCTTCATTGAATTTACTTTTACTGATGTCACTATCCAGTTGTATGCATATTTTCTGCCTACGAGAAATTTCGTCAACGCCCGAACTGATGTTGCCATTTTCATTCTCATTAGATGGCGAAAAACACGTTTTAGCATCAAATTCAAGTTGAGCGGAAGAACGTGGGGAAATATAACCTTCGCCATGTCGAAAAATCTTCTCTTCATGTGATCTACCATCAGTTGTCTTTGATGAAGTTATAATTGTGCGGACTCCATCAGAAGACTGAACTTCTCGAACTGTTTTTTCATATTCAGGAGAACACTTTGTCCTAGTTCTTAAAGTTACATTAAAGGGAGATCCTGTAGGCGAATGAGATGTAATTTCTTTCTTGTCTTCACGGCATACTGTACGTAATGTGACATTGAAGGGACTTGCTGAATCGCCAAGGTTAACACGGCCCTTTTCATCAACAGGATTATTCGTACTTACAGTCTTGAGTATCACATTAAATGGATTAGAGGTATGATCTTCCCTTATTTCAACTCTTCTTACCGTAGGTTGTGGTGTTGTACGTAAAACCTCTTTTTGAAACTCGGACATGACTGTATCCGTTTTCTCATAAATATACTCTTCTTCCTTTAGCGAACTACTTACAACTACGTTAAAATCAATTTTACAAGGCCTTGGGCCTTCGTTACGAACATAATGCTTATTTTCACATTCTGCTAAATCCTTAGGTGACGTATCCGAAAAACGTTTCAAAGCGCCACTTGACGATAAAATTTGTGGACACAAATTGCTTTCATAACTTTTTTTCGTGCAGGTAAAATTACTTTCAATCGATTCGATGTAAGACGTAGTAATTGAAGGTGACTTAACATTTAATGACTCATGATTGTGTTCTTCTTTTTCTTCACCAGCAACAATGCTGTTTTGAAGGTAAACATTGTCGGTACTTAAATCAGCTGTTCCAATTGCACCTTCAATGCATGCGGCATCGTTCGAGGCAACTCCCGTTTCTGTTGATATATTTTTATTGTTGCCTGATTTTGTATCCATGTTATTAACTTTAACACATCAATGTCTTTTTAAGCCATACGCATCTAAGTATTTACGAAATATCAAGCAGTAGCACATGAAACTTCGTTAAAAACACCGATTATTTCGACCCACATAAGACGTACCACTTATGTGGTTTTCACAATTGAATTAATAAGAGCGTACAAAAGGAATTTTGAAATGTATGACATCATCTTTGTCTGTTGGTTAATATCGTGAAAATTCATCTTAATCCGCTTCATAAATTATTTCACCAAGGTTATTAATATCAACTTTTTCCCTTAACAAATATCGTGATCACATAAAATTCCGATACAATTACATATCCATATATATATGTAATTATATATACCAATTAAATTTTTTAAGTAAATAGAATTCTCAAAGTTATTTTTACTACATCGCTTTTAACAGATTTTAGTGCGAATGTTAAATTGATTTTCCAGCACATTTGCAAAGTTCTGATATGTTTGTTTGTTTTGTTTTATTGCGTATGTACAAGTACAATTGTGCCCAAATCCATAGAAAGCTTTAACACCAGCTTCAACTTCAACTTTGACGGATTCTAGTTGAACTGTATTGGAGATAATACACTATCAGTAGGAGTGTTCTCGTACTCCAAGTTATCACAGTTTCGTACTCCAAAAACATGCAAAGTAGGGGAAATTGAGAGAGCAAAATGACATTTCAGTTTAAGGGGAAGTTGCAAAATTGTATGGGATAAATATGTACTTGTAGAAACTTGCAAGTTAAAAAACAGATGATCGCAAACAAACGAAACAAACAAGCAAACGAACAATTGCAATTTACTTAGTGGAATATTAGCTGTTCGTGAAACTTGCAGGTTTATGATGATTTTGCGTTCTCGTACTTTTTCGTATATTTTTCTTTCTGCGAGCGAATGGTGTCAATTTCTGAGAAATTTCTTTGCTGGAAAAGTACGCAAACGGACGTATTGTTTTGTTGTCGAACTAGCGCAACAACAATTGCATTGTTTTAACAGTAAAACATTGATAGTGTAATATACTCATATAAATATATGAAGTGCTTGAAGTTTATGTTGACACTGAAGTATTCTATGGGTTTTGCCCATTGATTTTGTTTATGCATAGTCAATGGAATTGTGAAATTTGTAACTTGGATTGTGAAAGATTACAATAAGTAGTAGTAGTAGTACTGAAGCAGTATTCCCAATGGGGAACTCAACTAACTTTAAAATCACTATACGTACATTATTCTGCAACCAACAGTGGTTGAAAAGTCGACTACCTCCTTTAGAATGAAATGACCATTTTAACATAGCGATGGCCTAGGCACACATTGCCCGCCTCTGTGTAACTTTTCAGCTAACTACAAGTTAGCTTATAGTCTGTTGAATACAGGCTGTTAGAATGGAAACGAGTGAATGTTTATTTTTCATAGAATGAATAGAATGTCAAAAATTCCAAAGGGAAGTAGAGTAGTTGAGAATATCGTCGATGCATACGAAGATAGCAGCCAAGAGTTTTCACAAACGAAGGAGAATAAGTAAACAAAACAACAACAAACACATACGTAATGAAGCAGAAGAAGAAGTATAGTAAAAACAACAAACACACGATTTTGACGCTGTAAGGAGACAATTTCTGACATTATATAGAGCAGCCAAGAGGAATCTTTTATATTAAATCATTAATCTTTTAAATTAAAAGTGCCTATTTTCAATTAAAATGTGGTTTAGTACCAACAGCGCAACTGCCAATCATAATGTTTGCCGTCTATCCATTTAAACAAGGTAAAACCCACAGTAAAATAAGTTGACAAAAAAATCAACAGTTTAGTAAATTCACAAGTTCTTCGTCTGGCTGGGTGAATTTTCAATTTGCATTTGTGAGGCTTTAATGCAAAATAACTCGATTGTTGGTCTAGGCTATAAACAAATATATTAATTTCAGGTTTCATTGTTACACATGTATAAACATTTTGAAAATTAAAAAAAAAAATTTGAAAATTGCTTATAAAAATTAAATCACATATGTATGTACTTGTATTTACTCTTATAAAAACTTATATCAAAGGATAAACGTTTGGAAACATTTTACGTATGTACCATGATATAAATACACAGGTAGTTGAACTCGCTCTTTTTGTCGGCCTTATTAACTACTTGACGTTCAATAGAAAACATGTTTTTTGTGCTACCGTATATTTGTTTTAAAAAATCACTCAATTTTGAAGCTTTACCTCAAAATTTGACAACCTTTTTCACAAAATAAAAACGTTACAATTGGTATTAGAAATGGGATTCTCATCAGGTGCAAAAGCGGAACTGCTGGTGACGCTGAGACAAGCCATGAAGGCTAAAAGTATTAATGTAGAAGATCATGAGGTAATTGAGGAAGGAGACACATGCGGTTGTGCACGCTGAGGAAGAGAGCAAGATAGATTCAAGTGGTCAACTCATGGAATTTATAAAAAGCATAAACCAACAACAGCAGTAGCATTTGCGAATGGTTTTTCAAGAAGATTTGTCTCACCAAGAAAATGTTATGGGAGAATTCCAGAAAACAATTGACTACGGACTTCAAGAATATTCGGCGTGCCAAGAGGGCGTTATTAGTGAATTACGTATGGAAATTCAACAACATTCGGCTCGCCAAAACGGCATCGAAAATCTACAAAAAGGGAATTGATATTACGATGGCGGTCCCGGAACTACCCGACCTAATAAAGAAAACACAACAAATTTGGGAAAAGTTTTCCTTAATTCTCAACATAATCTTCTTCTAGCTCTATACACTTTTCCCAGCGGTATTCTATAGCTTCGATACCCCGTTTATAGTATGAACTATCTAGCTCATTAAAATAGCCATCTACCGCAGACTCCACCTCTTCATTCTTTGGTGCATGCTGAAGCAATTCGTGTTCTTACTTATTGATTTTGGCCATCGCAATAGCGGATGTGTGAACTGGTGCATTGTCTTGATGAAACAACACTTTCTTTTTCGCCAAATGCGACCTTTTTTCTTTAATTTCATCAATTAAATGCTGCAACAAATTAGCATAATACTCGCCGTTGATTGTTTTTCCTTTTTGAAGATAATCAATAAAAATTATCCCACATGCATCCCAAAAAACAGACGCCATGATGTAGCCTTCAGATGGAACTGTCTTTGCCTTCTTTGGACACGATTCTCCTCTTTCAGTCCACTGTTTTGACTGCTCCTTTATCTCAGGTGGAAAGTGATGAACCCATGTCTCATCCATGGTTACGAATCGACGCAAAAACTCACCTTTATTACTGTAAAACATCGCCAAACACTCTATAGAAACATCTTCACGACATTGTTTTTGTTCTATTGTGAGCAAACGCGGCACCGATCTTGCATACAGCTTTTCATCTCCAAATTTTCGGTCAATATACGATGTATAGCACTTTTTGAAATGCCTGTAATTTCACATAGCTCACGCACCTTCAGCCGGCGATCATCCAATACCATTTTGTGGATATTCGTTGGACTGAGACCTTTCAAATGAAAGTATTGAAGTACATAACGGTGACCAATTTTTTCCATGTGTACAAATTCACTGAGGTCGTTAACTTTCAATGGCTCCAAAAAAAATACTAAACAACGTGGCTTTGAACCTTAAAACGTGTGTTTTATAAGGTTGCCACTTTTCACCAAAGTAATTTTTGGTGAAAAGTGCCGTTCTGGTCTATAGGTCTATAGGCATTAATGAAAAGGTCACGTATCTGAAGGAACAAGTATATGATTTGCAAGATGAGTTCGAGAAATTACATCACGTACTCAACCAACTAAAAATAAATGGACCAGCCGTATCAGTGATTAGAGATTCCAGTTCAATCAAATTAAAGCCACCAACATTCACTATCTTCAAGCTTCAGTTCGCGACAACGTCTTCGTAGAATCAATGGGATGTTGGTGGCAAGACCGCTGCTTTAAAGTGGCACTAAAGGGTAATGCGTTAGAAGTCTTGCAGATGATTCCAGAGAAAGATGGTGGTAGCTACCAATTACTGATGGAGACACTGCAGCCCAAATATGGAAACGAATGTAAGCGCAAATTACATCGTGTGGAATAAAGATCGCGTGTGCAGCGTAATAATGAGAGCCTTCAGGAGTTCGCTTCCGACATTGAACACTTATGTTATCTTGCGTTTTCCGCTAATTCAAAAGAATTCATTGAAAAAATAAAAATATATGCATTCATAGACGGATCGAGATACTAAGCGCGCCCTAGTAATTTCACCAAGGAGCACATATGCCGACACAGTCAGTAGTGCTTTGACGTATGAAGACGCCAGTTTGATGTGTCGACCAATGCCACGAGTATGCCAACTATAAGCAGAAACATCAGATCTGGTTGAAGCGGTGTGTTAGGCATTCAAGTCAATAGAGCAACTTGAAGCAAGAACGAAAACAAATTTACTGGTAGGTGCTTCATTTGCGACAAGCGACGGGTGAGGATGCACAAATTCTGAGTAAGATAAAGAAACTAGTATCTATTGGAAATTGCATGTGGGAACATGAATTCATTGTGCCAGACATCATCGATGACGTAATAGTTGGTGTTGATTTTATGATTGATAATGGATTTACGTTATATTTACATCAACGGGTACTACGCTTTGCAAATGTCGAGCTACCATTGAATATCGGCTACAAGCGTAGTGGAAACATCAAACGAATACTGGCATGTCAACGCCAAGAGGTTCTAGCAAAATCAGAAGCGGTGATTTGGGCACAGATGAATGTGGATGATGGAACAGGCAAGTTGTGGGTAATGGAAGCGGATAAAAAACTAACGAATAAAAACATCATGCTGGGTAGAACGTTAGTGGAACCTAGAAAGAATGGAATGGTACCAGTGTGAATATTAAATCCAACTAATACATATACAGTTACCGAGTTTGTCGCTTTTTACGTTCCTAAATTCTAATCCTTCATATAATCAATCAAGTAAATAACGAAATCCACATATGTATATATAAAAAGCGCGCTGCCATATCAAATTCAATATTATTGTGCTATGTTAATTTACAGCATTTGCTCTCTTCGAAAATCTCTGTATACTGCAACTCTGTTAAGTGACCCTGATATTGTGATCAGAAATAAGCTCAAAAGCCAAAGTAGGACTTCTCTGGTATTAAAAGATCTCTGGTCAAACTCTTGTGTTTGTTGCTTTCTTCATTACTTCTTCTTCTTTCCGTATGTATGTGGTTGTTGTTGTTTTGTTTACTTCTTCTCCTTCATTCGTGAGAACTCACTCTCTCTCTCTCTCTCTCTCTCTCTTATTGAAACATTTATAATGAGAGCATGGTTAATAATTTTTAATACAAGTATTGATTAACAAATTGTTTTGTATGAAATTAGTACAAAATAAGTGTTGCATTTATTTGTTGACATATGTTAATCCAGTGATTGAACCGGGCTGATTCAGGCAAGAATTAAATGTTCGCAAAATAAAAATGTAATAATATGTAGATTATATGAAAATTGTAGATTGAGATTACAACCTGTAATTGTAGTTAAAGTTGGAATTATCTTAAAGTTAGAATCGACTTGTTCGACATATTTCCCATATAAACATCTGTCAAAAAGCCAATTCTAACTTTATGATGATGATCTCCAACCCGAACACTTCCCTATATTATACAAGTATACTCGTTTCGTTGAAACGGCGACACTTTCCAATAAATGAAAAAGAAACATTCTTGTCTTCCAAATACAGACAATAAACCAAACTTCACTTTGGCTGTATAGAGGGAAAGACATCTTAATGCATATGTATATGTATATTAACAACAACGTTCTAGAAACTTACCTTGCAACTGTAGAATTGTCATTTGATATTCGGCTAATTTTTCATCAATATAGTCTTGTGATTGATTTGCGATAATTTCGGCTGTAGATGGGCCAACTTCCTCCTCATCATCATAAACAACATAAGATTTAGGTTGGGGAGGCTCTAACGGTGCTCCACCGTAATCATAAGGACGTTGCCTCGATTGTTGGTAGTACTGATTTTCTGGTCGTGCATCTTGTGCTTCGTGGCTAGTATACATAAATTCAGAATTTGGTGTTTGGCATACAATCGGTGAAGGTGTAGGTGATAGTTGAAAAGAACTTGTTGGACCGCCATACGACGTCTGATGTTGCATAGGTCTGAATGGGCGTGCTCCACCTGCGGCTCCAAAAAGAGGATGTGATGCGTTGCTTTTTAGTGGCAATTGATTTGATGGTTGCATCGTCTGTTGGTTATGAAAAATGAAATTGAATTGATAAATAGAGAGTTGAATAGTGCTGTTTTTTTAAGTTTCCTACCATAGATGGCGATTGCGGCCATTGTGGCCGAGGCTGTGGTATATTATTGGTGCCACGAGTGCCACGTAAGGCAGGCTGTACAGGAGACATTGCATGCCCAAAACGGGTAGGGCTCATAGGAACCGGTGATGATAATGAAGGATGTCGTGGTCCCGAAATTATAGGCGGTGGACTGGGAGCAACAGGCGCCCAAGGAGATGGTGGCCGATACAAAAATGACGATGGCGATGGCGAGGCGGGATTATGACCCCGTGGATTCCAACCACGTGGTCCTCCAAATGATGATTGATATGATGGCGGCGGTTGTTGCCCCGACATTTTGGACTAAGGCTTTCTTTACTTTATTTTTGCAATATATGTATATTATTTTATTTAGCTCGTTTCCAAGATTCTTCACGATGACTTTTTAATACTGAACTTTGCAACAACAGATTTTTTACTATCAAGCTAGTCCATACGTTTTTCTTTTCTAACATTAAATTATTTAGATGATTTACCGCATGACATACGAATAAAGCACTCGGTTTTTTTGTTTAGTACTTTTAATAGTATGGCATTAACTACTTCTATAGGACCGTTAACTCCACTTATTAATAACAAGCCTTTGAAAAAGAAAAATGTAAAGCAAAATGTACATTTAAAACATACATACATATTTGTTACAAAATTAAAGAGACATTTCCGAGATATCTCTCTTTTTACTATAGTTGAATTAGTTTAACATATTTCGTTATAGCACTGCGAGTGGGATAAAATATTTGCAAACGAATGAAAACGAGATTTTAAGCTTAAATCCTGAAAGTTGGGTCCGATCTATATGGCAATTAGCATTTTCTTAAGACACTTTACAACTTGTATTATTGTTTCATGAGATAATATTTATTTGGATTATAATTTCAATCTGCAGCAGAATTTTTGTTTATAGATTTACTAAAACCCTTCAATGACAAATATTTCATGAATTTTGAAGGACTTTATTTCTGTAGATGAAAAAATTCAAGCTAGCGGGGGGTAACTCTGCGTTACTGAGTTCACGAGACCAAATCTGACCTCAGAATAGTGCTCCTCAAACTGCAAAGTTTTTCGTTTTTCGCGAGCTCTTTTTTATGGTACTAATAGTTGAACACAAAATTAGGAACCCTATGTGTTTTTGAATTTTAGATACATACATATGTACTTTAAGGTGATCCAAAAAAATGTTTTCCAAGTTTGGTTTTAAGACTCATTCCAAAAATTTTCCTCTTGCCGTAAAAGGTGACTACACCAAACTTTAGGTTTCTAAGTATAAATTTGGAGGATACTCACGAAATGTTTATATTGTACAATACTTAAGAAGTATTTTGAACATATGTTAACCAAACAATTGGTTAAGCAATCTAAGAACATTTCAAATTTAAATTAGTTTAAAAAATATTACAAACATCAGATGCATGGCAACAGTAGCTTTTTATAAAAAATCACCAATATTTTTGTAAATTTTAAATTCACTGTCATTGAGCACCCTATATTGATTGATTGCAATTACTAAAATTGGACCACTTTAATCTACATTCATATATATGTCAAAGACTGGCAATACGTCCATTGACGTACTGAGTTAGTGTCGAATGAATTAACGAGAAACAATGGTAAGCCGTATTTTCAAAATTTCCATTTAATGTTACTGTACAAATTTTTGCAAAGTTGTTGAGAACTATGTGTTTCAATTTTTTGTGCGACAATATTTCAATTTCCTTCTCTCCCTGTACTGTTAAATAACCGAAATCATAGTATAATTAACAAAGTAAGCCAATCCGAGAGAGGAATGTTGATGCTCTCATTTGGAAATAAGTGTATAGAAAAAAAATCAAAAAAAAGTTTTGGGAAATCTATCACAGTGAAAAATTCGAAAATATTTTGTCACATTAACCCTCTGGTTGTGTATAAGGTTAAACATATCACATGCATTTTTTTATTCGTTCTTTTCGATCACCATTTATTTTATCGTCTGGTTTTCATTAGAGATGTAGTTACTAGTTGATTATTTCATTGTTTCATCTGACAACACCGTCCTTTTGAAGTGTCATCATTAGGCTTAGTATCAGCTATTTCGCTGAACTGTAAACAACATAGTTTTTGTGTGCTCCGATAATGTCAACCTTTGTAGCGAATAATGTGTTTTTGCGGGGAGTTTTACTTCATTAATTCAATATGAAGAAAAAGGCTGCCGAAAGTCATCGTATTTTAGTGTAAATTTATGGAGACCATGCTTTAACTGAACGAAAGTGTCAGAAGCGAAGTTTGAGGCGAAGAAGTGAGGAGCAAGATGAACTCGCAAAAATACTTGGAGTCGATCAGCCAACCATCTGCCATGGTTTAAACGCAATGGGATTGATCCGAATGGTAGGAAATTAAGTGCCGTATGAACTGAAACCAAGAGTCGTCGAACGCCGTTTTTTCACGTCTGAACAACTGCTCCAACGGAAAAAAAGCAAAGGGTTTTTGCATCGATAATTCAAAATGTTGGGGAACGTGCGGATACCATATTCATGGCGAGAAGATCATGTTGTGTACTTGGTGGGTCCAGCTTATGAGCTGTTGAAATTGTGTCAGACGATCATAAGGGACCTGTACCGACGACAATTGATGCGTTCGAGCTGCGCATTGTGAGAAAAACGCCCAACATGATAATACATTTGTAATAAAATAAATAAATAAAAATATAATAAAACCATTTGTTAAAGCTCATTGTTTTTCTTTAAACAATTTAAAAAAAAAACCCATAATTTTGTACTCAACCAGTGGGTTAATAATTTGGACAATGTCTGAACAGATTTTGACATTCTTCTTTCATTGATATTTTGACACAACCTCAACATGCTTTGGCATATACCGTGAATGACATGAGAACACATTTTACGATTGCCTTACTTTGTTAATTATACTATGAACCAAAATATACAATACTCGTACTGTGGTCAAGGTAATATTTGATATCCATATTTGTGTGTATTAAGGTAGGTCAAATGATATGGACTTGACATTTAACAACCTGGCTCAGGGAACAACATAAAAAGTTCTTAAATTCAAGCACATTTTGAGAGGAAACATGAATATACCAGATTTTTGACTCTCCTCCGTTTTAGTTTTTACAGCCATAGCTTCAATTTCGTATGGAAGTCCCCTTAAATGGTGAAGTATATTTGACATATATGCGAAGAGCGCTTAATTTTATTCTCCAAAAAAACTATTTGAATAAAGTAGATGGCTTCATATCTTAAATTTACTTTTGCTTCTTTGGGAACATTTTTTTAAATCTTCGCTAAACTAGCCCGTTTAGATATTTGACCCACCCTAATGAATGTATGGTATGGTATGTATGTATTTAGGTAGAACACACACACAGCGGAAGAGAAAAGCAATTAAAGAAATTCAAAACATTTATATATTCAAGCATTTTGATTGTATGGTTGTGTGTGTTTATCAGCATATATCATATAAGATGACAAAGAACAACAAAATGAATAAATACACACATGTTTTGTTGTACCTTGAACATATTGTCTCTGTGGTTGCGTGTGCTTATCGGCATAAATTATATACGATGAAAGAGAAAAATAACACAAAGGTATACACAAATACACATGCGGATTTTGATATACTATTGAAGGATGTGATCACTGCGCCTCATACTACGCACACATTACTTGAATGAACAAGCACTATAGATCGCGTAGCCGGTGGGTTGAAGGACGTGATTCCAACACCTACGCATACATATATTGAATTGAATGCAAAATTTGATTTAAGGGAGGATGTGCATAACATTACATAAACATTAGCCGTGTTTTATTTGGCTCTTGTTCATTATTATTAACAATGACGACAAATAAAACACGCATTCGCAATTAGACAGATAATATGGAAAATTTGTCAACACCATCGAATAATATTTAATACATATGTATGCATATAATTATAATCAGCACCAGTAGGAGTGTTCTCGTACGCAATAATTTGTGATAATTGTTACAAACTATCACGTAAAGACTTGCAAGTAGGAAAAACAGCTGATCATAAGCAAAAGAAGCTAACAAGCAAACGAACAATTGCAATTTACTTAGTGGAATATCAGCTGTTCGTGAAACTTGCAGGTTTTTGCTGGTTTTGCGTTCTTGTACTTTATGGCATATTTTTCTCTTTGATAGCGAAAGCTGTCAAATTCTCAGAAATTTGTTTACTGGATAATTGTTACTGAAAAAGTTCGAAAACACACCTATTATTGCCTATTTCCTCTTTACAGTAACCTATTGAATTCATTTCTGTAGAATTTCACTTTGACCACTGTACTCAATGACGTTTTAATGCAAAAAAAAACAAAATGGAGTATGTCAAACCAAAAATTATTTACTAACGAAATACGAGTATACAAGGTGCGACAATTATGTATTATAACTGCATCTAGAAAACACAATTAAAACACGATATTTGCTAATTTTTTGGTATATTTATTCGAAATATTCTCTTCCTGATTCAATACACTTGTTACATCGATTTAATAGCGTGCTCCAGCTCATTTTCCGGAATTGTCTCCAGTTCCCTCGTCGAAGCCCGTTGTATGGTCTGAATGCCATCAAAAAAGCATCCTTTCAACTTCAATTTCAGTTTTGGGAACAAAAAGAAGTCGCACGGTGCCTAATCAGGTGAATACGGCGGGTGATTCAACATACAGACCTGATTCCGAGCCAAAAACTGACGAACAATTAGTGCTGTGTGTTAAATTTCAAGTTAAAATTTCAAAATCAAACGAACACGTGTTTTGTAAAATGAATGTCAATAAACATTAAATGTCAACCAAATGCCATGAAATTTTGACAGTGAGTAGAGGAAGGTTGAAGCATGTGCTCACACATAGATGGCGCGCTTGGTTGCTGAGATATGGTTTGAGTCTTAATACATAATTATCACACCTTGTATGTATACATCTGAATATTAATGCAAACAATTTTTTAATAATGCAAATAGCATTTATTTTCAATTTAACAATGAAAAATTTGGCATAATGTGGACGAATGGACGAAGAAAATCCAAAGAAGACAATTGAACATGTTTAAGACAAAAAAATAAAAACACCACAGAACAATTCACAGGTTCTATTCTTACTCTGAGCAACAATATAACAAAACAATATAAAATAAATGCTCAAAACACATGTGCAGATTTTCTGCGACAGCGAAATTTAAATACATACATGAGCTCATATCTAGAGCTGAAGAGTAGACATAATAAAGTCAAAAGAAACAAAATGCTATTCTTTTACGGATTATATATGTATACTAATTATCGTCGAAAATGTATGTACATTACCGTCAAGAAGAACTGTTCTATCTGCACCGTCCGTTACGCTTGTCGATCGCAGATTTCACTGAATAATACCGATTTAACATTGCAGCGACGACACTCTCACTCTTACATATAACGTGTTGTAAGCACCATTTTTAAAAAATTTTTTTTTTGGAAACAACAATTCAGATTTTTGTCCAGTTGCAAGAGGTTGTTGCAGTTACATAGGTATACATACTATATCCAGCACAAAAGAATCACAATCGAATGATTAAATTTTGTATAGAAGAAAATTCAACTTTCCGTTTTGCATATGCATGTGTGTATGTACGTATGTATGTATTTACGTATATATGTATTTCTTATTTTCGTACTGGCCACATTCGAATGACGTGAACAACTTTTCTAACAACTGCTGCATGGTTGATTCCACGTTCACCACGACTAAAAATGCTATTAGTAATATTTACCTACTAATTGATATTTTTAAAACAATTTTTCAATTGGGAAGCTCTTATTATCATTGCTATGATATTCACTATAAGTATCTAAATAATTAAAGGCGCTTCAAATTAATAGCATTAGTAACACAGGATGTTCTAAAAAGAATGGCTATTTTAAATGACATCATGTTTTCACTAAATAATAAAAGTTTGTGTGTGGCCAATTGAATACAAATAAGTTGGTACATACTCGTATATACAGCTGTTGTCAACTAATTAGAAACGATACTTTTCAAATATTTTTCTCGCGTTAGATCTACCAAATTTTGATTACAGTTCGAATTTTTTTTTCGCTTTAAGTCTCTTCTTCTTTCCTTCATTCAAAAATGTCCCGTTACATCAAGTTCTTTTTAGCTTTCGCAAAAAAAAATTTCATTTATTTGCTTGCAGTACGTTTTGTGTGTGACACGTAATTAGAAGCGTTGAATCTGGTTACATTTAAACTACAAGAATTTTTTATAATTGTGAAAATCAGATAAAATTAAATATTTAAAAGAATAAAGAAAGTGTTTTGCATAAAATTTGAGTGTCCATAAGATAGTAAATATGGGTAAAACGAAGAGTTGTACTACAGACCTTAAAAAAGCAATAATTGAGGCTCAAGCCCCAGAATTTTCATATCAGGAAATTGCAAATCAAATGAAATGTTCGAAAGAGATGGTTTTTAATGCTATTAGCCATTTCCGAAAATATAAGACTCATATGAACGTTCCACGCAAAAGCGACTTCGCAAAACATCGAATTTCATCGACAAGAAAATAAAACAAATATGACAAATGGACAGAAGAAAAAGTTCTGCAGCCATTCAACGCGAGTTCCATTCGGACTAAGGAGTCTCCATATCAAAACGTACTGTTGCAATTCGTTTGGTTGAATCTGGCCTTCATGGAAGAATCGTACTCAAGAAACCTTTGGTGACGTCTAACCAATGAAAACGCCGTTTAAAATTCGCTGAAGAACACGCAGCTTTGACTGAACACCAATGGAAATGTAAAGTCTGCAGTGATGAAACTAAAATTAATCGCATAGGTCCAGATGGTAGAATGTATGTAAGACGCCCAAAAAATGCTGAACTTGACTCAAAATATGTGTCGCCGATAATTAAGCATGGCGGAAAATATGCCCGTTATTTGGAGATTCCAGCAAGATAACGACCCAAAACATACGGCTAAATTAACCCAAAAATTCTTTGAGGACAATTCAATCCGTCTTTTAAAATGGCCGTCATCGAGTGCAGACTTAAATCCCATAGAACATTTATGGAATGACTTGAAAAAGATAATTAGTGGTAAAAATATCACGAATTTGGATAATCTTTTCGAAGAAGCTAAAAAGGCTTGGGAATCAATTCCAGTCGAACGATGTCGAAGTTTAATCAAGTCTATGCAGCGCCGATGTCAAATTGTCATCAAACAAAAAGGTTATCCCAGGAAATATTACTGGTTGGAAAAAACTTTTAATTTCTTCTTAATACTTGAATTGTTTAACTTATTTCGTTTCTTTTTGTGTTATTGAATGAATATATATGTTATTAAAATGCTTATTGGCAATGAAAAAACAGCTTTAATTTACAAAATACAAAATATTTTTTTTTCAGTAGCCGTTTCTAATTAGTTGACAACAGCTGTATGTGCAGAGAACGCCAAATAACTGTATAAAAAATAACAGCAAAAACACTCATTCAACAATAAGAATAGAATATATACAATCTTTGATTTGTGTTTAACGATTTTGTTCCAGCATAACTGCTCCAAAGATTATCCGATTTAAATGGTACCGACTCTATTCAAAATGGACATGGTCTCTCAACTTCTACGTTTACACTGAGCCATCAAAGGGACTAATCTGGGAATGTTTGACATCTTACGAATAATTATATTCATGCCTGCTATACCTCTGATATGAAGAATTCTAAAAGTTTTTGTATTGTACAATTCTTTGAGCTAGTAAGAAGTCTGTTTAAAAACAAATTATTCATTTAGATGTAATTCTTTAACTATAGATTTAAATTTTTATATAAATATAAGATATAGCAAAAAAAAGATCCATTATTTTTGCATTAAATTGAAGGTTTCATTTAGCATAGTTAGAATGATCCGATTTAGGTGAAATATGCACCGTGTTGTTCAACAACTTTTTGCCATTTTGATGGCAGTTTCATAATGCCACTTTCATAGAAACACTCATCCCTATTGGCAAAAATCTGGGACAGTCGATTTTCACAAGCTTCTCTTGAGGCGAATTTTTCACCAGCAAAATCATTCGCCATAGACAGGAACAGGTAGTAATCACTTGGTGCCAGGTCCGGACTATAAGGTGGATGCACAAGAACCTACAAACCAAGCTCTCGGAGCTTCTGGTGAGTCACTATCGAAGTGTGTGGCCTGGCGTTGTCCTGATGGCCAAAGCTGGCTGCTTCTGGGCGATTGCTTCCTTCAGACGGTCCAATTGTTGACAGTACAGGTCGGAATTAAGGTCTTGGCCGTAGGGGAACAGCTCATAGTAGATGATTCCCTGCCAATCCCACCAAACACATAGCAAAATCTTCCTGACCGTCAATCCTGGCTTGGCCACCGTTTGCGCCGGCTCACCGCGATTCGACCACGACTGTTTTCACTTGACGTTGTCGTAAGTTACCCACTTTTCAGAAATGGATCGATTTTGTTGCGATTCAGCAGCGATTCGCAGATGGAAATTCGATCCATGAGGTTTTTTGCTTTAACTCGTGTGTCACCCATACATCGAGCTTCTTTTTGTATCCAGCCTTATTTAAATGGTTCCAAACGGTTTTTTGTGCAATATTTAGCTCCTGGGCAATAGAAACAGTGCTTACATGACGGTCAGACTCGACGATTTGCATTATTTTATCGATATTTTCGACAATTGGGCTTGTATCTTACATCAAAATTGCCGGAACGGAATCGACGAAACCAAAATTGCACGTGATTGGATTTGACAGTAAGCACTATTCACATTTTCAGCCGTCTGGCTTGCGTTTTCGCCTTTATCGAAGAAAAACTGTAAAATATGGCGTATTTTCTCTTTACTGGTATCCATTTTTGACGCGTGCTCAAACAATACTGAGTCAAGCAATCACAAAACTGCCTGAACTGCCATCTAGCGTAAACCTATCGTACTTATACATCGCGAGATACAGATTACTAAAGCCATATATTGGAAAAATAATGGATTTCTTTTTACTACACCTGATATTAAAAAAATACATTTAATTACCTTCTCAGAACTTTTTAATTTGCCCACTTACTCCTTTGCAAAGCATCTATAATTTGAATACCACATAAAAAACGTGCTTAATTGAAATTTATGCTTATTTAAATGTTTTCAATTTTCCGGCTGCTTTAAATGGCAAAGTATGTTGATAAATGTGACCGTTTATTTTGTACAATGTACTGTATTTTACAAATTCAAGGATGGAGCTAAAATAAAATCGAATGGAAAGCACTTATTCTGGAAACGCTTAGAATACAAAACGAAAAGCAGCACTCTCCATGCGTTTTTAAGAATTTCTTTTAAATATTCTTTATTTTCTATTATCACATAACTATATATGTAGTGTACATGCGCGATCACTTTGGTGTATGTATGTATGTATATACATATAAATATATATATATATATATATATATATATATATATATATATATATGTGTGTGTGTGTGTGTGTATGAATGTATGCATATATGTATGATTCTGTGTCTGCATGACACAAGCGCAGGCTGTCACTTTTCGGTCAATTCTTGCAGAGAGCGAAATGAGAAATTTCAAAAATAGAAATGAACTCAGTTCGTTAAACTTGTTAAATAGAAATTTTCTGACTTTCTACACTCATTTAGTTGATGTAATTTCACAATATATAGCAATGAAGGCATTGCAGAGACACACAGATAATATCTAATGTAATTTACTTGTAAATGTATTTTTCAAATATATATGTATGTCCATATATACTTAAGTATATACATATGTGTAATTTGCACAAAATGTTTGCACTTCATAACTACGAGTATATATTATGTCCATTAGACATAACAATTTTTATAAAAAATTATATAATTTTTTGGGATTAATACAATGAAAATGTAACATTTAGAATGCCAAACGTCAAACAAAATTACAATTACAGTTTCACTCCTTTCATTAACAATCGATTATTGAACTAAAAACTCTTTTTCAAATACGAATATTAATAAGCTTGCATACGATTTAAAAATCAGACCAGAAAAAGTGTGGAAATATATAAAAATTGTATGAGAACAGCGAATATTATTGATGAAAAAAAACCGAGAACATTACTCTATCAACACGAAGCACTAACTGATCTATAAAAAATATCGCATTCAGATATTTCCAAGACGATCGAGCATTTTTAAAATGTTCAACAACAGAAAAACATATCTCAAGGCATATGCAGAGACACAAACAATCCTCATAAATCTTAAAACTGCCAACGACTTCTCTCTGTTCAAGCACTTATCTCTCGTTTTTATGCAAATTGTGTTTCGTAAAAATTCTCTCATTAACTGATTGGTGCAGAGTAAACTAATAAACACGAAAATTATCCTACGCGTGCGATAAAATTGGATATTTTTTATTCGTTCTAATTTATGGTTTTGGTTTGGAGAGGTGGTCGGTAGAGTGGGTCAAATTATTTACAGGCAAAGAGTATAGAAAAAAAAACAAACAAAAAACAATTCACTAATGAAACAGAGACCTAATTGTATTTCAAACATCTGAAAGCTAAAATCCAGCAAAGTCGAGAAAATACACAGTATCAATATATCGTCGGTACATACGAAGATGTGCACTCAAAAATCGACCGCGAAAAAAGAATCGTAAACGTAATTGTGGGTGCAGTAGCTCAGTAGTTAGTGTATTGGCCTTTTGATCTGTAGGTCGTGGGATGGATCAATCCCCGGCTGAAGGATAACGGCTGAAGCACGAACAGTACCCACCTGTCGGCAAGCAATTGGTAATTCTTCCGGCACTAACAATTTGCCATGGAAAAGCTTCTAAAAGAACTCTGTGACAAAGCTCAGAAAAAGTGATGTCGCAAGAGTTCTGCCATTCGGAACCGTCTAAAATAAGTGATCCCTTCTAATGTTCTTCAAAATTACACGTAAAACAGTAATGGAAGAGAAGCTCGGCCAAAGAGCCTTTCGGGGCTTATAAGTGCCACCCATATATACATACATTCTGTCAAATAAGTACCCGGAAATCGGAAATTCTCATTTTTAATTTTCCCTCTGAGAGAATTTAAAAAAAAAAATTTCCCAGGTTGGCACAACTGTCAGCCACTATTCTGTGAATTTTTATTGCTATGTGTCATTTAGTTTGGTTACGGCGTCATTAGGAACAAGTCAACCTTTTGTGTGCGTTGCGATTTTTACTATGGATAAAAATATCGAACAAAGAGTTTGTGTGAAATTTTGTGTTTCAAACGAAATTTCTTGTGCCAAAACGTTGGAAATGTTGAAAAAAACACATATGGTGATTCAACCATGTCGAAAACTCAAGTTTACGATTGGTATAAATCGTTCAAAGAGGGGTGAGAAGAAATTTTTTTTAATATTCTCAGAGGGAAAATTAAAAATGAGAATTTCCGGGTACTTATTTGACAGAATGTATATAAACGTAATTAATGGCGTAAATATAATTTATGACGGTGTGGTTATCACCACACTGCTACAACCAATCTTCTTCTTTTTCTTCTTCTTCTTCTTCTTTGTTATAGGATTAAATCCTGTTCTTCAACAATTTTTGTACAAAAGATAAATTTGTTTGGTTTATATGTAAAAACAAATATTAGTTATCGGTAGAGCTGGATGTCCAACAATCGGCGTTTGGGAGGGCGTCCAGGTGACCCCGTAGCCATCGGTTTTCCCGTCATTACAGATTTAGCCAACTTATTGTGGGGCATACGTAGCATGTGATTTTTCCACTATCTTCTTCGTTTTCGGCTCCACCTAACAATGTTTTGTGTGTCGCATATCCCTTTAATCTTTTCGTTTCGCATAAGATCTCTGCTAGTATGGCCTGTGATTGATCGCAATGTTACCATCTCAACATTGTTCATTGCTTGTTGTGTTGCAGTTGTATCTGCTCGAGTTTCCACGGCTCGGACTTTGCCTTTTAAGCTGAGATGGGATAAGACTTAAGCTGTCGCCTTGTCTTATCCCATTATTAGTCTTGACAGAAGTGGTGTGTTGAGATTTCTGTGTTGAGATTTCTGTGTTGAGATTTCTAATTACTGCTAGCACATTGTTGTCAATATTGCGTTCTTCATGAATTTCAATTATGTACGTGTTTGAGTAAAACCTTATCAAATGCTTTTGTCAGATCGATAAAACATAAAAATGCTGGTTTTTTGTATTAATAGCCTTTTCGACTAGTTGTCGCAAAATAAAGATAGCAATTACTGTCGATCTCTTTCGTCTGAATCCTTGTTCCTCTTCTGCAATGCAATCCATAACGCAGAAAATTATAAAAAATGAAATTCACTTACTATTACCAGTCAGTCGGCTACGCGTCTTTCTTCGTCATCAACAAAGGAGTGCGTCGAATAAAATTGTCGGTACAAAAATGATAAAATCTTTTGAACCAGTAGTCCGATTTCTATAAACTAAAGTATTTTATTTTGAAAATTATTATTAGATTTCAAAAAAAAAAAGAAACCAGGAATTGTTATTTTTTAATAAAAAGTCTTATTTTTTCAAGAATCTCTTCCATTAATGTTTTTATGGTAGTGTTCGTCACCCTCACAGCTGCTGCAGACCACTATCTTCTGAAGTCTTAAAGGTCTTTGGACACTTTTTTTGTTGGCTTCATCTCCCTTTTTACTAAAGCCCAGTATTTCTCAATCGGCCTTAGTTCTGGACGGTTTGGTGGATTGGCTTCTCTAGGTATATATGTATATATATATATATATATATATATATATATATATATATATATATATATATATATACATATATATATATATATATGTATGTATGTATGTATGTAAGTATGTATGTATGTACATATGTATATATATCGGTGTGGTAAAAAGAAATCCATTATTTTTCCAATATATGGCTTTAGTAATCTGTATCTCACGTTGTATAAGTGCGATCGGGTTACGCTAGATTGCGTTAGAAAGATAGGATTTCGTACTAAATAAACTTTTCAGACAGTTTTGTGATTACTTGACTCAGTATTGTTTGAGCATGCATCAAAGATTGACACCAGTAAAAAGAAAATATGCCATATTTTACAGTTTTTCTTAGATAAAGGCGAAAACGCAAGCCAGACGGCTGAAAATGTGAATAGAGTTTATGGTCCTGATACTGTCAAATCCAATCACATGCAATTTTGGTTTCGTCCGGTAATTTTGATGTCAAAGATGCACCACGCTATGGAAGGCCAATTCTCAAAAATATCGATAAAACAATGGAAATCGTCGAGTCTGACCGTCATGTAAGCACTGTTTCTATTGCCCAGGAATTAAATATTGCACAAAAAACCGTTTGGAACCATTTAATTAAGGGTGAATACAAAAAGAAGCTCGATGTATGGGTGACACACGAGTTAACGCAAAAAACCTCATGGACCGAATTTCCATCTGCGAATCACTGCTGAATCGCAACAAAATCGATCAATTTCTGAAGCGGATGGTTACTGCTGATGAAAAGTGGGTAACTTATGACAACGTCAAGCGAAAACGGTCGTGGTCGAATAGCGGTGAGCAGGCGCAAACGGTGGCCAAGCCAGGATTGAGGGACAGGAAGGTTTTGCTATGTGTTTGGTGGGATTGGCAGGGAATCATCTACTTTGAGTTGTTCCCCTACGGCCAAACTCTTAATTCGGACCTGTACTGTCAACAATTTGACAACAATAGGAGAGGAATGACGTCAGCTTGGAGATCATGCGTAGGATAACTCTTGCTAACAGGTGTTACTTTGGGTTGAATAAGCAATTGAGAAGTCGAGCCCTCTCTCGAAGAACGAAAACTACACTCTACAAGTCTCTCATCATGCCTGTCCTAACATATGGCGCTGAAGCCTGGACAATTTGCACCTCGGATGAGCGAATGCTTGGAGTTTTCGAGAGAAAAGTCCTACGCAAGATCTTTGGACCTATTTGCGTTGGTGGCGAGTACCGAATAAGGTACAACCATGAGCTGTACGAGCTGTATGCCGATATTGACATAGTAAAGCACATCAAAATCCATCGGCTGCGCTGACTAGGTCATGTCGAGCGAATGGAAGATCACGCTCCAGCTAAGAAGGTGTTATATTCGGAACCCACTGGAGGACGACGCAGAAGAGGAAGACCTAACCTCCGGTGGAAACACCAAGTACTGGAGAACCTGACGGCGCTTGGAATTTCTAACTGGCGCCAGCTAGCGAAGAACAGAGATGGCTGGCGAAGCATGTTATTTTCGGCCTAAATCGATATTCGGTTGTTATGGCCACATAAGTAAGTAAGTAAGTAAGGAGAGGAATTGTGTGAATCGACTGTACCAGTTTTTTGCCAATAGAGACGAGGGTTTCTATGAGAGTGGCATTATGAAATTACCTTCAAAATCGTGCATATTTAACCTAAGTCGGATTATTCTAACTATGCTAAATAAAACCTTCAATTTAATGCAAAAATAATGGATTTCTTTTTACTAGACATGGCCCTTGCAATCACCTGTGGAAAACCGTGTATTAGAAATCAGACAATCAACAAGTCCTATAGTAGCAACAACAGCAACCGCAAGCAAAGTTGAGACAAATGTCATAAGCAACGTAAATCACAATAATTATTGCCGATGTTTACAACGAATAATGACATATGTAGTACGATTTATCAACAAGGGCGTCCTTAAGGCAACAACACCAACGACTTCAGCTCCGATTGAAATTGAAATGGAAGAATCTTTGTAGCTGATTGTCAAGATTATTCAGAAATAACATTTCATGGATGATCTAAAACAGCTAAGGAACCATTCATCCGTAACTAGCACCAGTCCCCTTAGGAGTCTGAAAACTTTTATTGATGATAAATAAATCATCGAAGTCGGAGGGCGATTGGAAGCATCTACTTTATCATATGATGCTAATCAACCAATGCTATTATCCCCCTACCATCCAATTACAAAATCGTTAATGACATGCTTGCATCGTGAACATCTTCATGCCGGGCCGTAGATGATTATATCAATAACAAGACAACGCTTTTGGCCGTCAAATTTCAAGACTTTAGCACAATCTATAGTACAAGGCTGCATTCAGTGCACTAAGGCTAAACCAAGGTTAATGCAGCAATTCTTCCGCCTCGCTGCTCAATACCGTGTTGGACGTCATCATGGAAACTACCACAACACCTGGAAGCGGTATTTCTTGGGGACTGCAAGGCCATCTGACGGACCTAGACTACGCAGAAGACATTTGCCTGCTGTCACATACCTACCTTGACATGGCAGCGAAAATCCAAGCAGTACAAAAAGCACCTGCGAAAGTCGGACTGGTATTTAATATACCGAAAACCAAAACTATGCGTATTAACACACAAAACAGTCACAAATTTGCAATTGACTGCATTGAACTGGAGGAGGTAGTAAATTTCTGCTATTTGGGCAGCGTTATCTAGTTGACCGGCGGTTCTAGCGAAGATATCAAAACCCGAATAAAAAAGGCAACGACGGCATTCGGCTCGCTCAAACAATTTGGAACTCATCCACATATCACAGCGCACAAAATTGGAAATATTCAATTCAATTGTCAAACCATCTTTATTATATGGATGCGAAACGTGGAATGCGGCAGCAGCTGATATAAACTCATTACAAGTCTTCGTAAACAGTTTCCTACGGAAAAATCTAAAAATATACTGGCCAAATACTATATCAAACGCTGTCTTATAGGGAAAAACCCAGTTCAATTGGAGATCCGAAAAAGAAAATGGAGCTGGATCGACCACGTTCTGCGCAGGGAGAGCAGCGACCTAACAGGAACTACGATTGACTGGAACCCGTGTCATGCGCCTTAGCTGGAATAAAGTAAAGAGACAAAATAGACCCACCCGAATGAAAGAAATGTTCCAGCCTGGAAGCCTAGGAATATGGATGGATGGATGAATGCAGCAATTAATGGATAATCTTCCAGCTCATAGAGTCCATCCAGCGCAACCACTTGTGATTTCTGATGTAGGGTTCTTTGGCCCAGTATGGACCCACATGAAGTTACGAGGCCGACGTGCAATCAAGGCCTCTGTTGCTGTATTTTGCTGCTTTTCATAGAAGGCAGTACAAATGGATTCGTTACTATATAACTTAATTGATACACATCATGGTAAAATTCATTTAGAACTCATTTCTCCAAAACAATTACATGAATAAATGAGCAAGATTAAGGCAAATCTGGGAAAACTACCGACGGGTGACCTGATCGCGCAATATGATTTAATGACGATTAAGGAACGGTACTACAAAATCATGCCATATTCGAATCAAGGATCCCGTTGGTTAATAATGATGACTTTGAACTATTGTCATTAACAGCTGTTCCATGGCAAGTAAACGATAAATTCATAAAACTCAGAACAAACTTTCCGTTCCTCATCGTGAATTTACTATCCATTAAGTGCAGAGGATCTCCACAGCTGCATATCAACCAAGCCGGAGCATTATTTATGTCAACAACAACACTCACTTTATAATTATGGATCGGAAGTTGGCCAATGCAAAATAATATAAGGATATTGTTGATGAATTAAAAATAAAAACAACAACAAAAAGAAATGCTTCGAACTTTAATATGACTGAACCATGCTTTTAATTCTATAGCCATCAAGCGACTAACTTATTTTTTATTACATTTAATAAAAGAGAGTTACTTAATTTAGTATGTACAAAGTATTAACTTTGCT
Source organism: Megamerina dolium (assembly GCA_963854835.1). NCBI lineage: Eukaryota > Metazoa > Arthropoda > Insecta > Diptera > Megamerinidae > Megamerina > Megamerina dolium. The sequence goes on from OY978529.1 coordinate 12,140,641, forward strand.
TGAAGTAACGTTATTTAACTCTTGTTACAAAATTGAATTCGCCTAACTAAATGTTTATATACATTTATACAAGTATATGTTTGTGTATATGATAAATATGTACACTTTGGCGAAGTGACCTGACATAGTTCCCCCATTGAAAGATCCATCTTTCAATTGTCTTCATCATAGGGTAAAGGAGCCACTTTATGTATGGGGCGTTAAATGACACCTTTAACTGTCTGTAAGTCGAATACTCGAACTTTGAAGTCAGCACCAGGAATCACATTAGTTATTCGATCAAGAAGCCATTGCTGAGGAGGGATGTTATCTTCATGAATAATAACCGTTCGTCCTAGTTTCATATTTGCTTCTGGTTTACACCATTTTGCACGTTGTTGTAGATGGAGTACGTAATCACGAACCCATCGCTGCCTACCACTGCGTTAAATGTGAACATGTTACTGAATTGCTGTAGTCGACACGTTCATCGGGTAATGCCATAAGTGATGAGCCGATTAGCAAATGCGCAGGAGTAAGAGCTTCGCCGTCGTTAGAATCATTTGAAATTGGCGCTATGGGACGGGAATTCAAAATTGCTTCCACTTCTGCCAACATCGTTTGAAACTCTTCGTATATTAGATTGGCATGGGCGATATTCTTAAAAAGTAGCATTTTGTTGATTTTGAAGGGATAAGCAGATTCGGAAAATCGATTTTTTTCTTTTTCATTTTAAAAGACAACGAGATTGCTGCCGGGAACGTACTTTATGGACCTGGGATCGATGATTCAGTGTATGTTACAAAAAAAATTTGATTTCTCACTTTTTGAGAAAGAAAAAACTTTAAACGTGTTTTTCTGAAAACCAATTTTTCGAAGTCCGTGAACACGATCCTGCAAACTCTACTCGACCGATTCTTTTCAAACTCGAAACATACTTTCTTGGTATAAAATGCCTCCCCCTCCCGTTATTTACATTTTTTCTATTTTCATATTAAGGTAGTTTGTCACCTAAAAAATAGCTGTAAATTCAGCGCGAAATTGCGTTTTTTACTTAAGTAGGCCACGAACTGTTGAAAAACGAGAATGATAGCTCAACAATGACGGGAAGGTGAGAATTAACTCATAATTTAAGTAAATTTAACAAAATTTTTGATTTCAAATAATTCTACGCCGAGTTAACGTGTTCACCGAACATCATATTTTTCAAAAGACGTTTTGGGAAATGCTCTGTCACCGGCTTATTTTTCAATATTCAATTACGAAAATTTAACTAAATATTCTCTAGATGATGCTTTATAATTAAAAAGAAGTGTGAATAAATTTGCTTAAGCCGTATCTCCGTAAAAAATCAGAGAAAAAAAGTGTTATTTATTTCAAATTATCCCTTACTCCCCCCTTAATATTCGTGGTTTGTAATGAAAGCAATGGACGCACTTTCGCACAACTTGACGAACAATTTCTCTAACGTTGATCACCCGCAATCTTTGACGCAACAAACCAATTATAATTTTGGACCCGCATGAAGGTGCTTACAATGGAGGTGTTCGATGTATAAATCGAACACCTCCGCGACGTTCTTTTAGCAGAAGAGCTGGATAATTGGTTTCGTATGAAAATTACACAGGCGTCCACCGACTCTCAATATATGGATGACAACATTGTCAAATTTTACTTCATCTCAAAATGGTGAAAGAATTTGAAGACCTGGCTTAATGAATTTGTCCTTTTGCTAAGAGTTAATTTCATCAGCATAGTATAATTGTTGAATTGCGGCGATGATTCTCAAAAAACTTTTATCTAATTCTTTGAGCCCAATGTGAATGATGCACTGAAATTTCGGTCTGGAAGAATTTTATTAAATATACGAAATATATACGTAATGATACGAATGATTTGAAAATACGATGATTTGCGCTCGATAATGTCGACGATTAGAGATCCCACGTTGCCGTTGTTGTTGCTTTTAAAAGTTACTACTCGCTTGCGTTCCAAGTTTTCCTGAGGCAACTCCATATCTGTGAGAACAGGCCAATGAGTGAAATCGAAAGATAAAAATTCTGGACCATAAAACCTTGTTGTTTTGGGCAGTTCTGATGCACTGCATCTTCGCGACAAGATATCCGCTGGATTCTATTGAGAAGGAACGTGGTTCCAATGAATACCTCTAGTGATTTCCTACAATTCAGCAATACGGTTGGCTACGAAGCAATTGAGGATCGAAGACTTTAGAATTTGTCCAAAAATAAATGTTTCTCACATACTTGATGACCTTGTGTTCGAATTTGTTCCATGTTCTGTTTAGAAGAAGAGCGGCGCACAGTTCTAATCTTGGAATTGTTTGAGCTTTAATAGGGGCCACTTTAGATTTTGCGATTAACAGTATAGATTTGTAGCTTTCTTCGTAACGTGTGGGTATACAGATGCAGCACTTATATGCACGCTGAGATGCATCTGCAAGCCCATGAATTTCATTTTCACCTGCGCTCGAAGTATAGACATATCTCGGAATTTCGATGCTGTTGACTACGGTTAAATCGTCTTTAATACGAGTCCGCATATTATACAAATTTCCTGAAAGTGGTTCATTTCATGTTAATTTTTGAATCCACATTTTTTGGAGCAAAATTTCGAATCGAATCGTGTTTGGACTGAGGAGGCCTAAGAAATCGAAAATTCTGGCAACGTTAGAGAATATCGAACATTTGCTTGACATTTGAATCTATGGAAAAGCAAACCGAAAACAAAATGTATCAGAATGTAGTTTCCAAGCCATTCCAAGAGTTTTTGTGATTTCTTCTTCATTTATCTTAATCGGAATTTCTTCTGCGCTATTATCGAAAATTTGTGTACAATTCGAGTTCCACTTTGTTAATTGTAGACCTGCGTATGCTAATATGCCAGTAATGTCGTTGCTCTTCTTTTGAAGCTCCTCTAGACTTTCAGCTCCAGTCAGCAGGTCATCCACGTAAAAGCCCTCTTGCAAAATTGACGCACCTAGTGGATACACATTACGAAGAAGTTCTGCTATATGAAACAAACATCTTATTGCAAGGAATGGAACAGCTGATATGAATTATTGACGAAATGATCTTCGCACTGTTTTTCTTCCTCGGAGAGTTTTGTTGGATGAGAGGAGAATTCTTCTATTTCCCAGAATCTTGTGAGTAATGCATCTACTGACGTTTCTGCAACTACGTTGCAAGATAAAGATTTCGAATCAACCTTGGAATCAAATGTGCCTCCAACTACCCATCCAAACACAGTATTTATTAAAGAAGGTAATCATTTTCCCAATAAAATTTTTCCATCACGCAGTAACTCAAAAGTGCTAATAAGCAGGTCAACGTGTTGCGGTTTATTAAAAAGAGGATCAGCAAGTTCTAAGTGTTCTGGAATGCACTAATCTGTTGCACTAATATACTGATCAGATCATTAAATCGAGATTTAATTGTAGCGAACACTGAGTGTTTAATTCGAGTGCGTATATCTCGAGTAATGCCAATCTACTTGCAAGCGTTTTGCTACCTCTTCTGTTATAAAATTGATTTCAGAACACGAATCTAAAAGAGCACGCATCGGTTGAAAGACGCTAAATTTATTTTTGATTAGAGCCACTGCTGTTGGAATTATTGCTCCTTTCTAAGTTCGTGTTTGTTTTGCCTTGTTCTGATGATTGTTGTGGCGAAGGTAGTACTTGACTCGACGTTGAACTTTGAGCAGAAAATATGTGTAAATGAGTATCATGCGATGACTTACACACACGGCATTTGAATTTTGAAAGGCATTTCGACACAATATGGCCTTTACGTAGACAATTTATGGAAAGTGATGAACGTTTTACAAAGTCGAACCGCTGCGATACTGGTAGCTATAAGAATGAAGGACAGTTTACCAATGAATGCTCTGTTTTGTTGGAATAATAACAATTAAATTGTACGTTGACGAAAGCATTCGCTGCTTTATTCCGATATCCCTTTTGTTTATTTTCATGTTGCTTCTCGATTGTATCTATCTTTTTTACTAGACTCTCTAGCAGCTGACAACGATGGCTCAAAATGTCATAGTAGTGATCCCAAGTTGGCAAAAATTTATAATTTTGCTTCTCTTTGTATGCTTCCTTTGAAACTGAGTCTAGCCTTGAAAGAACAATAAGAATTAATATTGAATTCATGACATCCATCTCTGACCCCAATGACAATAATGATGCACGAACGGCAGATACACTATCGATTAGGTTTCGTATTTGACCAGGATTGTTTTTTGACATTAAGGGTAAGCTAAAGAGTGATGTTATGTAGTCGAGAAAGATTAGAACATTATTATCGTAATGCTCTTCTAAACGTTGTAAAGCTTTAGGGTAATTTTCTACGCTAATTTCAAAAGGTTTAACAACAGCTAACGCTGTGAGAATAAATCTTTTTTAGTCTGAATATTTTTGTAATCGATTACGATACGTTGATGCTGGATATGATGGAGAGCTCAAAAGAGTGCTGTTCACTATTGAGAACAGCATCTGGATTCAATTTCTCAATTTGTGATTGAACATTCACTAATAGCCTAGACAGACGGCAGCCTAATTCCGGATTATCGAGTTAATTCGAATTAACTCGGGCATTAACTGCAGCTAATCCGCATAAACTCTATGAGTTAATTCTCAAAATAAAAGAGGATTAGGGCTATTTGCGATGGCAACACTGTTGAAAATTGTCTATTGTGAATTTTTCTCCATCCATTTTACAAACCATTAGGTGTGTTCGCTAACAAAAAACTTTCAACAACTGTTAACAGTTTTCAAGATGAAAAGGGTTGGCGAACAAATAAATCCAGCTGTCAATTACGAACGGTGAATGTCAATTTACAAGTTTCTGATAGTTTTCAGTTCACGTACTTCTTGTAGATTTTCTCATATCGAGAGTGATAGATGACAGAAATTGATAGTGATAGTAATGTAAGTGGACAGACCTAATAAAACAGCAATCAGCTGTTTAGTTAATCCGCAATACTGCCGTCTGTCAGGTTATTATTTTATTCGGATTAAGTGCGCCGGTAATCCGGAATTAGGCTGCCGTCTGTCTAGGCTATAATAGTTTGAAATTTGATTCGATAACTTCCAAACGACACTCCAAAACAGTTCGACCTGATCACCGTCTAATGCGACTTTATCTTTCATGAAATTGAACGTTCTCTATTTAGGAGACATGACAGATACAGATTGTCTTCTGTTGTTGCCATATTTTCCCAAAACGAGCAAAGTTGGAAAACGAGAGTGTAGAAAAATTAGTAACAACAAAGGATCGTACCAATACGAAGAATACAAATGAAAAGAAAAGCTGGGTACAGTATGTGTAGAATAATAAAAATTATAACCGTTGGTTGAATATACGGCAACGGTAAAATGCAGTTGGCGAAATGACTAAATGTAACCGAATGCGAACTGCACTATAGGAAGGCAGAAGTTGGCGAAGTTGACAGCGAAGCGAAGTTACTGTTATAGCAGCGTGCGCAGCGAAGCGACAATATTAGTATTGGCGCAGATACTATATTTGAGCAGTAAATTAACGAAATTTGTGAGAATTCTGCCAATTCACCAATTGAAAAATACGGTTGACGCAAAGGCCAAATTTAACCGAATGCCAACTGCAACTGCACGCGCTGCCACTTGAAAGATCTTTAAAAATCCCTGACCACAATGGCCAATTTTAATGGAACAATGAGAGCTATGATGAACTTGATGTTACGCAGTGGCGCTGACGTTAAAGCGCAGCCACTGATACAGCGAAGCGACGAAAATAAAGTAGGAAATAGTGCTGATCGCAATAGTTGGTATCAGCTTAGCCACCGATTTAGCAAAACGGTGACAATAATATATGTAGCAAACTCTTTAAAGTTCTGCGACAATGCAATGATACAAGTAGAGAACCTTGCGGTACCCCTGCTTTAACATCTCTTATAATGGAGTTCTCTCCGCCATTGCTAACAAAGAAGAAGCGATTTCTTCAATAATTATTTAAAATTCTACAAAGGTTTTTGTCAAACTTAAATTTTTTACACATTTTATACATGATGCCTTCTATCCAGGCTGTATCGAACGCTTTGTCAATATCAAGGCTGACTGCAATGGAGCTTTTTTCAAATTACGAGCGTTAATCGACCAAAGAACTTTCATCTCCGATGAAATTCACAAACGCCTTCGTCTTCCCTCGGAATTATCTAAATCGAAATCTCTGGCATGGGTGGAAGAATCGTACAAAATACAAAAAGAACTGAAATTTGTTCCATCACGTTAGTTGCACCAAAGGCTAAAAAGAAAATTAACGTTTAACATAGGTATAGTGCTCAATCAACTCACGAAGTTCTTGCCCACATTCCAGGTGAAAAATCCAAATTGGCCAGAGCTTGCTTTGCTAGATCTAGCTGATCCAAATTTCATGGTGTTGGCACAAATAGACCTAGTCTTGATCGCTTATGTTTTACTAGAAGGCTTTCGCCACAATCTATCGTCGCCGCCAGTGGCAACGTCAAGAAAGAAACCATTGTGACCATGTGTTAAATTTTATCCCTGTTCTTAAGTGAACGTAAAAATTATTCAGCATTTTTTTATTTGAAATAAAAAATTTTATTGTTTCTAAAATATGCCTTTTACACAAGTGATTTTTTAAAACTTTGCTCTTCTTTTTAAATTTTCTATTTGTTATATTTATCCCTTTGTGTTTTAAATGTTTTCCTTTGAAGTCATTGTCACCCTCTCATAGCATCAGGAATCACATACATACAAGTTTGTTGACAACACAATCTCCTTGCTATCATCGGTATTCTCGGAGAGTACAAAAACAAAATCGATACTTTCGAGCGAAATTGCAGCTAGAACATTTTACAACGGCCGTCGCGCTCTACAACGAAGTTCGCCTTTCAACGGTGTTGTGTTACAGCGTCAATTTGATAGATTACACCAAGCTGTTTTTTGATTTTCTTCTATAGGTACGCTTATTTCAAAGCGAGAGAGTGGATAGTGTGTTGGCCTTCTGATCCGTAGGTCGTGGGTTCAATCCCCGTCTGAAGCATAACAAATTTAATATCGAAAAGACTTTTCTTTCGAACGGTACTCACCTGTCGGCAAGCAATTGGCAATTCTTCCGGCAGTAATAATTTGCCATGAAAAAGCTACTATGACGTGTACGTACACACCAAAGCGAATACAAGCAGAAATTGACAAATGAAAACAAACAAACAAACAACTCTGGCATAGATGCAAATGCATATTTCGCTTGGATAAATATGTACTTGTCATCACCTGAACAAGCCCGAAATACGCCGACAGATAATAGAGATAGATAGATAGACAATCGAATCATAGTGTACAGAATCTACACACACAGGACTGAAACACAATTATTGATTGACTTTTATCGGGCGCTATTATTGTTCACACATCCTGGTGCTTTTACTGTGGTTGCGCTCTGGCTATCAGTTGTAAAATAGGCTTGATCCTCAACCCGCCACAGTAGAGTGATGCATGAACAATAACGCCTACCATCTTAGTACAACCTACATATCAACCTATATTCACTACCATTTATTCAACTACATACTCGATAGTCACTCACCCTAATACCACTCACCTCGGTACACAACTATGTGCATCCACTCTGCCTAGACGGCCTCAATGAAAGTATCGGACACCCCTTAACTTCAGCTCTCTTGAGCACAAAGTAGCGGAACCTAATACAAAAAAAAAACAAAGAGAAACCGTAACTTGCGGTATCGAAAAAAAAACGCAATTTTACAAAAATTTTCCTAAATCAACAAAAATTAATCTATAAATATATGTATATACGCGTAAAAATAAAAATAAACAAACCAAACACTTTGGACTTAACTAAAATTAGCTATGCTTAACTACTTATATGACTAGATTCTGGCAGCACTGTGTCTGTGAAACGGTGGAGACCTTCTTTCTCGTACGTTTAGTACCATCTCTAGCTGTCATGTATCAACATATTATGTTTATAAAATATACCGGACCGGCATATTTTCATTTGTGCAATTTATTAATTCCATACAATATTTTTTCCTCTTTCAAAATTCGGCGAGTCAGTTTATAATACAACTATAATCCCACTAACTAACCTTTTATATTTTTTTCACACGCTCACGTTTTAAACTTTTCACCGGTATTTCGACGTGAGACACGGTTACATACACACAAACACGTTAACACGCAGCACAAACTTAACAATCACTCGCCGTATTCCAGCCGCGAATTTTGTTTACAAATGATGACCGCTATCAACGGATCATCATTTTTATAGCGCTGTCCCAACACCACACATTTTCCAAGCTACCAACAATACCCACAGACGCCCCTACCGGTTCTGCCGAAGTAATAACCAATATCAGAAGGCGGCCACTACCCCTCACACAAACATAATTTTGGCAAAACAAAAACAAGGAAAATACTGCTGCTGCAGCAAGGTCACACTGTAAGTTTGTTTATACATCCATGTTATTTAACATGGATATAAGCTGTAACATTTTTCTTTTATTTAGTTAACAGAATTTGATACCACTTTTCTTTCTCTTTACATTACAGCAAATCTACAACATTAAAAACTTCGACAAAAATGCACATACACACCAAGAATGATAGAAATACAGATTGCGCCCTGAGTAAACAGTTATCTTTTTTGGTTTGAGTTTGACAGTCGACATGTTCGTATGCTGACGTCATAAACGAAGTGAAAATTAACCGACAAGGGCAAATAAATTTTTAAAATTCTTGCATTTGAATAGTACGCGATTACCTAAAACAATTTTGATTGAAAAAAATGTGATTTTTATAAATGAAGTGCGCAGTTGCGAGTTGCAATAACGATAGTTGCGACAAATCGTTATTAAAGAACTATTTTACCATTCCGTGTGATGTGGATTTGGCAAAAAAGTGGATTAGTTTTCAACCACAAAAAATAGTGTGATTTGCAAGGACCATCTCATAGATTATGATTTTATAAACCTCAAGCAATATGAAATGGGTAAAATTTACTTATTTTATCGGCACAGCATTCGCATTTCTTAAATGTTCCTAATTTTCCAGGCTTTGCGTCAAAACATAATTTGAAGAGGGGGTTTGTGCAAATGTCTGCCGAGTGTCTGGTGGAACAATTCTTCGGGAACAGCGGGTTCAGCGAAGAGAAAATAAGCACATCGTTGCAACGTTGTCGCATGAAGATAGTTCGGAAATTGCAGCTAATGGTAACAAAAAATAGTTGGTTATTGTATGGAAATATTCAACTGTTTAAATTAACTTATTGACAGAGATCAGATTATATTGTTTTGAAGTTGACAATGTCAGCATTATTATTGCAGGAGCCAACCCGGTGATTACGGTTCAGAATGGCGCTGATTCAAGTTATACATTACCTGATGTTTATCAAAACCTACCGAAGAACTTGTGGTTCAATTCAACTCGCTTGAAAATATTTTTAACGCAATTAATGGAAATGGATTGCTCATAACAAATAATTTTGTACAAAAACATATTGAGCAATCTTCCAGTATTAATTGCAATATTAAGGTAAAGAAATTGTTCTCCCGAGCAAGGATGTTCTTCAAGATTAGAAAACTAAACATAGAAATTTAGGAAACCGCTCACAAGAAAAAAAAAACATTCAATAAAATAGTAACTTAGTTTTTATTAATTTTTTTTTAATTCTAAATTAATTTTTTCTAAATTATTAATATAATTAATTAATTTTTTTAAATATATATACATGTATACATATATGCACAATAAAACTTGTAATGAAAACACGAAACCACTTTGCTTTTATTTATATATTTTAATCCATAGCTTTTCCACTTAGCCAGCTTCTGGTCATTTTAGGTTACATACATATTTTCGCGGTATATTTATTTACTTCTTCTAATATGTTCCACAATAAAGTAATAAATATTGCTTATTTTATGTTATTTTTCTATATGCAAAATTGTGTAAGGCAACACTGATGAAATTAGTCTGATTATTATCGAGAATGCCGTGGTTATATTACCAATCAATTGAACGCTAATCAAAAAAAGTGTTGTTGTCGTCAATACAAAATGAACATATGCATGTCAATCAGTTCTAATTGCTGTTCTCGTCACCAATTAAAACAATTTCACCAGAGCTGCCAAATGCAATTTTATATAACGAAAAAGAAAATGTGAGAAAAAATATTACTAAATAATGCAATATTGCTTTACGGGTATTGCGTACATACAAGTTTATTATGTTGACAATTGCGAAGGATTATTAAATTTTAAACAATTATATAATTCCCTTTAAAGAAAGCTATTCGCGTTTGTTTTATATTTTGAGTGTGTACTGATTCAGAAAATTTTCTCGTTAAGCAAAGAAATTGTGTAATATAAAATTGTTTATTTTGTTGCAATACCGCCAGTTGTTGATCTGGCGGTGTTGCATTTCCAACTGGAGTTTCACTTTTATTTATATCCTTTTCAATGAGCCGCAGGATGTTCTATAATTTCGCATCGGCCATCCTTATGTAAAATTTGAAGACCTAGAAGTGGTTATGTTGTAATTCCTTTGTCAGGAATGTGAAAGAGCCGTTCGTACTTCGTTTTTTTCGCCATTTTTTTATCCTCTCGATCGTTTTCTTCTTTACCGGTTTTTCGATGATACTTTTTTTATTAACTCAATTATTTTTCCAGTACACTTCTATGATTATTATTCCAAAAATACACTGTCTTAGCATATATGGTTGCTGTTTTTATCAAATTATTCAGCGCGGTATACATTATGAAATCAATTGAAATTCAATGCAGCACAATTATTTTGATAAAATATTACACCTCTGTCTCAGCAATCATGTGTAACCACCCAACAATCTAAATTGGTGAAACGGAAAATGAATGGTAATATAACCACGTTAGAACAGCAGTCAGAACTGATTGACATGTACATGTTCATTTTTGGAGTTCATTTTTCATTTTGTATTGAAACCAACAATTTTTTTATTAGCGTTCAATTGATTGATAATATAATCACGGCATTAGCGAACAAACCTTATATCAGCAGTCACTTTGTTGATATTTTTTTAGTGATAGCTGATTTGCCAAACGTCGACAGCGGTCAGACAAACTTTGTTGTCGTTTCGCTGTGTAACCTCATAGTCTATTAATTTTGAAAGCATAATTTAGAAAGCTCTTATAAGATCATTAAAAAATCTCTGCATTAGATAAAGCTTCTTTCGACTTTAATTTCTTTGATAACACCCATTATTGTTTGAGCTATCTACATCAGATATATGCACTATTTTTCGCCCATCCCTAATGCTCGATATTAATATTTTGTATATTGCTTTAATAAAGTGGATATACAAAACGTAATTTAAGGAAAATGAATCCTGTGGTTACAGGTTTGTCGCCTAAAGAAGGTCCACCTGGTACACGTGTAGTAATCCGAGGAGAATTTTTAGGAACGAGAGCCTCTGACCTAATAGGTAAGTGTGTGCGCAAGGGGAGAAATGGTTTAATTTTTATTACTTTTTACATTAAGGATTAACAATATGCGGATCTGATTGTTTACTATCTGCTGAATGGAAATCTTCAAATAAAATAATTGCTCGTACAGGCCCAGCTAAAGCAAAGGGTGATATAATTGTGACAACTTTGAGCGGTGGCATTGGTACTTCTACGGTGCAGTTTCGAGCATATCATGAAACAATTGGTCCATTAAAAGAATCGGCGGTATGGATAGAAGAGACTCCTTCGCAGAATTTTGCATGGGGACGTCGTACCTTGGTCCAGTCTGGATTAACTCAAGAAGATCCTTTAGGTTTATCAATAGAGGGTAATGAGCAGAAGATATCGGAAGACTTACGCGACATATTTCCGGACGAAAATGGTGATTTGTCACAAGAAAATTTCTCTCCGTCATGGTTTCTACTTGAAAAACACTTGGCTACATCTTTTGAAGATCTTAAAGCAGGATTAGCATACCTAAAGCGTAAAGTCGAGAATCAAAAGGAAGGCCAGTTGTCTTTTTTAAAATCAAATGCTGGTTCAGTCATTGATCAATTAGATACGCTTATGAATATACGTGAAAAAATGCAAGAAGATGAGGAGAGACTTGGAAATAAAACCTTAAATGGACTTGAGAATATAATTGAAGGTGGGTGACTGGTATAAGCATGAAATTGAAAAAACTTCCTGTATGGTGGAATTATTAATTTACAGACTCTATAAAACAATCACATGAAATATTCAACGATGTTCTGATCCGAAAGGAGAAAGCGGATTCCACACGTGCTATTCTTTTCGCTTTGTCTCGTAACAAATTTCTTTTTTGCCTTGCGAATTCCGTTGAAAAAAGCGCTTCCTTCGGAGATTATGATATTGTGGTGAACGATTATTTACGTGCAAGAAACCTTTTTGGCAAAACGGAAATTCCGGTAAGAAGTTTTAATAATTTTTGTTTGTAAATAATAGCTTTGTCACTGTTATTAGAAGAATAAAATCAAATTACACACTCGGTGTGAGAAATTATTAAAAAAGAGTACTCCCAACGGAAACTATCAGAAACTCGCAAATTAACATTCACTATTCGCAATCACGAATGGTGTAATTAGTCGATCCGTATCAGTATGATATATTTCATACTCAAGCCAAGAAAGTGATTAATCAAAGCGACTTCTTAGATAACCCATCTACTTTGGAATCTATTGGAAATAGACTTTCAAAGAAGCCAATGGCATCTATTCATATTAATGTTTTATCTTATACCTTACCATATCTTTCCTATTCATCTAAAGGCTCGTCTAAAAAGTATAAAGACTGAACTAATGGGGATATTATAATTACCATCCATTGCCATTTCGGTAATCGTCATGTGATCTATTCTTGTTTATCTTTTTTTATCAAATTCTTGCTTCACATGAAAAGTTCAAAAATGTATAAAGTATGCAAGACATTGCAAAAATTAATTAAAATATTTTACATTTAAAATTTAGATATTTCGTCGTGTCTTGGAAGAAGCTGATAGACGTATTATGTATATAAGGAAGCAATTATATGAAGATGTAATAAAAATGCCTCAAAGTGTGGATCAACAAAAAAAGTTAATAAAAGCTTTAACAAGTTTGGAAGTAATAAATGCCCATACTTTGCGATATTCATCTTTTATTTAAACTGTTTTGATATTTTTAGGTGCAACAAAGTGATACAATTGTCGGTGAAAAATTTCGAAACGTTGATTCTGCTTGGGACGCAATTGAATCACGTGCGAAGTATCTGGAAGGTACCTTCAAACTGACTTTCGAACAATATATAAGCAAAGATGCGGCAGGACAAGAAAGTATGTATATATATTAAGTATAATACTGTACAATAAGGTGGGTCGATAAAAAAGTTTCTAGTGTGCACCAAAATTCTGCAACGACTCTCTTTTTCGATACTTAGAGTAACACATTAAATATCGAGTAAGCATATAAATCAGTAAAACGACAATATTCTGATGCACTCACACGCAAAAGAACTTAGTTGTGTAAGTATAAGTAGAAACGCGTAGGCGTGCTACCTCATACCAATCCTTAAACCTCAACTCATTTGCTTGATTCAAACTTCAACACTACATGATTTAGGTTAGGTTATGTGGCTGCTCTCTCTCTCTCCCTCCCTCTCTCTCTCTCTTTCTCCCTCTCTCTCTTTCTCCCTCTCTCTCTTTCTCCCTCTCTCTCTTTCTCCCTCTCTCTCTTTCTCCCTCTCTCTCTTTCTCCCTCTCTCTCTTTCTCCCTCTCTCTCTTTCTCCCTCTCTCTCTCCCTCTCTCTCTCTCCCTCTCTCTCTCTCCCTCTCTCTCTCTCTCCCTCTCTCTCTCTCTCCCTCTCTCTCTCTCTCCCTCTCTCTCTCTCTCCCTCTCTCTCCCTCTCTCCCTCTCTCTCCCTCTCTCTCTCTCTCTCTCCCTCTCTCTCTCTCTCCCTCTCTCTCTCTCTCTCCCTCTCTTAGGCAGTTCCGAACGGCAGAACCCTTGTGACATCACTTTAACTTAGTTTTGTCACAGAGCTCTTTTAAGAATCATTTTTGGCAAATTGTTAATGCCGGAAAATTTCTAATTGTTGTCGACAGGTGGGTACCGGTGGGTATTTAATTTCGAAAAATCTTTTCGATATCAAATTTTGTTATGCTTCAGCCGGGGATTGAACCCACGACCTACAGATCAGAAGGCCAACGCACTAACCACTGAGCTACGGCACCCACAATATGATTTAGAATGCTAAGAAAATACTTAGAATTACGCAAAATATTCAACTCTTTGGAAATTTTTCAAGTGCGCGGTTGATAAGTGTCACGTTTTTTTCTGTCGCGTGTATGAAAGATTGAATGATATTGAAGAAACCTCATTTTACAATTGTTTGATTTCTTGGTGCCATATTCCCGGGCGGCACTGAAACATATGTATAGATTTTGTATTAATGTTTGTATGCTATTCATACTTGCACTTATCAACGAGTTTTCATTCGAGTAGAGGAGAGTTGAAGTAGTTCGCGACTTACTCCTTGTATGTCAAACTTACGGGCGGATATGAGGATCGACACTCATTGCAACAAGTATGAATACGTATAAACAGAACAATATTACATAGTGAGTTGAGTATGACTCAGTTGGCCACTACGGATTGCAAATCTTTGGTGTTCACACCTTAATTGATAGCATCTAGACGCAATTAAAAAAATATTTTCAGGTTCCAAGAATTTGGGAAATATTTGAATAAATTTGAACTTTTGAACTGAGTAATAATAAAATATTTAGAATTTAATTGAAATATTATTAATCTAAAAAAAAAAAGTAATATTCAATCTTTGTAGAGTCTAAAAGTCGTGATTCGAATCAAGCACCTAACCGCGCGCTGTTCTGTGAAGAGATTTGTGATATCGCCGCATCGCAGTTACCCGATTTATGGCGTCTAGGTCAGTTGTATTTCACTGGGGAATTGCGCGGTTCACATGATCCTAAGCCGGGTGATTTTAAGGCATTTACATTGAGCGTTAATATTACTTTTAAATGATTAATTACATCAAACTCTATCCACAGCGCATTATTTTGAATGCTATTGAAAAATTTTGTGTATACCTACGTGTTGCCATTCTCATTGCTTCCGATTTACGCGCATTACGTCATACAACTGGTTTATCGTGGCCCATTGGAACATCATCGGCAACACATCAATTTTTACCTTGGATACCACAATGTTTACACTACATACGAGTCACGTATACTACGCTCATTCGCTTGGATATACCATCTGAAGCTTTGGATATAATACAAAAATTAATTGACGAAATACGTTTATTTTGTTTTTCAATTACATTTAAACGCGCTACAGATCGTTGTAAGAAGTTAGTGGAAAAGGAAACATGGGAGATGGGTGTGGAAGATTTTGCTGGAGCCACATGCTTACCATCATATTTAGAAGAACTACTTATTGAGACATTAGATGAAGCCAAAAGCACTTGCATGATGCCTGAGCTTAGGGAAAGCGATTTGTTTGTACCACAATCAGATGGCCAACGCGAGGTTTCGCAGCGATTGCAGGAATTTTTATCATCATTTTGCTGTGTTTTGGAGGAATTTGCGTTTCAATCGCAAGTGGACGAAACTCCAGTGTACAATGTATCACAATTGATAGGATTTCCCAATGTACAACAACGCAACGCGCCGGCTGGTCGTCAGTTGGGATCTGCAATTGTTAGTTGGGAACAACGCATGTTAAGTTGTCTGGCGAATTGCGCTTATTGTAATAAGAGTTTCTTTCCTCATATTGGCGAAGTTTTCGTAAAGTACGATATGGTATTTATTAAACGTCAAAAATTGAAATTAACCTATGGCCCTCTGATATATGCAGGTATGGATATCCACTGCCCACATTGGCCATTGAGACATCTCGATATTCGATCAATCAACTTTTTACAAACCTACTGGAAGCATACGTTGAACACAAGGGAGATCCTTTGGTTGGCACCATTGAACCATCGATGTATTTGGGATATTTTCAGTGGGATAGCGAAATGGACATTGGCAAACTGCGCCCCTATGCGTATGAATGTTGTGATAATTTAGTTGGTGTATACTCAGAGATATACACAATGTCGCCTTCTTTACTGCGTCCCATATTGGAACCAATTGTATTAACTGTGGCTGAGGAACTCGCACGCCTAATGAGTTGTGTGCAAAAATTTAGCAATACTGGAGCAATACAAGCGAATGTAGACATTCGTCTTATACGCGATGCAGTTAAATTCTACACGAACGAAACCGGAAAGTAAGATTTTACCAGATTTAATTTAGTACTGATACATAATGTATAACTTTGCTTTTTTTAAATTTTAGAAATTATTTTATTGAAGCTCTAGAGGCCATAAATCCTCCTCTAGATGAAGAACAATTAGGGAAAGCCGATACAATTTTGGAATCTGTAAAAAGTTGTATGAAATTACAGTTGATGTGTTTTTCAGTGAAAAATCCTTAAATTATATCTAATACATATATCGTCATTAATTTTGCATATATATAATATTTTAAAAAATAATTTGGAAATTATTTGTGTATCTTAGTTTATGTTGCCAATCATTGTCATTGCTTTTACACTGTGATTATAAGACCAATATTTGTATTGCTGTGCTGATACTTCATTACCAACGTTTGCTGTGTAGTAGCACGTTTTTTATACTCGACATTTTTTTAAGTGATGCTATATGGCATGTTAAAATTTGCGTTGGGATCTGCCCAAACGCGTCACTTTATTTGAATTAATGCAGGTTCGTTTCGTCAGCAAAAATTTTAAAGAGAACTATTCATTCCTTTTTCGTTCAGTTTTCAACACAGCAACCACGTTAATCTTACTAGCAATTTCTTGTATCATACCCAGCAGATTGTTGAAACAAAATTACCATGATCAGCAATAATAAAATTGGTCTTATAACATTAGACATTAGACCTGTATAGTTCAGTGTGCAAAAAATATATGATATAATCATATGTAATACTTCTATATCGCTACTAATATGGGTTAAGCCGTGGTTTGCTCGAAAGCAGTGTCGTTAAAAAGCGGTCGTAACATTACATTTGCAAAAACATTGCAGTATAAATTCGATTAAAGCGGCAACCAATAAAGCGGTTATGCATACCGTAACGTAATTTAGCACACCGCAACATTTATGACGGTGACGGTGATAGTACCAAATAATTCTGCAGCGTTTTTTGACAACGCAACATTTATAGCGCTGACTGTTAAAACATATATTGTAGCTATAGTTATATGTTGTTGGGAAAATGGTGAGCCAAACCACTTGGACGGCCGAAGAGGATGAATTCCTCATTGATGTTGAGGGTCATTGTCTGGGGCAGATTAATTTCATCTCAGTTCGAAAGACCTAATCCAGTATAGTAAAACCTGTAAATTGCGACTATGTAAAATAGATGTGCTTTATATGCGATTGGGATACACGATATATTGGACATCAATATGCATAGCACGTTTGGAAAGAACACAGCAAGTTTGGGACTTGATTAAAACTATCGCTAAAAGAGATGAAGTTTTCTTTTGATTGAAAGAAATTTATCCGAGGCACAGCGAAAGTAAACTTTTCTAGAACATTTTAACACTCTAGTGACATCTCAAATGCTATTCGACATAAAATTTTACTATATGCACCCAAAAATCATATTTCGCTGCGATATGAATTTTAACCCTTTTTTCTCACTTATTCTAAAAACAGTCGTGCAAAAAATTACAAATTTAATATGGCCATAAAAAAATTTGGCCTGAGAATGCAAAAAGTTTTGGAAATTTTACTATATGGGTCAAGGTCTTTCGTCCTGAGGTGGAATCATTTCGCACCCACAGATACTGTGTCACAGTGCAATTATTAATAGTGCGATAAAGTCCAAATAAATTCTCAAATAAAATTGGAAAACAGAATGAACAGAAAATTGCCAGGTGAATTTAACATTCATCTGACTTTACACAATAATTTTTATACCCTGCATAATCTATATGCAAGGTATATCCATTTGGGTCAGATGTTTGTAACCACTTAAAGGTATCTCCGGAGATATAGAAAAATATATATATTCGTGATCGGCGTCGTTTAAATTTTCGATTTAACGATGTCCGTCCGTCTCTTCGTCTGTCCGCCACCTGGCTGGTTCGCACAATAACTTGAGCAAATATTGAACTATTTTATCATAAACCACCTATGATCCAAGAGTACGGAGGGAATTTATATTGAGCATAATCGGTCAACTGCAATGTCCACACCGAACATTCAAAACGACTAACCTCGGAATTTTCAAAATTTTTAACTTGCTACACTCACTTAATATTTCATATAGGACAACAATATTTGGAACGTAGAATAATGTTTTACTGTTACATAATCCTGCCAAAAATATGGCAGCCACGCCCACTGTTTATAATAGCTCCCATACAAAGTGCCTGTACTTCTTTTAAATTGAAACAGATGTACCTTCGGCAATCTTCTGTCTAGAAAATCATAGTAGACGCTAAAATAAGCTGGCATAAAATCAGTAAGCCATGCCCACTTCTTTATATGGCTTCCATACAAAATCGAGGAAATTAAACTAACATTTTTAAGCGCCATAACCAACTCTGTTATTGATCGATTTTTTCATGAAGAAGGGAGTAAAATCAAAATTGGCGTTGTGCCAATTGCTTACTACTGCCGGTGATTTATTAAATAAATGAAAGCAACTCTGCCTTTTTTCCATATCCACATCGTCCAGTTAACCAAATTCAATAATAAAGAAATAAATCGTACTGTGTAAACGAGTAGGTAGATTTTCGTAATCTAGTTGTGGTAATCTCTATGTATAATAGTATATTTACACATAGAGATTACCACAACTAGATTACGAAAATCTCTCTACCCGTTTAGATAGTAAGATTTATTTCTAAAGGTATTGTTAGCTGTCAAAATTATTTTGAAGTTTTCTTTATTATTGAATTTGGTTAACTGGACGATGTGGATATGGAAAAAAGGCAGAGTTGCTCTAAAGGGATTGTTAGCTGTCGGAATTCAACGCCAAATCAACGCAAATTTTGATTTTACTACCTTCTTCACGAAATAATCGATAAATAATAGAGTTGCATAGAGGACCTAGATTATGGTGGTAGTAATTTTATATGGGAAATCTTCTTGTTCGAAACTAGATTTGAGTAATAATCTCAAAAATGAAGATAATCTCGTATGTGTAAACATACTATTAGGTTAGGTTAGGTTATGTGGCTGTCCTCTCTCTGAGAGGACACACTTAGGCCAGAAAGGCCCATTGTGATACCACCGAGCTTCTCTTCCAATATTGTTGTGCGTGTTAAACTTGTACAGCATTAGAAGGTACGTACTTATATTAGCCGGTTCAGAACGGCAGAACCCTTGTGACATCACTTTAACTTAGTTTTGTCACAGAGCTCTTTTAAGAAGCATTTTTTGGCAAGTTGTTACTGCCGGAAAAATTGCCAATTCTTGCCGACAGGTGGGTACTGTTGGAAACAAAATTCGTTTCGATATTAAATTTTTTTATGCTTCAGTCGGGGATTGAACCCACGACCTACAGATCAAAAGCCAACGCACTAATCACTGAGCTACGGCACCCACAAAAAAAACCTATTACGGTCGTTTTATTACGTCACCGCTTTTCGAGCAAACCAAAACTTTAGTATACGTGTATAATCGATAATAAACACATAAAAGCGAATCTCAAATGACTGCAGGGGCGGATAAAAAAACGAATTGGGCCAAAAATAATATATGATTTTTTACTTCAATGAGTTAATTCAATTTGTTATGTTAATTTTCCGTGTTTTATTCGAAAATGCAATAAAGTGACTTAGATGTTAAGGCAGAGTTGATTTGATTATTTTATATATAAATTTCAAATAGAACAAATTCAGAGCCCTTAATGAATGTATAAAATTCAAAGACAGTAAAATAATTTTGTTGCAAAATTCTTCCTTTTCCTTTCTTCTTAATTATAATATTTTTTACATTTAAATAAAAAAAATATCGATAAGTATCATCTCTGTAGAGTTAGCAGTTGTGATTATGCAATATTTTTATTGGTGATGGCTAAGTACAAGGCTTCAATTCTGATATACAGGGTGGTTTTTTAAGAGCCTTCGGATTTGATTTAAAAAAATACATAGAAATTAAAGAAATGTATGAAATCTTTATTTAAGTCGATAGAACGATCTATATAATTGAATGTTTAAAGATGATTTCATGTAAATGTTGGCCGCGGCTGCGTCTCAAATGGTCCAATTTTGGCATTTTCTCCAACATATCGGCCGATATCTCACGAATAAATCGATAATTCAAGGTCATCATCAACACTGGCGGATACAGCTGCGATATTTTCCTTTGTCCGTACTCTAGGTATGCGTGGTGTTAGTTTAATGTCAAATAATGTAAATTTGGTGCGAAATTTAGTCAAGTCAATTTAGTCAACTAACCACAAAATGAATGAATGTATGAACCGAGCATGAATTTTGATAATAAAATTCAATAATCTGCAAGCGTTGTTTGTAAGTCGATTCATTGTTAAATTATAGACCAAACTAAACATGTTACACGAGAACAGCTGAACTGCAAAAACAGTGTTGCCAAAAAGAAAGTTGCTAAAAAATCACCCTGTACTTTCATTTGAAAAAGGGCATAAGTGCAGAATAGCACACTATAACACACTATATATAATAACTAATTGCTTCGTATAAAGCTAATTTTTGTGAAAACGAACTTAAAATTTGTCGGTGCAATTGACTACAGAAGGCGTGGTTGAAGGTCAAGTTTCAAATTTCAAATCAAGATTACTAAATTTTCTCGAAATTTTATTTTACAACATGGGTAACAAATAAAAGGTATTTTTAATATCTTTTTACTAATATATAAGATTTTATATAGATTATTTAGTTTTTTAAGTTATGAAGACAAATAAAAATTTTTTATTAAAATATTTTAAAAATTTAATTTTTATTTCAAAAAATGCCTTATTAACTTATTAAAAATTTAGGAAAGGCTTAAAGGTGTAATTTCTTTTCCAATGGTATATAACACACATTTAAAAACAATTTTTCTATATTTTTAATCATTTAAACAAATTTTTACTTCGGTATCAAGTGAGTGTGTAGAGAAAGATGAGACAGTGTTAATGTGTCGTAAAAACAAAGTTGGCTACGAATTAAAAACTGTTGGCCGTGAACCTTAATTTATACTTATGAGGGTTGATTTTTTGCGCCCGGCCGAAGGCAGGCTATCAAAAATACAATACTGTTGGTCGCGAAGCCGTCATCGAGCATATAAGGGCTATTTTGTTTGCGCCCGGCCGACGGTTGGCTATCACAGAAAACTTTTATCCTAAAATATTGTTGGTCACGAAACCAGCGTCGGGCCTATAAGAGTTATTTTTTTTTTGCGTCGACTATCAAATAAGTCTTTTATCCTAAAACACTACTGGTTGCGAAGCCGGCGTCGGGCCTATAAGGGTTACTTTTTAATTTCATTCATTCAATTTTATTTAAATTTGTTGTATTAAATCTTGATCATAGTGAACAAAAATAGTTAAGTATACATTTTTAAAAATCATTAGAAATATTGAAAAATTATCTAAAAATACGTGTTATATACCAATGGAAAGCAAATGTTATGGCCTTTAATTCGGCCCTAAATTTTTGATGTTAATAAGGTATTTTTTTGGAAACAAACATTTTGAAAATAGCTTTCGTTTGATACATATTATAAAATAAAATTGCGAGGATATTAAGTAAACTTGATTTGAACTTTGATCTTCAGCCACGCCTTCTGTAGTCAATTGGATCGAAAAATTTTAAGTTCGTTCTGTTCACAAAAATCAGATCTATATGATGAAAAATTTTTTTCCTTAAAGTGTGCTATCCTTCACTTGTTCCTATATTGTATTTGACAAAATATTATGAATTTTTTTTTTTGTTTGTTTTCTAGTTTACTTTTGACAAACATTTTACCATACGCCCCTGGATTTTATTTCAAATTAAACGACATTTCTATTAGAGAGTTGATTTTTGCTCATATAACAATATATTTGCACTGTATTGTTCTTCCTCGGTATTCATAGTTAGAGCAGAGAGCTTTTCAGACAAGAGAAGTCCTAATTTGGCTTTTGTATATCAACACGTGATATTACTTGCTGATATTTCTGATTGCCTGATACACGGCATCGAGTGCTTCGATAAAACGATGTCTTTATGCCTTCCTTCTTTATGAAAATTATTGAAATTTTATCAAATTTAATATTATGAAAATGATAAATAATATTGTGAAACACCTCATATATAGTAAGTGCATATATTTATAAATATATGCATTGCATGAATGAAGTATACCTAAAAGTACTCCATACGCATATACCTATATATTGAATAGTAGTAAAAATTCTTCATAAAAACTTCTTCCACAGAGAAAGATAAGATTTCGTACTAAATAAACCTTTCAGCCAGTTTTGTGATTGCTTGACTCAGAATTGTTTGAGCACGCGTCAAAGATGGACACCAGTAAAGAGAAAATACGCCATATTTTACAGTTTTTCTTCGATGCACCATGCTCTGGAAGACCGATTGTCGAAAATATCGATAAAATAATGGAAATCGTCGAGACTGACCGTCATGTAAGTACTGATTCTATTGCCCAGGAGCTAAATATTGCACAAGAAACCGTTTGGAACCATTTAAATAAGTAAAACCTTCAATTAAATGCAAAAAAAATGAATTTCCTTTTACTACACCTGATATATAGAATCCATTCTGCATAAAAGATCTTCAGTTCGGGGTGCTTCATAGCCTTAATAATAATAATAGAATCCATTCAAAAAAATATTTACTAATTCACATATAATAAATATGTACTTATTATGTGATCATATTTCAATTCAATTTGATATGTTAACTTACAGCATTTGCTCAGATGGTCGTGGCATTGCTCTCTTCAAAATCTCTGTATACTGCAACTCTGTTAAGTGAACCTGATATTGTAATTAGAAATAATCTCAAAAGCCAAAATAGGACTTCTCTGGTATTAAAAGTTCTCTGATATAATATAATAGAATGATAATGCTTTCATATCTGTAGTTTTAAGCATGCTACGAGGAAAAATAAATACAAAATGGATCCGGCTTTTATAATCTTGTATTAGTGCTCTTATAGCCTAGACAGACGGCAGCCTAATTCCGAATTACCGGCGCACTTAATCCGAATAAAATAATAACCTGACGGCAGTATTGCGGATTAACTAAACGGCTGATTGCTGTTTTATTAGGTATGTCCACTTACATTACTATCACTATCAATTTCTGTCGTCTATCACTCTCGATATGAGAAAATCTACAAGAAGTACGTGAACTGAAAACTATCAGAAACTTGTAAATTGACATTCACCGTTCGTAATTGACAGCTGGATTTATTTGTTCGCCAACACTTTTCATGTTGAAAACTGTTAACAATTGTTGAAAGTTTTTTGATAGCGAACACACCTAATATTTTGTAAAATGGATGGAGAAAAATTCACAATAGACAATTTTTAGCAGTGTTGCCATAGCAAATTGCCGTAATCCTCTTTTATTTTGAGAATTAACTCATAGAGTTTATGCGGATTAGCTGCAGTTAATGCCCGAGTTAATTCGAATTAACTCGGTAATCCGGAATTAGGCTGCCGTCTGTCTAGGCTATTAATGATATCAAACTGTGGAGTGGTTACGCCTTCATATTTAAACTTCTTTATATATTTTAATAATAATGCCAAACATTAAAGTATAAAATCAAAAGAAAAATCTCTTCCAGTATGTTGAAATTTATCGAAATTTTCCTTAATGGCTTCTTCCACGTCAATGGTATTGAACTTCTCTTGAATACGTATTTTAATTGGATTTTCTAATGCATCCATGATTTGATACCGCAACATGTTAGGTAATACGTTAACCACAAATTCCATTATGTAGTCCATCGTACCTGCGCCATCGCAACGTACTTGAATATTTCCCAAATCAATTTGAAGATCACTTATTTGCGGTCGTTTACGAGTGTCCAGCGCTTGGCTAACAACCACTGTTACGCGTATGTGCTGCAACGTAAATTGGACATGTCCCACACGTGATATCAAACCACAGTCAATTTCCCATTGGCCAGCACCAAGAATTTGTTGCGTGCCAACCTGGAAGCGTAGTGTTACAGTATTGTTTTCCATTGAGACGACAATCTTATCGACTCGATAAAAACTTGCAATACCCGTGATCCAAGTATTAGTCAATTGCATGTTAAAAATACCCACAGTGCGATTATAGTCTGGCATGCGATATGGATCATAGCCCATAGACCTTAATTTTTTGCGCCCCTCTGCTATGGCCATATCGAGAGGTGTTATGGAATTCGGTAAACGGGTGTCGCCCATCAGCTTTTCAATGTTTGTGTTAATTTCTTCACGCAACTTCTTATCTGCTTCTTGTAACATAAATGGTTTCATAGCATCGAAGACAAGGTTTGGAGCTGAGTTAACGACATTTTGAAAAACAGATCCTAGAAAACCGAGATTTTGGAAATCCATCGACATATCGGCAAATGTAACGTCCATTTTAATACGCTCCGTTGTAAGATGTCCATCACGTTGTACACCTAAAGTAGCATTACATTTTACATACACATTTTTTAGTACAATGGTGAATGGTCCATCAGCTTTACTAAAAAATGAACTTAAGGTGTAAGAACCCTTAACTATCATTTCATCCAGCTGTATACCAGCATCAATCTGTAATTAAAAATACAAACATTCATGAATTTTGATCAGAAAATGCATTATAAAAACTAGGGCGGTGGGATTAATCGTTTAGTTAATTATGCTGATTAATCAGAATATTAATTCGATTAATCAAAATAATGTTCATCCCTATTTTTTCATTTTTGTTTTGTTTTTGAAATTATCTTTTGAAATAAAAATTTGAACCGCATTCTCATATTCGTAACATTGAAAAGTTATTCTGATCAATCCATTATATAAATACACAGGTAGTTCCACTCGCTCTTTTTGTCGGCCATATATTTCTTTAAAAAATCTCTAAACTTTAAGATGCGGTTCATATTTTGATGACATTCCAAAGTCAAAAAAATTGCTCTTTAAAAGTATTTAGAGCAATAAATATATAACAAAAGATAATATAGGTAGGTCGCAATGCATGACGTTTTCTAATAATAGGTATGTTTTCGTACTTTTCCAGTAACAATTATCCAGTAAAAAATTTCTAACAATTTGACAGAATTCACTCTCAAAGAGAAAAATATGACAAAAAGTACAAGAACGCAAAGCCAGCAAAAACTTGCAACTTTTACGAACAGCTGATATTCCACTAAGTAAATTGCAATTGTGCGTTTGCTTGTTAGTTTCTTTTGCTTATGATCAGCTGTTTTTCCTACTTGAAAGCCTTTACTGGCATAAATTTGTCCAGTAATAATTTGCAACTTCCCCTCAAAATAAAATGTCACTTCGCTCTCTCAATTTCCCCTTCTTTGCATTTTTTTTGGGTACGAGAACACCAAAAGGTGATAGTTTGTAACAATTATCACAAACTATTGCGTACGAGAACACTCCTAATACCACAATTTATAAATTGAAATTTACATTAATTTTTAATTGAACAAATATTTATGCAACGGTAATGAAGTATGGTTTTTCCACTTATCGCGACTCGTGTACGGGCGCAAGACGTGGCATATGTGCATCATAGCACCTATAATATAAGTTCGCACCAAAAAGCTTTATACCATTAAAATAAGAAAAGAAGAGCTGATAACGCCCACTTTTCAGCAGTTCATACTTCAAAAGATAAAAGTGTACTTCATTGCTTTCGTATGTTGAGAACATTTTTTGTCGAATGAAGAATCTGAAGAAGGCTAAAGTCGGAATCAGCAACTCAAAAATACTTTAGAAAGCCTCATGGGGTTCTTGCTCTTTCTTAAAAAGTTTTTCTTTGTGGACATACAATACTTTCTACGATTTCGTAAACTTATAGTATGTTTACACATTGAGATTACCACAACTAAGTTATAGCCTAGACAGACGGCAGCCTAATTCCGGATTACCGAGTTAATTCGAATTAACTCGGGCATTAACTGCAGCTAATCCGCATAAACTCTATGAGATAATTCTCAAAATAAAAGAGGATTAGGGCAATTTGCGATGGCAACACCGCTGAAAATTGTATATTGTGAATTTTTCTCCATCCATTTTACAAAATATTAGGTGTGTTCGCCTTAAAAAAACTTTCAACAATTGTTAACAGTTTTCAACATGAAAAGTGTTGGCGAACAAATAAATCCAGCTGTCAATTACGAACGGTGGATGTCAATTTACAAAATTCTGATAGTTTTCAGTACACGTACTTCTTGTAGATATTCTCATATCGAGAGTGATAGATGACAGAAATTGATAGTGATAGTAATGTAAGTGGACAGACCTAATAAAACAGCAATCAGCAGTTTAGTTAATCCTCAATACTGCCGTCTGTCAGGTTATTATTTTATTTGGATTAAGTGCGCCGGTAATCCGGAATTAGGCTGTCGTCTGTCTAGGCTATTACGAAAATCTATCTACTCGTTTACACAGTAACACATAAAAGCATTGTTAGCCGTCAAAATTATTTTGAAGTTTTTCTTTGATTATTATTGAATATAGATATGGAAGAAGGGCATAACGCCAATTGCACTCAGTAAACATTTTACTGAGGTAAAATATTTACCTCAGTAATTTTGTAGGGTTAATTTGCTAACTCCATGTCATTTTGCTGTGAATTATTTTTAATAAATAATTAAAGAAATTATGAAGAAATTGTTAAGTGCATTGCTACAGAATGGTTGCAGAATGGTTCTACATATGTGTAGAAGTAATGCGCTATTTGGAATAAACGATGAAGTATACCAAACCAAAAAATTTTAATAAAATCCGGAAAACTTTCAATGAACTGATGTTGTCAACATTTGCCGCAGTAAATGAAACTGAAACAAGAATCAGATCAAGCTAAAAATTAATCAGTTATGGTGGCTTAAAGTTGAATCTCGAATACAAAGTGCTATTATATAAAGTAATCCTGAAGCCAATCTGGACTTATGGTATTCAGTTATGGGCCAACGCATCTCCCTCAAACATCGAAAAATTGCAACGAATACAATCCAAGTGCCTGCGAATTATTGTAAACGCGCCTTGGTATTTGAGGATCGGTAACATCCATCGAGATTTGAATGTACCCACAAAGGAAGTTGCAAAGCCCTGCAGAAGCTACATTCATTCAGTCATATACTCATCGGTGCACATTTATGGCATTTTTAAAGAGATTTTGAGGTTAAGTTTGTATGAGAGGTATGCTATCAAACAAACCGATCACTCCCATTTTTCGTTTTTGTATATCCATAAAGTTTACATACGAACAATTCAAGCCCTACGCTGACTCCTTCTAATTTTTTCCAAAAAAATTTATGGGGCGACACCATTTTGAGGTCGTTTTATTCAGTGAAGTATTGTAGTAGCAAACGAAAAACATTGAATTGGAAATGAATGCTACATGTTTTTATGCATGCTGTGCATGAAAGGAAGACTTTTAAAACGCAAAGAATTAAATATAACAAATAAGCAATTTAAAAAGAGGAAAGCTTCAGGAATAAAATAAATAAATAAATATGTGACACTTAAAGCCCCGAAAGGCTTATTGGCCGAGCTTCTCTTCCATTACTGTTGTGCGTGTTAAATTTTGGACAGCAGAACCCTTGTCACATCACTTTTTCTGAGCTTTGTCACAAAATTCTTTTAGAAGCTTTTTTATGGCAAGTTGTTACTGTCGGAAGAATTGCCAATTGCTTACCGACAGGTGGGTACCGTTCGAAAGAAAAATATTTTCGATATTAAATTTGTTATGCATCAGCCGGGGATTGGATCACGACCTACAGATCAGAAGGCCAACACACTAACCACTGAGCTACGGCACCCACAAGCTTTAGAAATATCTTTTATAAAAGGCACATATTAGAACGAACAAAATCTTTTATTTGAAATAAAAAAATGCTCAATAATTTTTACTTTCAATTAAGAACACGGAGAAAATTTGAAGTATGGTCACCATGGTTTCTTTCTTGCCATTGCCGATGGCGACGGCTATAGAAATAAATCTATCGTCGCGAATAGACCTTGGGCGATGATCTCTTTTCGCTTTATTTGTGCGCTTTCTCATATACGTCAGTGTGTTCTATTTTCCGCAGCGAATATTCCCGATGAAATATTCGCCGTTCGTCTGTAGCATAATATTTACCCTATTTTTTGCAACATCCGTTCCAATATTCCCAATTTAACCAATTAGTATTCAACAAGATCATTATGACCTGGATTGCTTTGGTTTGAGTCCCGCATAATTTTGGTCAAAAAATACAAAATATGTATGTGGGTATGTGATAAATATAATTTGTGTCATTTGTGTCTTTTGTTTTGGGGAATAGTAATTGCATACGTTGTGTGCGGTCGCAATAACAATAATGTAATATACAGTTAGGGTATTCATAAAGTATCATAACATGTCATATTGTCATATTCTGATAAGTTTATACAATAGTGTAAACATTTTGTTGTTGGTCCCTATACACAAGAGAGGTTAACTTCCTAAACGTATGTTTACAATGTATCAATACAGTTTTAATACCATATTGATACATTGTGCAGCTATTTTTATAATACTTTGTATACAGATACTTTGCAACCCTAACGAACCCTAGGAAGGCGAGCAATGGCAGAGAAGAATGTTTTATTACAAAATTTGTTTGAAATGTGCGCACAAGGGAGCTCCAGCCCCCAACTTATTGCAACAATTATTAGGAGGAAACTTGGACTTACTGTCTTGCAATAAGAAATCCAAATATCAATAATATCCAAAACCAGTGGTTTTTACAAACTATTGACGAAGTGTTTTATACTCGTGTTAATTTTTTATTACAATAAAAAATTTATACATGATTAAATTCTAGGAAAAAATTCTTACTCCTCTTTTTAAGTCGCCATTTTGCTTGTTGTGTATGCTCTGCATCTAAATTCTTATGGATACTCAATCTTCTTTTCTCTGCGTATCGATAATGACAATGAAGGATTTGGGAACAGAATACATTGCCAATATTTTAAGCGTTGCATTTGGAAACAAGTTGCAATGTATTGCATTACTGCAAAGCAGCATGCGTTATGGAAGCCACACTGTCTTTACTTCTTCTTCTTCTTCTTCGTTGCTTGAAAATGAACATGTACGCACAAAAGCATCTTATACTAAAAAATTAAAAACATTTGCTTGATACAATCACGAGTAAATTCAATGCTTTCTTTTTGCACAAAGCCGTTATTATTTTCGTTTTCGACTTTCTCTTGGCATATTTATTTTAGGATAAGACAATAAGAACAAAAAATCAGCTGACTAAGTATTGAAATATCAGATACAATTATGAGGGCGATATTATGAGGTATTCACATGTTTTATATTTTCGTTTAACTTGAAGTTATGACATATGATTTTATGTGATCTTATAAATCACCTAAGTGTGTTTTTTCAAGAGGCGTTTAATATTAAACTTTAATACAAAACAAAAATGCTAGCGCAATAGGATTTTTTTCAATCGGTATATAGTTTCTTGGTATTAATGATGGAAAATAATTTCGGCGTGTTCCTGGAGCACCAACTCTCGATACTTGGAGGCCGTGAATCACGAATGGTGCGCTCTATGTTGCCTACCAAAGCTGCAATAGTTGTTGGCTCCTTCGTGTACACTCATCACTTTAACAGCCCTACAAAAAGTGCTACAGAGGTGTTAAGTGACATGTTTTGTTTTTTTTTTTTTTTGTAAAACTAACATATTTTTATAAAAGGATGTATAAAATTTAATTTAATTAGAAACAATGAAATTATAGCAAATACAAAGAGCTACTGGATTTCAACTGTCAACGTTTCACAGTATCTGTTGTTGTTGTTGTAACAGCAGCAAAAATACGGAAATGCTTTGTACGGGAACAAAACACCGAATTTCCGTATTCTGATGAGTTGAATCGACCTTGGTCGATCACGAGGTCGAGTGCTTCCGAGACGTAGACCCATCCATTCTTGGGAAGCTCAGTAGGCTGCTAGCTGCGTTTGACGTTCTCATGCACAAAGGCAGCAACTGTTGGTGATTTGGTTCTAGTGCTACCACCTCTTCAGTCTACCTTGCTCTGAACAATATTTACCTAAGAATTTACAGCTTCTACAGCCGCTACTAACAATTGGTAATCTCAGAATGATATTTTCCTAAGACTACAGCTTTTATGCTGACCCAAGCATTTAATTGACTTTCACTCGATTAGTGTATGAATTTAACACTTTTCGTTAACTTTGATATAGAAAAAATACCTGAAAAAAACATTTTATTTTAAATGGCTGGTGGACACATTAGGTGTGTTTTCGTACTTTTCCAGTAACAATTATCCAGTAAACAAATTTCTGAGAAATTGACAGCTTTCGCTCTCAAAGAGAAAAATATGCCAAAAAGCAAAAACCTGCAAGTTTCACGAACAGCTGAAATTCCACTAAGTAAATTGCAATTGTTCGTTTGCTTGTTAGTGCTTATGATCAGCTGTTTTTCCTACTTGCAAGTCTTGACTGGCATAAATTTGTCCAGTAACAATTTGCAACTTCCCCTCAAAATGAAATGTCATTTCGCTCTCTCAATTTCCCCAACTTTGCAAGTTTTTTGGGTACGAGAACGCCAAAACGTGATAGTTTTAGTATCACAAACTATTGCGTACGAGAACACTCTTATTTTCTTGATTTTGAAAATAATTTAAAAATTTGCAATGGTAAACAAACACTTTTTAATGAAGCTGGTAATATTTCCTGACTTCACATGCAGCGGTAGAAGTCTTCTTTTATTTATTGAAACAAGAGGTTGTTTTTTAATTGAATAAAATTGAGAATTGATATTTTAGGCAAAGCACTACTATTCACTTGAAATTTCGCATTTTATTAAAATAAATTTAATTATTTTTCAAGGTTTTACATAATCTTGAAACGGCATCTAGTGGCAGAAAAATTCCACTTACTATTTTGAAATTTCTATTACTAGTTATCTTTTCACCAAGCCATCACTAAATTCTTTGCTTATTTGTTTATTTGAAATTAAAATGTTTTCTTATTCGAAGACCCCTCTCCATCCGAAACACAAAAGAGAACTCTTGTCAGGAAGACTTGTTATTTGTTGTCTCACTGTATAATAATTAAATTGTTTGCAAGTGGGAATAAGACAAGGCTAGTCGATGTTGTTTGAGTTTATCAGTAATTGTGACGCATTTTCTTATAATTGCTTGTCTTTGTTGTTGTGCGATTTGGTTTCGTGGTGGTATGGAGCACTGACTTGTTGATCGTTTGTTAATAAACGCTATGTCGTGATGCTTCCTTTTTTCAACGGAAAAACCTACGCTGCACCGAGTTTTAGTAATTCATATATAGACCGGCTCTAATCTGTCAAAGCCAAAGTTGCCATTAATCTAGCATCCACATTTTTTGCTGTAAATCAAATAAAACCTTATTTGATATTCTTCACTAACCTTCATGTCTTTTAGGTCTGCATTAATATTTGCAATACGAAATTTCGATAATCCATGCGCTTTAACATTCATCATATTCAAATTGGCCATTCCTAAGCTTTTCTTTATATCTGGTACCTTCATAGGATCTGGTATGGGTGCTCCTGGAAATCCAATTGGGTCTTCTTGTTTATAGTGTTCTATTACAGAGAAGATTTGTGCTGCTAAACGATTTTCGCTGACATTGACATTATGCTCCTTTATGCTATTTGCTAAATCCTCATGTTCATCTAATTGTTAAGTTAGGATTAATTCGGTACATTCAGATCAATGGATTTTTGAATTATTTACCATTATTCTGTGATAAAGTAAATGACTGATTTAAACAAAACACCGCACTCGCTACAAATAATGTCAAATATTTAAAATGTAACATTTCTTGATAAGATCAGTGAAATTATTATACAAAAAATATAATAAAAATATCAAGAATGAATGTCATTCGATTAACTTCAAATTCAGACTAACGCAGATTGTCGCCACCGTTGATACGAAGCCTTAACGTAGTCTCGCAACGAAATAAATATTAAAGATGATTATTAATGAGATAATGGAAGCCAAGTGAACCCTATGCAACATTGAGTAAGCAATTTTGCTTATATTGATTAAGATTGCTATTATTTGAATGAAGGGTAGCCAGATTCAATTATTTTGTATATACATATATCGTATAAGATTAACAATGCGTATCAGCTTAAGTCGATTTAGATCCTGCAGCAAAAAATATACTGGCTGTTATATAAAAAATTCTGTTCGCGTTTGATTTTCGTGGACTAATTCTATTTTTCCTCATATGTAATCACAAATATTTAAAATATTTGAGCCGTAAGGACGTTTCTTGTTTCTGAGAAGCAACTGCATACCGTGTATTCCGTGTACATTTCAAAAACATACCAAGAGGTATGTTTTTGAAATCCATAATATTCTGTAATATAATTTAAACATTTTCTGCGGTGAAGAAAAATTATAAAAAATCTCCTTACAGTCGGCTGGGGCCGACCAAATTATACCCTGCATATGTAGGGTATTTATATATATATCGAATATCCATCTTTTTCTTTTATTTCCACTTTTTGAAAAACAATTTTTGCATATACTACTAATTTACACCCGAAATATGGTTGACTTTGACGAAGTACTTTGCATGTTATGAGAGTTCTAAAAGGGATAATTTAAAGGAGGATTTTAAGATAATTCCGAAACTTAGTATGGCGTGGCTTACCTCTTTCTTGTAAATCCAATTAATTTTTCAATATTAATCCACACCTTAAATTTATTTGTCCTACGTTGAATAGTTCGTAAGTTATAGCGGTTTAAATTTTTTTAAATTTTCGCAACTTTGTATGGTAGCTCCATTAATAAGATGGCGTGGCATGTTGATTTTTTGCCAGATTATGTACAACTACCATATTAACCTAAGTATTAATTATGATTGTTCTAGACAGAAGATTGCAGAATCTACAGCTATCTCAATTTAAAAGAAATTCAGTCATTTTGTATGGGGGCTACTATAAACAGTGGGCGTGGCACGCTGATTTTTTGCCAGATTATTTCTAATTTTTAATTGACTACGATATTAATCTAAGTGTCAATTATAGTTATTCTAGACAGAAGATTGCCGAAGTTACAGCTGTTTCAATTTAAAAGAATTTCAGTCATTTTGTATGGGGGCTATGATAAACAGAGGGCGTGGCGCGCCCTCTGTTTATCATAGCCCCCATACAAGCTTAAAAGTTTTAGTTTAATTCCATCGACTTTGTATGGGAGACCCAAGAAGGAGTGAGCCTGGCACACTGATTTTATGCCAGATTATTTCAGACCGCCATGTTAATCTAAGCGTCAATTATGGTTATTCTGGACAGAAGATTGTAGAAGTTACAGCTGTTTCAATTTAAAAGAAGTACAGACACTTTGTATGGGAGCTACGCTAAAAAGTAGGCGTGGCTCACTCATTTTTGGCGAGGTTATATAGTAGTATAATATAACTCTATGTGCCAAATATTGTTGTCCCAAACTAACTAAAATTATGTGATATTCTCAACGTTCCATCACAATTTGTTGAGTCGCGAGGTATAGCAATTTCACAGCATATTCAGTGTGTCTTTTCTTTTTCTAGGCAACAATTGCCTAGCAAGGGGATTCGAATGATTGTGTAATTTTTGAATGTAGCTTCTGCAGGACATTGCAACTTCCTCAGAAATTGTGGGTACATTTAAATCTCGATGGATGTTAACGTTCCTCATATACCAAGGCGCGTTTACAATAATTCGCAGACACTTGGATTGTATTCGCTGCAATTTTTCGATATTTGAGGGAGATGCGGTGCCCCAAAACTGAATACCATAAGTCCAAATTACTTCAGGATTGCTTTATATAATAGCACTTTGTATTCAAGATTCAACTTTGATCTTTTGTGTAACAGCCACCATAACTGATTCATTTTAAGCTTGATCTGAGTTTTCTTTGCCTCTCAATATTTACTCAAGTTACCGTGCGAACCAGCCAGGTGACAGACAGACGGACGGACGGACGGACATCGTTAAATCGAAAATTTAAGCGACGCTGATCACGAATATATATCTATATCTATATCTCCGGAGATTCCTTCAAGTGGTCACAAACATCTGACCTTGCATATTGCATTATGCAGGGTATAATAATGTGACGTATATGTCATTTATCATCAAAAGGAAGAATTGAAGCAGAGAACACTATTTTGCACACGTAAGCATATAATTACGAGAATTGCATTGACATTACGTATTAACGGTTTTTAAAGATTCCCCAAGGATAAGACGATTCGACAAAAATGGAATGTGAACTACAGAAGAAGACCTGCGTTCTGCTAATAAATTGATTAGAAAAAAAAACATACAAGTTATAGAAACAGTAATATGAATGTCAAGATAGCATTCAAACTTTAAGTAAAATATATCTAGAAAATATCATACCGGACGACAAAATTAATGATATTTTTAAATGTAGTGCTGCTACCGCCCAGTTCTATATAAATAATAATAATAATTGTAAGCACGATGTTATGCTTTCGCTTCACAGTTGCTGTTTAACTTTTGACGAAGCAGGACTGTTGCGCATGTTTGAAAAAAACATGCCCTGAACGCAAAAGTAAACGACTATATGCCTCAATGCTTGCTCATTGTCACAGTCCACAGTATTTGTAAAACCACTGCATTGATTTAATACATTTCTAACAGATGATTCGTATTTCTGCTTCAAATATTTCGCTGATAAATTCGAGAGATACATAATTTCTTTGTGTGACTCAAATGATATTCCTAAAATCCAATCTGGGCTAATGACTGGGTTTTTGGGTATGATTATTGGTCTAAGAAATATGTTTGTGAAGCTGAAAACGTTTCCTTTATACATACATGAGTAATTTACAAAAAGAAAATATCAAAACCAGGCTTTATACTTAAAAAAAAAAAAATTAATATGTGGCACTTAAAGCCCCAAAGGACTCTTTGGCCGAGCTTGTCTT
The DNA here is from genome assembly GCA_963854835.1 of Megamerina dolium. NCBI lineage: Eukaryota > Metazoa > Arthropoda > Insecta > Diptera > Megamerinidae > Megamerina > Megamerina dolium. Next base: position 12,175,844 of record OY978529.1, read on the forward strand.
CCATTACTGCTGTGCATGTAAAATTTTTGAACTGTATTAGAAGGGACCTACTTATTTTAGCTGGTTCCGAACGGCAGAACTCTTGCAACTTTTCACTTTTTCTGAGTTTTGTCACAGAGTTCTTTTCGAAGCTTTTCCATGGCAAATTACCACTGTCGGAAGAATTGCCAATTGCTTGCCCACAGATGGGTTCCATTGGAGAGAAAAATATTTTTGTAGGCCGAGGATTGAATCCACGACCTACAAATCAGAAGGCAAACCACTGAGTTATGGCAACCAGAGAGTTTATACTTACATTTCCTAATTTTGTATGCTTTCTTACACGAAAACTTCAAAAAACGCATTAATTGCGCAAACTAAAACCCGCGTCGGATTTATTCAAACGGAAATTTCCTATAAGTCGAGAGACAGAACACCATGGTATGCTGAACAATCGGATTGAAACAGTGGCTCCAATAATTCAAATTCGATAGAATTACCGAACACGATTTTGCAAGGGAGAGGATTTTGCGATTGCTTTAACTGGTATTATATATATATATATATATATATATATATATATATATGTATATATATATATATATATATATATATTTATATATATATATATATACCAGGGCGGTCCCAAAATTTCCCGACCTGACATATAGATAGCGACAGTAGTTTGAAAACCTTATAAAACATTTGTTTTAGGTTTGTTTAGTATTTTTTTGGAGCCATCGAAAGTTAATAACCTCAGTGAATTTGTAAACATGGAAAAAATTGGTCACCGTTATGTAATTCAATACTTTCATTTGAAAGGTCTTAGTCCAACGAATATTAAAAACAAACTAGATTCTACTCTGGGGGAGTCTGCTCCTTCGTTTACGCCCATAAAATATTGGTTGGCAGACTTTAAACGAGGTCTTACGAACTGCCAAGACAAGCACCTTAGTGGTCGACCAATTGAGGTGGCCACGTCAGAAACGGTTAAAAAAATCCATAAAATGGTTTTGGATGATCGTCGGCTGAAGGTATATTGCCAAAATCATTGAGTTAAAGCTCGAATTCCTTCAGCACACGCCTTGTTCGCCAGATTTAGCTCCTTCGGATTATTTTCTATGTCCAAATTTGAAAAAATGGCTTGGTGGTAGAAGATTTGTGAAACAATGAAGGGGTGGATCGCAGACTCCACCTATTTTAATGAGCTAGACAGTTCATTCTATAAACAGGGTATCGAAGCTATAGAATATTGCTGGGAAAAGTATATAGACCTAAAAGGAGATTATGTTGTCATTCACAATAGTGATGAGTAACCAACCATCGATACTCGTTACACTGCCCTCCTCTTAACATTATTCTTCCCGAACAAGTTTTTATACTTCCCCCCGATATGGCGCAAGTCGCTCCAAGTGCACTACTTTAAACTTTACTATTTTATTCCAGGCACGTTATATACGATACACTACGTCATTTATCTTTGCTATATCTCATAATGTCCTTCCCAATGAGTCTGTAGCTTAGGGGACAGGCCTTTCTTTCGTTGTGGATTATGAAGCATTACAAGCTCTCCTTCATAAAACCCTTTTGAATTTGCTTTCAAGTCATACCTGGCCTTCATCTTATCGCTTATTATCTGTGACCGCTCTCTGGTGAACTGATGTACTTCATCCAATTGTTCCCGCTTTTCGTTAGAGTAGTTACTTTCGGTTGATCTCGTTGGTGTTGCGACTCCAAATTTTAAATCAGCTGGCAGTCTTAACTCGTTTCCAAAAATTGCCATTGCTGGTGTAGTAGCCGTCGTATCATGTTGTGCGCATTGACAAGCCATGAAGAACTATGTTATATGTACATCCCAGTCTCTTTGTATATACCCAACATACGGTAAATCTCTTGGAATACAACTGATTCGAAATTTCGACATTGGTCTGAGTTTAACTCCGTCGGTGCACGAAAAAGAGTAATCCATTGGTTGATGAATACATCCGCAACTGTACTAGTTTCTTGATTTGGGATAGGGTGTACTTCAGGCCATTTACTGAAGTAATCTCTAACCACCAAAACATACTTGTACTTGTTTCCTGCATTGCTTATTGGAAATGGCCCAGCTATGTCCAGAGCAATTCGCTCAAATGCAGCACCCACGCTGTATTGGTGCATCTTACTCCGACTTTTCTTATTGGACTCTATCTGACTCCAATCATCGACATGGTCGTGACATCCAAGCCAATAAAATCGTTTCTTTGTTTTCTCGACAGTTTTGGTGATTCCCTTTCACTTCATTTATTCTTGCCTTGGGTACCACTAGAAGATCATTAGTGATTTTTCCATCTTCACTTTCCCATGCTCGGAATAAACATCCGTCTCGTAAGTGCAGGCTTTGCCACTGTGCCCAGGACGCCTTTGCTATTAGACTATCAATAGCCATTTCTTGCCAATCTGGACGTACGCCCTTGTATTCTCTTGTATTCATTGTATTCCATAATCTTTACGAGATCTGGTTCGTTCCGCTGATCTTCTTGCACTCGTTCGGTGGTTCATGACTCCTCCGGCAATATATTCGTAAGTCGTATATCGATAATGTGCTCCTTGCTTTCCACTCGAGAACAATGTTTACATTCCATTTTTTAAGGACGACGAGATATAGCATCCGCGTTCCCGTGATGTCCTCCTTTACGATGCTCGATAGTAAAATCATAACTCTACAGCCTTTCAATCCAGCGCTCCAATTGTCCTTCTGGGTTTTTAAATTGTAATAATCACCTTAGCGCTACGTGGTCAGTTCATAGATGAAATGACTGACCGTACAAGTATTTATGGAAATACATTACACATTCCAGTATTGAGGGCAACTCTCTTCGAGTGACACAGTAGTTTCTTTCTGGCTTCGACAGGATTTTATTACAATATGCAATCACTTTTTCTTTCCCATCTATGATCTGAGAGAGCACACCACCTATTCCATAGGCGCTCGCATCTGTGTCCAACACAAACTTTTGACCAGGTACTGAATACGCAAATTCTGGTGCTGAACAGAGTCTTTCTTTCTGCTGTTCCTCGCCCCACACAAATGGTTTGTTCTATCTTGTTAACCCATGCAGACTGCTGGCGATGTTTGCAAATCCAGGAACAAATCGTCTATAGTAGGTACATAAGCTAGGAAGCTTCATAACTCATGAAGATTCGACGGAATAGGCCTTTCTTATACTGCTGCTACTTTCTCCTCGTAGGTATGTGCCCTTCTGTTGTTACTTTATGACCAAGATACTTCACTTCTCGCCTGAAGACTGAACACTTTTTCGTATTCAATTTAAGCCCTACTGATTTTATACGCTCAAATACTTCTTTCAATTTTTCCAGGTGGTCGTTAAAATCTTTTCCCATTACGATAATGTCATCGAAGTACACCAAGTAGGTTTCCCAGTGTAGTCCTCTCAGTACACGCTCTATTAAACATTCGAACGTAACTGGCGTATTACATAAGCCAAATGGCATCACTGTGAACTGCCATAGACCATCATCAATACTGAAAGGTGTTTTCTCTTTGTCCTCCTCACCAAGTTCCACTTGCCAGTAGCCAATTTGCAGATCAAGAGGTGAGAACCACTTCCCACCAGATAGCATGTCCAGAGTGCCATCGATTCTTGGCAGTGGATAGCTGTCTTTTTTCGTGATATTATTCTTCCATCCTTCTTCTTTACCAGAACAACTGATGAACTCTACGGAGTCGCAGATGATTCAATAACACCTTGTTTCTGCATATCGTTAATCAGCTTAATGGTTTCATCTCTTTTGGCCAATGGAACTCGTCGGGGTGCTTGAGAATTGGTCTAGAATCACCGGTGTCAATGTGATGTTTCACGATGGTTGTTCGTCCTCCAGTTTTTCTATTTGAAGAAGAGATTGAACGATGTTTCGCAGTCTACTACGGCAATAACTTCATGGCAATAACCAATCACCATTCCTTTCTTTACAACTGTAGATGTATTAGTTGGATTTAAACTTCGCACCGGTACCATTCCATTTTCTTTACGTTCCAGTAACTTCCTGTCAAGTATGATGTTTTTATGCATTATTTCTTCATCCGCTTCCACTACCCACAACTTGCCTTATTTATTCATCTGTGCCCAAATCACCGCTTCTGATTATGCTGGAACCTCTTGGCGTTGACATGCCAATATTCGTTTGGTGTTTACACTACGCCTGTAACCGATGTTCAATGGTAGCTCAACATTTGCATAGCGTAGTATCCGTTGATTTAAATCTAACGTAACCCCATTGTCAATCATAAAATCAACACCAATTATTACGTCATCTATGATGTCGGCCACAATGAATTAATGTTCTCACGCGCAATTTCCAATAGATACTCGCTTTTTATCTTACCCAGAATTTGTGCATCCTCACCCGTTGCTGTCCGAAATTTTATTTCCATTTAAGACTCAACCCTCTTTACCAAATCGCTCTTGATTATAGAATGTAATGTAGCAGTATCCAAATTTATCATTAGGTCCACATTCATGCCCCGCTGAACTGACTCGGTTTAGTTTAACGATTGATTTGTGTTAGTGGAGCGATCGCTGTCCACCTTATTCTCCTTATTTTGGATTCCTGGAGAATCCGATCTAGACCGCTTTCGTCGTAGACGGCAGTCACGCGCTATATGCCCTCGTTTGTCGCAAATAAAGCACTTACCAGTAAATTTGCTTGCGCGTCCACCTGCTGTTCTTGCTTCCGGCTGCACCACTGATTTTACTGCCTGACGCACTGCTTCAACTAGATCTGTTGTTTCTGCTTCTAGTTGTCGTACTCGTGGCATTGATCGGCACAGTAAACTGACGGTTTCATACATCAAGGCACTACACATTATTTCGGCATTTATGACATGACTAGGGCACGCTTAATCTCACCATCCGTCTATGAAGTGTCTCCCTCAGTGATTGGTAGCTACCACGATTTTTCTCTGGAACCAACTGCAAGACTTCTGACGCATTACCCTTTCATGCCACCATTAAAGCAGCGGTCTTGTCACTATCTTCCCATTGATTCTTTGAAGCTGTTGTCTCGAACTGAAGCTTGAAGTTGTTGAACGGCGTAGTCCCATCAAATGTTGGTGGCTTTAATTTAATTTTAGTTGATTCTCTAACCACTGATGTAGATGGTCCGTTTATTTTTAGTTTATTGAGTTCGTGCTCTGATTTCTCGATCTTATCTTCCAAGTCGTCTACATGTTCTTTTAGTTCTGTAACTGTCTCATTAATAGCCCCTGAAATTTCTTGAAGCCTATAGTAAATTATTTTCTGGAATTCTCCAAAAACGTTTTCATGCCGAGACACATTTCCTTGAATTTCCATACGCAATGCCATTGATATTTCTTCGAGTTTCCAATTTATTCCTTGCAGTTGCCGTTGTTGTTGTTGCATCATGGTTTTCATGAATTAAATCAGTTGACCGTTTAAATCTACCTTGTTCTCTTCCTCAGCGTGCACAACTGCATGTATCTCGGCTTCCTCAAATAACTCATATTCTTCTACATTAATACCCTTTGCCTCCAAGGCAAGCCTCCATGGCAAACTTGGAGGCCTCACCAGCACATCCGCTTTTGTTTTTTAAGCTGGTCCACTTTTAGTTGGTCAATTTTCACCGTCTTAACCGAATCTGACGTCTGACATCAATTGTTACGTTTTTATTTTGTGAACGTTTTATTCTACTCGAATCAACCCTTTTCGATCGTGGGATTCTGTCAATAATAATTGCAACATTTGTTTTTTACGAACTATATACAACAACAATTTATTATTTAATAAACTATTTACGAGAATAAATTGTCCTCCATGTAGAACTGTATGCAGGGCGCCTCTCTAATTTTAAATTTGATCTATCTTTTCGTCGTTGTGGAGGCATCACTATTCCATGAATAGCAATTGGTTTATTTTTTACATGGAACCAAAACGGACCAGTTTTTCTCAGACGGAAATCGCCTCGTAAACTCCACTAAAGTATAACTTTAGTCTACCGGATATTTCTCACAGACAATAAGTTGATGAGTTAAAGTTCCAGGCCCAATTTCTTGCTCTTTTTGCTTGCCAAAAAATTAGTAACAAAAGATACTTGAGAATTGCCATAAAAAATCAAAGCCTGCTATCTAAGCTTTCAAAATTTTACATTTCCGGGTAGATTGAAAATTTTAAAATTTATTTTCGTTATTACTCCTTTAGCTACACACCTCAAAAAGAACAGTTTATTGGTTTTTTAATTAGGGGGGTAGAATCAGGGGAACTGAATATGATTTTTAGGGGCTCGTTCAATTTCAAAATAATATATTAAGCCCTACATAACTTTTAAACAAGCTTTAATTTTTAAAAACCAGACAATCGATGGCTGTGCTATGATAAAAAAACCAGTTTGGCCTTTCTAAAAGGGTTAAGAACAAATTTTCTTTCCTAAGAAATTTTGATACTTTTTTTTGTGATCCACCGTAATTCACACCCGCCTATCCACGATGCGACTTCGTATTATCTTGCCTATATTTTCTTTACTGTATTTGTACTCTGCGTACATTATATTTCGTTTTGTTTTTGACATATTGATTCATTCGACAATAAACTTGTAAACTATAAAGTTAGTTCAAGCGGCACTTTCATTTTCGATATTAAACAGGTTATGGGCCCAAGCATATTCGGTTTGGGAAAGTAATAAGTAACGCGAGTAATTTAAAAAGTAAACGTTTTTCAAAGATGAGTTCGCAATACCAAATTGATCAAATCGATGAAAAGAATTACAATATATCGCCAATGCAAATACTCAGCGTGATCGTGTATGCGGAATTGTGGAAAGTCACATCGGGTGAGCTTGTAAAACCCACATTACTGTGAGATTATTCAATGGACTACAGCTGATGAGAAGCCACTAGCGACGCTTTCGCAACGTGCGTGCGAAATCAACACAGCTGAATCACATAAAGAAGTGTACGTCGACTATTGAAGCTTGGTGTAGGTTGAAAAAGTTCAGTAAGGTCCGGTGTGACGGGTTCAAAAAATCTATTTTTTTTTTACATTTTTCGGAAGAAAAACATCTTAGAAATATACTCTAAGAATTTCAGAACGAAATTTTGAATATTTTTAAAGTTATAGCTAAAATAAGAGAGCGCGCCGTAGTGTGTATGAATCTGTGGTCAAAACTTTAAACGCGTTTTTCTCAAAACCAAGTTTTCGAAATTTCGGGGAAGCACTGACTCAAAACTATTCAACCGATTTGGCTAAAAATTTTACCCGTTATTCTACACACATATCTAAATACGTAACCTTTAAAACATTTAATTTTTAAATAATAAACTATTTTATTTAAACAATTTATCAAGAAAAAAAATTAGATTTTCAGAACTTTTTCACAAGTCCGCCATTTTTTTTTTTTTTTTTTTTTTTATGTAGACCAACTCATCTTTTTTCGAGGACTCCACTCTGACGTCAAAAATTAAAAACAAATTAATGTAAAATTAACTTGAAAAATTTTTTTTCTATACTTGAAAACACCAATAAAAACATGTAAAAATTTTAAAACGATCGCGTTTTATTTTCTTGTTAAAAAAAATTCATGAATAAACGTCGAAATTTCGGTCATCACACCGGACTACTACCAAAAGGTCCAGTAGGTCCAGGTCCAGGTAGGTCCAGGTCCAGTTTGCTTTGAACTTGCAGCTTTTGAATTTATATATGAGAGAAGACTAATCGATTTCCAGCTACATTAATTCATTTTCATCACTTGTTGACCAATTGTTGACCAATAATCCTACTTTCCAGCCAATTTAAGTAAATAACTTATGCTGTTACTTATCATCATTGTCGGCTGGATAATCTAGGTCGGATTTTCGCCTGCTGCAGTATTAGTCTCCAATTTTCACGCTTGGTGGAGAGGTCGCGATATGCCAGAATTTGGATAGATTTAAATAATATGGTCCCCGTCATGATGACTGCAGATTCCCTAATGGCTTTTTCTACAGCAAAGTTGCAAAAGAGGCACGACAGTCCATCGTTGTGGTTATACTGCCAATCATGGTGTTCATTTTCCGTTTCACCAATTTAGATGGTTGGTGGTTACGAGTGATTGCTTCGAACTAGAGTTTGCCGAAACACAAGTTTCCGCGTAGAAAATCAGATGAATGTATCAAATATTAAGAAAACGTAATATACCCTTATTGATCGAAATTAACTTCGAACTTAAAAATAGTATTGACCTTTTTAACAAAAATTCAATACCAAAATCTGTCAAAAAGCCTATGCTAAATTCATGTTGGAGCTTAATTTTGACTATGACACGATGGCGTCTGTTTTCAAAGTTATAAGAATAATTGTGCTGCATTAAATTTCAATTGTTTTCATAATGGATACAGCGTTGAATGATTTGATAAAAGCAACAGCCATATATGCTGAGAATGTGTGTTTTTGGAACGATAATCATAGAAGTGGACTGGAAAAATTGAGTTAATAGAAAAAATAACTACGAAAAATCGGCAAAAGAAAAGGATCAACTGGGATAAAAAATGGCGAAAAAACGAAGTACAAAACGGCTCTTTCACATTCCTGACAAAGGAATTACAACACCCGCATTCTTTTGTAACCGAGTTGCAAAAGAACACCAACTCGCATTTAATTTCCCTTCTACTTAAATATAATTTCCCTTTAGTTATTTAGCAACGCTGGTGGTATATATAGTTGTTCGTGAAATTTATAAACGACATAAAAACAAAAAAGAAACAATTCTGCGGAATCTGTAGTAAATATATTCGTTTATTTAAAATAAATTTTATTTGCACTTGCTTTATTTTGCTTATTTTTATTTATATTTACAATAATTTGACGTTTTGTTGAAATTTCCCAAGCACATTCCAGTAGTCTATTCACAATAGTTCTGTTTTTTTTACTTTCCAACACTATAACTCAGGTCGATTAAAATATAAGCTACTTCAATTGAACTCGGTTAAAATAGACGATGTCGCTTATTTTTGTTGTTGCCTTGCATGCAGTTCGGCAAATAAGTCAGTGTTCTTTTGCAACTCGCGTGCAAAAGAATGCGGCTAACATAACGAATTCTGGGCCTTCAAAAATTAGATAAGGATGATCGATGCGAAATTCCAGAACATCCTTGAAAAAGATATAAAAAAAAGGGAAACGCCAGTTGGAAATGTAATACCGCCAGATCAACAACTGGCAGTGCTGGTGTCAATAGTTGTCAACTCTAATGCAGCGCAATTATTTTGATAAAATATTACACCTCTGTCTCAATAAACATGTGTAACCACCCAACAATCTAAATTGGTGAAACGGAAAATGAACCACGTAACACGTAATAAGGGGAATTTATATAATTAATGTTTAAAATTTAATAATCCTTCGCAGTTGTCAACATAATAAACATGTATGTATGCAATACCCGTAAAGCAATGCTACATTATTTAAAAATATTTTTTCTCTCATTTTCTTTTTCTTTATATAAGATATTGCGAATGTTTTATTGTTGGAGTGGACCTATATCATGCTTCATTTGTTGTACCAAATTAAACATTTTTTTATGTTCATTTGCAACGTTGTGTAAGTTGTACAAATTTTATGTATGCGAACACAACCGTTGTCAAAATTTGAAATAAATATATGTTTGACAAGATACTGCGGCATCAAAAGAAAAACATAAAAACAAAGAATAAGAATGGATTGCTATCGCTACAACCTCATGTAGATCAACCATGGTTGTTCCCTTGTCAGTACATCTGTTTTATTAAGGTTGTCTTTCGTATAATAAACTGATAAAATTCGGTTGGAAATGGCCTGCTAGCTTTTGGAATTGTAATATGATTGTGGTGCATATTAATTGACAAATCAGAAGTTATAGAAGTTAACACATGGATGTTTTGATGCGAAAGTCGATGTAAACTTGCATAGCCGCGTACATTAAACATATTCTGTTTTTCTCGTCTTTCGTCTTTTATAATAAGTTGTATATACATATTCAAATATGTATGTATGCCAAAAGTGATTTTATAAAAGTTATTCAATAAAGAAGTACACGAATGTGCTGCATTTCCAATCGGCTTAGTTGAAAAGTTTTGAAATTACAAAGATAATATAATTCAGTGTTCAATAAACAATAATATGAATCCCATTGGTCTTTATGTATCTGCTGCGAAAACGGCGCTTCAATCTGGCGATGGCGATGGTAACAATGAACAACGTCTAAGTGATTTAAATTGGCAATTGCCACATTTACGCCAATTACTATCGTGTGTCGTATGCTGTCGTTTGTTAAGTGATCCCTACGCTCCACGTAATGGCCAATGCATACATAATGTTTGTCGGCTTTGTGTTCGAGGAAGAAAGTTATTACGGCCGATTTGTCATAACTGCAAGGATTGCCAAGATTTCAAAACATACGATGAAAATCGGAAAATGCGCTGTTTGTTACTTTGTTACAAAAGTTTGTCGGAACATTTAATGGCTTCACCAATTTTTGGTGTGCTCAGCAAACAGAAATCATCTCGGCTTCCATATGCGACTAACGGAACACCCAGCATACCGCGAACCAATATGTCTGCACAGGAAATTGTTGTGGAAGGGGCTAGTTTTGAGGATGTATTAAACTCATTTAGTGCTGAATTACCTCACCTTATACCAACGTCAAATAATTTTTTATCACCACCACAAACAACTTTGTTATCTCACACATCAATCTCGCCAAATTCAGTAACGCTTTCCAAAATCACTACGGCAAATATTTGTAATCAAACCGTGACTAAGGTTTCTTCACCACCACTGAAAAGCATTTCGACATTGTCTGCCACATGTTCCCAGCTTCTTAAGCCAGAACCGAGCTCCCCTCTAATTTCGATGTTCATCAACTCAAACTGTGCACAATTGCCTTCATCACAACTTCAACCTCATTTACAGTCATTATCAATAAAACATATAAAAAATATTGGTGATGTTTCACATGACCTACAAGTTTCAACAGCATCTAATTGCAACACGACAACATCCGCGCCCACATTTGCATATGTTAGACCTTGCACGTCCACCATGGTCCTGCCAATAAATTGTTCTACAACGGTAACCACAGCGCCACTGACAATAGCATCTGCTAAACTGCAGTCTTTAAATCGTCAAATAACACATTCGCGTTACCCAGCAGCTTCAACAAGTTCACAATCTTTGAAACTGTCAACAACCTCAACAAATACTACTTCTACAACTGCAACAGTAACATCGCAACAAACTCGTAATCCACCTCCAATTAAAACTGTTTCAAATGGATCTGCAATGTACTCTGTATTATATACAGGCATTGGAAATAAAATTACCATAAAACGCAAAACAGACGGCGATGATGATATAGTTCAAAAGGTTTGTGTAAATATGCCAATATTCCGCCTTGTAATTTATTTTATATTATCCCAATGATCGATAGAAAAATTTCTCAAACCCCGATGTTTCTTCAACTGTATTACGTCAATTGCCGAAAACGAATCCCAAACGGCGAGGTTGTCGCTGTGGTAATGCCACACCTACCCCTGGAAAATTGACATGCTGTGGGCAACGTTGTCCTTGCTATGTCGATTCTAAATCTTGTGTTGGGTGCAAGTGTCGTGGATGTCGAAATCCTCATAGGCCAGACGGAGGAAAAGTTCGTCCTGTGATACCTGAGTTAGCCTGCTACGAGATTCAAATTGCCGATGAAAATTGCAATTGCCCAAATGAATTACCTCTAACAAGCACAACAACAACAACACTGCCTATATTATCGACTTTTGACATTTCAAATAATATAGATAACAATTCTACAGAACAGCGACTACAGCATCACCCACGGCAATTGGAGGAATATCCAAATATACAGGTCAACACGTGCAATCTGAATTCAACGTCTTCGACAACGACAGCAAATAGTTCTTCGTTCGTCCCTTCAATCAATTTAAAGCAAGTAGCATCGGTGGCTCCAATATCAAAACAGTCTCATGGACAGCTATTGCATAATATCACTGAGAGTCACAACCGCTTAGAAACGGCACGACAAATACAACAGCCGTCAAATATGCTGCACTTGGAAAACTTGCAACGAGAATCGGTTCTTATACAAAATGCAGAAGGCAAATACCAAGGTGAAGCTTCGAATATATACATAAATTATTGTGCATACATATTTCATTAAAACATATTATTTTAGTGGTAAATGTATTTACTGCAAGTACACAAAATCAAAACAGTACTGCAGCTCAAATCCCAACTTTACAACGCATCCATGCTATATCTCAACAGCAAAGTGCTAGCGGCAGTTGCAGTAATGGAAGTCGTTCCACCAATATTTCTCCTGTTAATAGTGGGTTTATGCTCCCCAATGTTAACTCCATATCACCTGCATGCTGTACAACTTCGACGCTCTCTACAAGCACATATACGCCGCAACTTATAATGAAACATCAGTCACAGAACCAACATCAACACCAGCAGCAAATTCACGTTCAGAGGGTGATTAATACTACAGTGTCGACACCGTCCTCGGTTTCCCTTAATCTTCAGCAACAAGTTAAACATAACAATATTGTTGCTATGCACCCAATATCAAATCATACTGTCCCTAAGTCGGGACAAAGATTAATATCACCTATTAATGTACCTTCTTCCACCATAACATTCCCTCCAATTATGGTTACATCGTCCCCCAGTACATTTGTTTCTGATATGTTTTCCAATTCATCGGAAGAGTTGATTAAATCGAAAGAGCAGCATAATGTAATATCAACCTTCTCAAATAATACAACGCTCTCTCTGAGTGATGTTCAGAGTGGTTCTTCTGTTGTTAGGAGCCATACCAGTAATACAGATGATGGAGGTACTGATGGTAGTGCTAACGGGACTTCTTACATCTGCAACGGTTGAAATTATATTAAATGTAGGCATTTTAAATTTAATATACTATACGTGCAAGAATTTTTTCAGATTAAAATCGTAGGAAATTTGTGATTAAAAAATATAAAATAGATTTTTTTTATAAATTGTCTAATTTGAATATTAGATGGCAGAACATGTTGAACTCATAAATGGTAAAACCTTTTACTATATCAATATATCTTTATTTTTTAGATATACGATTATATATAAAAATGTTGAAAATTGTTTTATAATAATTTATTTAAAATAAACATTTAATAGCTCAATTAATTCCAAGCATCACTGTTTTGCTTCATACAATATATATTGGTTTGGCAACTAAGTAAGTGCCGATTTCATACGAATGCTTCCGGCCACATATATTTTTGTTATGTTTAGCCATGTTTATACTTACTTAATTTAGCTTTCATTCTTGATTTATATATAAATTAAGTAGTTTATCATATAAAATCTGCTACCTAAATTAATTGGTTTTAATTTATCATAAATTTTAAGAACTAAATCAAGAATAAATCGTTGTCATCTCTAATTTTTATCGAAAAATAATGAAATAACCTACCACTAAATATCATTTTGAATTTAAATTATTTGAGTGTTGTTATACTGTGTGTACGTACTCATACTGAAAAAAGAAAATGGAAAAAAACAGCAAAAAACATTTTGGCAGGAGGGCAGTGCGAAGCTCTTCATAGAAATATGGAGGGATAATGTAAAAGAATTGCGCAGCGTTCTCAAGAACAGCCATATCATTGAGACGATAGCGTCGAAGCTGCAGCAGCTGGGAGTTATGTGCACTGGAGCAGAACTCAAAATCAAGACGCACAACTTGACAGCAAGATACAGATAAGTTCAGTGCTACAAAATTCCAATTGTATATGTATATAAGTACCTATTTTTGTTTTTCCCAATATAGAAAGGAAAAGGCGCAAATCGGGCCATCAGATTGGCCGATGTATATGGACATGCATCAGCTATTGACTCCATACAAATGCTACAAAAACGAACATTTGGTGGAGTATAGCATAAATAGTAAGATTTGGACCCATAAAATATAAATACGTACTTTGTGTCATTGTTTTTCTACAATGTAGTTTAATTATTGAATTTACTAAGTAAATAAGTTTTTAAACAATTAAAGCGTGGCTCAAATCCAAATTAGCCTAATTGTGTTTTTATTTCAATGGGTTACAAAAATGTTAACGTTGTCATATATTATTTATTAATATATATAATATATATTTTTATATATATTACATAATAGTGAATCAATGACCTTTGTCTAGCATACACGAGCCTGGATGGATAAATCTTCTGAGAGCGCCAGCAATAACAAATATTGCTTCCTCAACGCAAGAACGCAGAATGCCGCTTTTGCAACAGACGCAATAAAGTTTTGTTGGATGACATGTTATTTAGTATTAACATTGTATCCAATCGTTTGTAAATAGTTAATATCTTTAAAATCTCTCGTTTGTTATTGTTCTTCTAAAAAATATTAAATTATTTTATATTTTTAATAATTTAAAAAATTCACTCATATTTTGCTTCTTCTGTAAACAATCTAATAAAAACAATGTTTTCAGAGAACTGTCACAATAAATTATGAATTAAAAGTGCAAACGCACTTAATTTATGTGAAGTAATTTACGCTGTAGTGTGAACAAACTATTTTGTCAATATTATGATTTTTTCTTTCTGACATTGGTTAGCTGTCATTTTCGCTTACTTACGCCGCGTCTCCACGGGCAAAAATAATTGGCTACCATATGTGATTTTGAGTGCCAGATATAAGTTTTATCAGTGGCGATATTTGAATTTCTATCTCGATGAAGGGATTTGATAGATGGCGTCAAGCAAGTATATTCGCTGCAAAAAAGAAGAGCGAAAAAGGAAAAACAATTTTTTCCTTTTATGTTTATTATTTTAACTATTTTTATGTTTTTAATCATCCAATATAAAACTCAAGAAAACAAAATGAGCGCCGAACAAAACTTTGCGTTCAATTTGAAGATATTGCCACAAAGAACTTTTGGTAGCAATGAAAAATTGGCTGCCAAATTATCGAACTCACAGTTCATGGCAGGCGATATTTGTCAAAATTCTTGTTCTAATAATTATTGCTTTTTATAAGCAATATGCGGTCTCCATGTGCAATATATTGCCTGATAATATTATCAAGATAAAACTTTTGCCTATGGAGACGCTCTGTTAATGCAAAGTCTACACGCTCCAACCGTTGGCTCAACATAGGTGTCTACGCCAGAACGCAAATGTCGCGCACTGTCTTTATTAATTTCATTTTTTAAGTTTAATTAGAATTTATAGGGGTGGCAACCCACAGGAAATTTGATGTTATCTTTAGATATTATGACGACTGTTATGTTGACGGTCTCGGTAACAATCACGCGTTGTTTTTGTTTCCAATGTAAAATGAAAAATTGAGAGCAAGAGTAAGGATGTAAGAACTGATCGAAAAGATCATGAGATCACATCAAGGGTTGCGTTGAACATTTTTAACAATTTAAGCTTTTTAAGAGCAACAATTAAAACTTTTAGAGAAAAAAGTATCGAAAATGATTGATAGCAACACTTACTTCAGGTTACTTAATTTTATTAGTTTATTCATCGCATATTATATATTTTCTCGTCTTTTCTAAATTAAATGTAAGTTTTTTTTATAAAGACGTTTTAGTCTTTAGGTTTTAAAATGTACAACAAAAAAAACTTACTCTTGATTTATGCTTTGTTATAAACTCGTTTTACCATTTAATTTTTCTATTTTTTATATATTGTAACGAGTATCGATAGTTGATTACTCATCACTATTGTGACTGACACTATTGGCAGCATCGAAACGAATGTCAACAAAAGGAAATGAGCGATAACCAGAACAAGCCAACGAGAAAGGAAGAGAAGAATCTCGATAAAGGAAGATTCTGGGGTGTTGCCAACAGAGTATAAATAGAGCCAGTGTTGAGGAGGAGAAGGAATCGAATACCGAACGTGACTGCGCAAACATCTATACAGAGGCAAAAGTTGCTAGTACATTAAAGTGTTATTGTAAATAGTTGATTATAAACAGAGTTGATTGTAAATAGTGTTTATTAAATAAATTGTTGCTGTATATAGTTGTATAAAATAAGTGTTGCAGTTATTATTAACAGAATCCAGTGATCGAACAAGATAATTCAAATAGAATTAAACGCTCACAGAATAAAAACGTAACAATATGTTTATGTCAAGATAAACAAACACAAGCTGTGAAAACAATTAAAAAGTATGAAATAAAACCATATTGGAAATAGAATTATATTTTTGATTATTTCAAAGAAGCCTATACAAACCAAATATGTATAGATTTGTTTATCTAGAGCCGAAGCTCATTTGAAATAAAGCAATTGATCCTTTATTGAATTTACCCAAACGTCAGAGCTTTACGGCACACGTTTTGTTTTTTGTAACTCAATAACAAAACGTAAGCACTTTCTTCTTACTAGTCTATGTTTTTCTTCCCCAAAAAAAAATTATTTTCATATTCATTGCAAAGTTCAAGGAATTTTCAAACAGATCACTTCATATTTTCCTAATCGCAATGCACAAATGAATTGTCAAAAAAAAATTGTCTCTGTGATTGGAAATTAAAAACCCGTGAAAATAACATAAAATAAATAAATAAATATGTGGCACTTAAAGCCCCAAAGGGCTCATTTGCCGAGCTTCTCTTCCATTACTGTTGTGCGTCTTAAATTTGGACAGTATTAGAAGGGACCTACTTATTTTAGCCGGTTCCGAATGGCAGAACACTTGTGACATCACTTTTTCTGAGCTTTGTCACAGAGTTCTTTAAGAAGCTTTTTCATGGCAAG
The DNA here is from genome assembly GCA_963854835.1 of Megamerina dolium. Classification (NCBI taxonomy): domain Eukaryota; kingdom Metazoa; phylum Arthropoda; class Insecta; order Diptera; family Megamerinidae; genus Megamerina; species Megamerina dolium. The sequence goes on from OY978529.1 coordinate 12,192,624, forward strand.
TTGTTACTGTCGGAAGAATTGCCAATTGCTTGCCGACAGGTGGGTACCATTCGAAAGAAAAATCTTATCGATATTAAATTTGTTATGCATCAGCCGGGGATTGAACCACGGCCTACAGATCAGAAGGCGAACACACTAACCACTGAGCTACGGCACCCATAACATGAAAATAACATACCTTACTTAAATAGCAATCGCTCACAAAATAAAGAGCGTAATATTGCCGAGATTGGTAATCATAAGATTCTCAACATAACAACCACGCTATTTGCCGCTTTCTCTCTCTCTCTCTCTCTCTCTGTCTCTCTTTCTACTCTTCTCCTTTTGTACTCTTTTTCGATTATTTTATTTTCACTCTCGTTTCTGGTTACATTTTAAAAGATTTTTTTTTTTTTCATTTTTAAATACTATAATTGTTATGCATTTTTTTTATATATTATCATTAAAAACTGGAGTGTATTTTTACTCGCACCACAACCGAGGCAAGAAAGCACCAAACAAGCGGCCCACCGCCAACCTCACCACAACTCCATAATGGGCATGTTGGATAAAAGTTTGTATCATGCATAGTATGGTTGTACAACCACCTTTCGGGTTGGTCCAACGGTTGTATGAAAATTAAAACGTTTTAATTTTGGGTGGGCGGAGTTAGCGGTTGTACAATGAATTGGAACAACAAGCATGTCAACCATTGAGGATAATGAAATTTGGTGAAATTTCATAGATACATTCGAAATCTTCTAGAATTGTGGAATGTAAAAAGTGAAAAATATAAAAATAAATTGATACGTTCAAAAGGTTACGCAACATTATTAAAAGAGTACAAACAAATTAATTCAAATGCTAATGTGGAGAGTGGTAAAAAAGAGGCCAAATAAACAATATTAAAACTCAACTCTTTCGAAGAACCACTTCTTGCACTATACCCTCGTTCTTTCTTCTCCTTTTTCGCTTCCACTTCCTCATCATATAAAATTTCATCAATTATTATTACAAGAGCAAATTGCACTTAATTCTTGCATTCTGCGAAATGTTCAACACGATGAATGTGACAATAACTGCATTATATATGGTTGTTTGTGAAATCTAAAAAAAAAATAAAAACCAAAAAAGAAGCAAGCGGAATCTGTGGTAAATATATTCGTTTATTTAAAATAAATTTTTATTTGCACTGGCTTCATTTTTCTTAGTTTTGTTCATATTTACAATAATTTGACGTATAGTTGAAATTTCACAAGCACATTCCAGTAACCTATAGTGCTATAGCTCAGGACGCTTAAAATATAAACGAGTTTAATTGAACTCGCTTATTTTTGTTGTTGCTTTACATGCAATTTGTTAAATAAGCTAGCTTTCATTTGCAACTCGCGTACAAAAGAACGCAGGTAGTGGTGTTATGCTCGATACTATAAATTAACGGAATTTATAAGGCGATTTCTATTTTAGAAAAACTGGTCCCTTCTGAAAAATAAACCATAAGTTATTCCTGTAAGTCGTCATTTTTTCGACTATATCCGATGGATTATGTAATAGTCACATGCCATACATTTGTCCGACATTAGAAAACAATGATTTCTATTTTCATTCCGGAAAAAATGTTTTTCCTATGATAACGGACTCAAATTAGGCTATACGAGGTCAAGGTTGTCATAACCCAAATGGGTAAGCTTGCGGCTAATACCTAAGTTTAAGAAGGCTACGGCAATTTTGTCGCGGAAGATGATATCAAAGGCTTGTTTAAAACCAATAAGCAGATATGGCAATATTGCTTTACTAAATACTTCACGTTTTTGTGTATCTTTTGAAATTAGTCATAGGATAATTTGGAATTTCTAGTCTATCATTCTATCATTTCGCACAATTTGTCGATTGCTTCTTAAATCAAAATATCTTAGGAATACAATCCTATAATTATATATTAGTTCCAAGAACGCTAACATCCATCGAGATTTAAATGTACCCACAATTTCTGAGGAAGTTGCAATGTCCTGCAGAAGATACATTCAAAAATTACACAATCATCCGAATCCCCTTGCTAGGCAATTGTTGCTGAGCACGGGGCATCGTCGATTAAAAAGAAAAGACACACTGAATATGCTGTGAAATTGCTATACCTCGCGACTCAACAAATTGGGAATATCACATAATTTTAGTTAGTTTGTAAGATTTGATTACTTATTGTTAGTTTCTAAGTAATTTAGAAAGATCCAACAAAAAAGCTTGTTAATAAAAAAAAAGTTCCAAGAATGCACATTATCAGTATATATAGTTGATATTTATAACAAATCGCTGTATCTATTATGAAAGTAACTAAAATTTAATACACCATAATTACTTTAATAGCTCTGAAAACTACGTAAAGATATATTATTCTACATATTTTATAAATTAATCTGCTTTTCCACGCGGAAACATGTGTCTCAGCTTGAAGAATCAGAAGTTTATATGGGCAAAAGCGGGCTTAATAACAAGCATCTTGTGTAACGAAATTCTACAAACCCGTAACATTCCATATTGGTGAAACAGAAAATGAACACCACGATTTGCAACCAAATCACCGATTTTATAACCACGGATTTATAGTATATTTTCACATACGAGATTATCTTCATTTTTGAGATTATCACTCAAATCTTGTTTGAAACAAGCAGATTTCTCGTATAAAATTACTACCACCATAATAAAGGATTTTGTGTAAATCCTATAACTTTCTTAGATTTTCTTCTATGCAACTCTTTTTTTTATCGATTATTTTTTTGAAGAACGGAGTAAAATCAAAATTGGCGTTGATGTGGCGTTGGATTTTGACGGCTAACAATCCCTTCATAAATAAATCTTATAGTGCGATTAGTCAACACGTATCGGTAAGTAACGGATCAGCTGTTCCGATATATTTCATACAAAAGCCATAAGAGCGATTAGTCAAAACGGATTGGTAGGTTACGTAACGTTGGAATATGTAAAAATTAGATTTTCAAAGAAGCATATGAGAGTTATTCTCTTTTCTTTCTATCATATTTCTACTTTATACTAAACCTAGCTATCTCTTTCTTACTTATATAGCATATGGACTGAGCTATCCGTGTTGACTAATCGCACTCCATTTTTTAAGCTACTTTACTTTGCTTTCAGTTACCTTACGTGTTGACTAATCGCACTATTACTGTGTAAACGCGTAGATAGATTTTCGTAATCTACTTGTGATAATCCCTATGTGTAAACATACTAGTGCGATTCATGCATGCAATCGTATAAGATTTATAAGATTTACGCTCATTGTATGAACCCACATCGTGTAAAGGGCGTAAGTCAATCAGCATGTTATTGTTAACAATAATAAAATAAAAATGTCGAAAATTAGCAGAATTAGAAGAAATACAAATTAATGGTTGGGCTGTTTGAGAAAAATGAAAATAATTATACTTAATATAAATTAAATATATTTACCTATGATTTAACGTATTACAGAACAAAGCGTGTACAACAAAGTTGCATTTCAAACCGTATAATTTTATCTACATCATAAAATCATGGCGTCAATTTTTACGAGGTGCGTAAAATCTCTCTCATACAAATATATGACAGTAGATTTACAAGCGTATAATTTAATTAGGTTTACGCGATATACAGCTTTTATACTATTGCATGAATCCCACCACTATTAAGTAACGGTGACATTTTTAAGAATGACTAAGTATTTACAAAATACTTAGTTATCGATTTTGCCGATACTTCTTTCGTGAGAGTGGACGATGTGTAAATTTCCTTACTTTTGTACTTCTTTCAGAAAGTACAAATAATTCCTCAGTTGTGGTAGTTCTCCTTCTGTTATGCACCTTTATATTGATTAATCATAAATCAATTTTTTTAAATACGTACACAAGAAATATGGATGAAGTAGTTAATGCACATAATGAAAATGAAAACTTACGAAAAGTGCGAATACGCCTGCTGCAATGGGATTCGAAAGTGGACTCAGTAGCTGCCATAGACACATATCAGGAAGAGTGTATAGACACATTGAAAAGTGTTTGGCATAATGAAGTAATGCCCAGAGAATCGAATAGTTCTATGGATCGCAAAGAGGTTGTGATGGTGGCAAATGACTACGGGTTAAAAGATGGATCAGACATACAACTTCCAAATATCTTAAAAAATCATATAAACAACACAAGCGATTTTTTAGCGTACTATAATTGCGCACAGGAAGAAATGTTTAAAGCTGACGATAGTTCATATAGTATGTTCCTGAAGCAGTTGGGTCTTCGTTACAATGAATGCGATGTCATTCTTCATCAAATTTGTCAGACAATGGAAAAATTGGATATGCTTAATTTTGAATGCAAATATTTTTCGGAGAAGACTCGTACATTAAATAATGCGAGTGAACAACTAATTAAGGATCAGCAGACACTTCAGCAGCTTAGTGATGAAGTTCAACGACGGTTATATTATTTTAATCAAGTAGATTTATTATATCAAGTGATACAGAGTCCAACGATTTCGGTAGCAAGTGAAGCGTTTACAGAATGCATCGGCCGTATTGACGAAGGATTACAATACCTAAGTGAAAATGTAAGAACAAAGTCCTACACAGCAGTACATCTTATATTCTTTCACCTTTGTTCTTCCAAATAGCCTAAATTTAAGGACTGTTCAGAGTATACCATTAAGTATAGACATTGCCTATCCAAGGCAATTTCTCTAATAAAAAATTACGTCAACACGACTATGTCGCAAGCAACAGAGACAACTTTGCATCCGAAACATAAAGCCATTAATACAGGTAGTTCGAAAGCTCCTAATTTGTCGGATGCAGCATTCGCATTATATTATGGCAAATATCAGACAACTGCAACAAAAATTAAGCGAATTTCACAATTGGTAGAGGCTCGTGTTGATGGAAGTCCAGAGTATAAACAGCTTCTCTTAGAGTTACATCAGAATTATTTTAATGAGCGTGCAACAATTATGTCGCCAGCTGTAAATAAAGCTATTCAAGATTTGAGAAGCTCATATGGCAGTGACCATTGCTCACTTATGCGTAGCGCATGTGCATTCCTCGTTCACGTTTGTCAGGATGAACAAAGGTTGTACTTTCAATTTTTTGTACTGGAAAGTGACCAACTGAAGTGAGTTTGTTTGAAAAACAATCAGGTAATTTTAAATTGTATGTGTACTTATTTGTCTCGTTCAGAACATATTTGGAAGGCTTGTGCACAATTCTCTACGATACGATGCGTCCTTTCATTATACATATTAATCATTTGGAAACTCTCGCAGAAATTTGTTCTATACTGAGAATTGAAATGCTGGAAGAACATGTACAACAAAATCGTATGAAAATAAAATATGTGTAGCTTTACATGTTTTATCACATTCTTTATCTCTAGCTCAACCACTTGAAGCATTTGCAAATGCAGTGCATCAGCTATTGCAAGATGTTCAAGAGCGTCTTGTATTCAGAGCACATCTATATTTACAGTCAGATATACTTGGGTACAACCCGTCGAGTGGAGATCTTGCTTATCCGGATAAACTAGAAATGATGGAGGTAAACACAGAAGTATTTAATTGCAACAGTCGTTTTCTTTAGGGGGTTTAATTTTTCATTGTATGCAGTTTTATTTTATAAAAATGTCATTGTATATGAATAATGTAGTGATCGAAGAAACGCAAAAGTATAAATATTTGAAACAGGAAAATTTTCTAAAGGCAATAAATCTACAGGAAAATAGATACAATAAAACTATTAGTGAACAAGTGTATAGGTACAAGTAATACCTACCCTGCAAAACATGCGACTTGTCCGGGATGTGTCCGTGATCCATCGCAAAGGAATATGCGGCTAGTCTAGTCACTTTTGATCTCTATATGGAATGAACCGTTCCCTTTTCTTCGAGCATGTCCTATGATAACACTAATTGTACCCTTTTACACCCTAACGAGTAAAAATGTAGATTAGTCTCACGTTTAGAAATTTTCATTTAATTCATTATAATTATCATGTACATTTTCGTTTGAATTATATGACAATTTAGCCATTGTTGCTCTTCGCCGCTATTCGAATCAAAATAATTTATTTTCATTAATTACATTATAATTCTCATGTAGAAAAATTTGTTTTTTCATTTACCAGGATTCGAACCTGGGTACAGAGTACAGATCAAGCACTTTATTTTCATTCATTGCGTTATAAATTCTAATTCATGCTGGGTACCTGTAAAAAATTGTTTCTAATTAGTACTCAACTAATTAGAAACGATACTTTGATTTCAGTTTGAATTTTTTTTTCGCTTTAAGCCTCTTCTTTCATTCTTCAATCATTCAAAAATGTCCCGTTACATCAAGTTGTTTTTAGCTTTCGCAAAAAAAATTTCATTTATTTGCTTGCAGTGCTTTTTGAGTGTGACAGGTAATTAGAAACGTTGAATCTGGTTATATTTAAACTACAAAAATTTTTCATAATTGTGAAAATCAGATAAAATTAAATATTTAAAAGAATAAAGAAAGTGTTTTGAATAAAATTTGAGTGTCCATAAAATAGTAAATATGGGTAAAGCGAAGAGTTGTACTACAGACCTTAGAAAAGCAATAATATAGGTTCAAGCCGCAGGAATTTCATATCAGAAAATTGCAAATCAAATGAAATGTTCGAAAAAGATGGTTTTTAATGCTATTAGCCATTTCCGAAAATATAAGACTTATATGAACGTTCCACGCAAGAAGCGACCTCGCAAAACATCGAATTTCATTGACAACAAAATAAAGCAAATATAACAAATGGACCCAAGAAAAAGTTCTGCAGTCATTCAACGGGAGATCCATTCGAACTACGGATTCTCCACATCAAAACGTACTGTTGCACGTCGTTTGGTTGAATCTGGCCTTCATGGAAGTAACGCACGCAAGAAACCTTTGGTGACGTCTAACCAATGAAAACGCAGTTTGGAATTCGCTGAAGAACACACAGCTTGGACTGAACACCAATAGAAATTTATAGTCTGGAGTGATGAAACTAAAATTAATCGCTTAGGTCCAGATGGTAGAATGTATGTAACACGCTCAAAAAATGCTGAACTTGACCCAAAATATGTGTCGCCGATCGTTAAGCATGGCGCATGCTCCATAAATATATGGGGATGCTTCTCCTGGAATGCTGTTGGTCCGCTTTGTCGAATTAATGGTACTTTATTGAAAGCAAAATATGTTGAGATTCTTCAAAATATTATGCTGCAATGGGTCGAAGAAAATAAGCCCGTTATTTGGAGATTCCAGCAAGATATCGACCCAAAACATACGACTAAATTAACTAAAAAGTTCTTTGGCCGTCATCGAGTGCAGACTTAAATCCCATAGAACATTTATGGATTGACTTGAAAAAGGAAATTAGTCGAAAAAATATATATATTATTATATATATATATATTATTAAAATGCTTATTGGCATCTCGGACTACTCACTTGAGAGTTTAGTCGAAAAATTTTTTTAATGTACGCAACAAGAACAGCTTGACCGTAACACCAATACAGTCATACAATTTTTGTTTTTCACTAACTCACCTGCACTTTTTTGAAATGAAGAAAGAGACACGATTTGTTTGTCCTCAAATTTATAGTTTACTCTCTTCGCTTAGCAGCATTTAATTGAAAGAAAAAAGAAACAAACTGATTTTGAGGTTTTGCTTTTGTTAATTGCTAAAGATTTACGTAAGAATGAACAAGATTTTTATATGTTACACCTTGTCTATATGGACATTTCTGCTCATCTTTTTTCCCTAATTACGAAGTTTCAGAACTACTTGTCACATATAAAATTAATGTTGATGCCGACAATTTGTAAAATTGCAACGATCTAAAGTTTTCTTTGCATACGCTTGCTGGCAAATTTGAATAGAGCCCATCTCTCGTTTAATTTCTAATCCCAACAAAGAATTTGCTTTGTTTTTTAAACCGCTTCGAATTGCTCACTCAATTCCTGTATAAATACTTCTAAGTCTTAAGTTCCTAAGTTCCTAAGCCATCACATTAAACATATAAAACTAAAATAATTTTCTTTCCGTTTTCTTCACGGATATACGAACAAGTATCAGCTTCACCCAACTCTCAATTTTGCGAGAAAACCTTAGACTTAGATTTAATTGACATACCTTGTTCGTTCCGTCAGAATACCCTTCTAGTTATTTCATATTAATAGATTCTTCTAATTCACTATAAAGAAAATTGTTTGAGGACCATGTGTTCAGTTGCTGCTAAACTTAGAACTGATCAAATTGTGGCCATCTTTCCAACTGGACTGAAGGTTTGTTCATAATGAATAATTTTTTTTTTTTTTGCAATTAAGTATTGCTGAGCGAAGAGAGTGGACCATGAAAATCGGATTGGCTCTTTTTTCAATTCTAAAAAGTGTTAGTGAAAATCAAAAATTTTATGAATGTATTGGTATTACGGTCACACTGTTCTTTCGAGGTAATATAACATATACTATGTAAGTATCTGCAACATAATAGGTGTATTTATCATCATGTTTTGTCAAATGTAGTTTGTTAACACTAAAAAACTTGCAACGATAGAGAAAATGAGAGCATAGCTGGATAAATTTTTACTTGTAAGAATTTGCAAGGATTAGGTTATAGAATTAGGTTTAATTAATTAATTGAAGTCGTTTGAACCAGTATTCAGCAAAAAAACTATTTGTTCTTGAGGCAAGTTGCTTAGAATCGCATCTTTTTGATATTGAAATTGATATTCTCAATCAGCTGTTTCTGTTAACTTGCAAGTTTTTTCAAATTGCTATTTGTTTACTTTTTTTGGATATTTTTCTGTTTGAGCGCGAACTCTTTCTTACTCTCTAAAATTTCGTTGCTGGGAGAGGAAACAATCAGACTTAATTACTTGTAATGGCCGGAGATATAGAGAGTAACTCATATTCTTGCTCAACACTGCTTTAAACGTGTCTATTCTGACATGATCAAATGAGTGGACCTTGCGTAGGTAGGTCCCATGTAAAGTCGTTGCTGTAATCCACTTAATGGTGTATTTTTATTTAATGATAAATGATAGACAGCCAAATAGATACTTTCCGTTTACATCTTTTAGTACGTACAAGTTTAGTGTAAAATGGGCGATCAATGCTTTCTATTTTATCAAGTTTTCTTTCTCTTGCCTTGCAGTACTAATTGTATTCTTCTAAATGTTTTCATTATTACAATAAGAGGGTCTGATTTAAAACACTTCTTTGCAGCGTATTGCAATATCGTTACAAGAACAACAAGATGCATATAACTTCCAGTCTAACCCCCCAAACGTTGGAGATGCAGGGATTTTGGAATACACTTCTCGAGCTAGAAACATAAGTGAGATGCTAATGTGCAGTATAAAGACCGATAATTAATTGTATCCTGGAACAATTTACTGTATTCCAGATTCCCCCGCCGATTTACATGGAATGTGGTATCCAACTGTACGACGAACTCTGGTTTGCCTATCGCGTCTCTACCGCTGTGTCGACCGTCCAGTATTTCAGGGACTTTCTCAAGAGGCCATTAAGTTATGCGTACAAAGCGTTTCTGCTGCAGCTTCAAAAATATCTACAGCAAAGGTCTGCAGTTAATTTTTAGTACTACTCTCTACTATTTAAATGACAGATATCTACTGTTGAAATTTAGACACCAATCGATGGCGAACTCTTTGAAATCAAACACTTACTTATTTTACGTGAACAAATTGCTCCATTCCGCGTGGACTTTACGGTTAAGGAAACCTCTTTGGATTTCAGTAAAATGAAAACGGCTGCAATGGGCTTATTGCAAAAGCGGAAACAACTTTTCTCCTTGGGCAGCAATAATGCTTTGCTCGCATTCTTACTTGATGGAACGCCGCAAGTTAAGGAACATTTATTGGATTCACGCAAAGAAGTTGACCGCCAATTAAAGATGGTGTGCGAACAGTTTATTAAAAATTCCGTACGAATTTTAATAGGCCCAGTTATTTCCTTTCTGGAAAGAGTAGAAGCTTTACTTGCGACTGAAAACAAATCGGCAACCAGAAATGACCCATCAACTGCATCAGAAGCAGTAAAAATTAATTACGCTTTGCGACAAAGCGCTTGGGCCAATCCGCAACAAATTTGTGGTATTGTAAAGGAAGCCCAACGGTTAGTAAAAATTAAATTACCTACACTCCAGCGTTCAATGCAATTATATTTAAGTAATCGTGACACGGAATTCATCATCTTCCGACCGATACGAGTGAGTTTAATTAAATAAAATAATCCAAAAGTGAATATGATTAGGGTAGTGGAATCATTTGAGTATTCCTTTATTTTGATTTTGCTTTTGTTGGTCAAATGAGTCAATTTTAGCTTTTCATTTCTGGATATACAAAATTTATCTAAAGTCCATACTGTTTAATTATTTATTGCGTACTACTATTTTTTATTCCAGAATAATATTATACAATCGTTCGTAAAATTAGAACAAGTTCTTTCAACAAATGGGTATACAACTGAGGACATGGCTATTACTAGCTGTCCATCCGCAGAGCAAATATCTATCTTGTTATCTAGCGCAAGCATTTTAGCTGTCGAAGGGATAGTCAACTTTACAAGTGCATCGAGGAGAATCAGTAATTGTTCCAATGACAGCGTTAGTACACCAACTCCATTATCTACTACAGGAACTGGAAAAGAAATTTTCGATGATGGCCGTTTTGAAGGTGGAGTACAAACGGAATGTTCAGAATCCGCAGCAGCATCATTATCCAATAAATAGTCATTGGAATAATATAATTACAATAAACTTTTATTCAAGTCACGAAAGTATAATAATGAACTAAAAAACGGTCAGATAGTATTTTGCAACGGACAAATTCTAAATGAATTTGATATTTTCGTTAATTTTGCTTAAAAGCAAAATAGCACACCCTGACGAAAAAAAAAAAATAATAAAAATACCTCGTATAGAGCTTATTTTTGTGAATATAACAAATTAACAATTTTTTTTTGTTGGCGACGCCCATATTAAGCGGGAATCAAGGTTCAATTTTCTCAACAACTTTGCGATTTTAATTTACTATGTAAAAAAAATAATTATGTGGCACTTATAAGCCCCAAAGGGACATATTTATTTTGGCCGGTTCCGAACGGCAGAACTCTAGCGACATCACTTTTTCTGAGCTTTGTCATATAGTTCTTTTAGAAGTTTTTCCATGGCAAATTGTTACTGCCGGAAAAATTGGCAATTGTTTGCCAACCGATGGTGGGTACCGTTCGAAAGAAAAATCTTTTCGATATAAAATTTTGTATGCTTCAGCCGGGGATTGAATCCACAATCTACAGATCAAAAGGCCCACAATCTAACACAATCTATTTTTCATTTTTCAAAAATTTAGATCACATACAAAATTTACAACTTGTTTTTCAAAAGACGATTTATTTAAAAAATAAACCCTATTAATATATCAAGAATTTAGCACCATATTAATGGCAATACAATTATCTTTTAAAGGTCATACAAAATATAATAAAAAATATTTTTTATATATTTAAAATATTTTTATCTTCATACCTTGTCTACTGTAATAAGCGTTTGAAGAAAAGTACTTAGAAAGGAAAATCGGACCGGTAAATGTAAATAAAAGATACTGATAGGATAAATAAAATACTATTGATCACGAAACCGACTTCGGGCCTATGAGAATCAATTTTTTAACGTCCGGCTGAAAGCGGTCATATTGAATCGAAAATAATGTGTTGCTCATGTACTTTACCAATAAAAACTTGCAACGAGAGAAAAATTAGAATTGAGGAATATATTCTCTCACACAAAAAATTTTAAGAAAAACCACATGAACGGAAAACCAGTAAAAATTATCAAATGAATAAATACCCGTTATCCGTAGAATGGTGACAAATGAAACGAGTAGACTAATTAAATTTACTATGTGTTTTTGCTTATTAATTTATAATTCTTTAGATAAATATGGTAGGAAAAGAGGCAAAGGCAGTATCTTCACATGAACTTTTATCGAATGAAGTCCATAAAATTCAAATTCAAAGTGCGTACGTTAAAATGAGTCACGAAAATAACTTTGCAAAAGCCCCCTAGTTTGAAAGCTTACTTTGATAGGATGTTAGGGCCATACAATTTTTCGTCCTCGGCGTGTCCTAAAAACAGACAAATTCATAATTCACTTATTTATTACTCGATTCCAAAGATATCGTATATCTTTCTCAGATACTTTTAACCTAAAATACCTCCTTAACCTATTAAGTTCAGATAACTCAATTTCTACCCCATTAAGTACAAATTTACTCTTCATGAAATTAAACGTTTCAGTAAGCGATGTATTTTTTCTGGGGTAAAAGGATCTGAGAAAGATAAAGAGTACTCAAAATTATCTTTTCAATTATGTTATGAAGAAAACTCGATTTTGGTTGTTTTTAGGACTCAAGGACGAACATTTTTATGATCCTAAAATCCTCTCAAAGTAATCTTCCAAACTAGCGGGAGCAATTGCAAAGTTTATTACATCGTATAGGTATCGACCTGGTCTAGCGTACATATTTTGATTTGATAAAATAAGTAACTTACAATATAATAGGTATGTACACTAACAAAAAAACTTTCAACAATTGTTAACAATTTTCAATAGGAAAAGCATTGGTGGACAAATAAATCCAGTTGTCAATTACGAACTGTGAATGTCAATTTACAAGTTTCTGATAGTTTTCAGTTCACGTACTTCTTGTAGATTTTCTCATATCGAGAGTGACAGGTGACAGAAATTGATAGTGATAGTAATGTAAGTGAGGAGACCTAATAAAACAGCTATCAGCTGTTTAGTTAATCCGCAATACTGCCGTTTGTCAGTTCAATTGAACTCGCTTATATTTTAAGGGACCTGAGTTATAGTGTTGCAATGTAAAAAAAACAGCACTATTTTGAATAGGCTACTGGAATGTTCTTGGGAAATTTTATCTAAACGTCAAATTGTTATCAACATAAGACGAAACAAAATGGAACAAGCGTATGAAAATTGTTCTGCTTAGTTTTTTTTTCCTGAAAAATAAATGAAATATAAATTAGCTCCCGACGTAGAACATATCCGTAAACTAGATATCTGCCCATTATTCACGGCCGTGCAATTAGGGATGGCAACGACTAATCATTTGATTAAAGTAATCGACTATTTTATTTCAATTTACGATTTAATTGTATCGTAACCAGTATTGCCACAGCCAAAATATATTTTACATTTTGACTGTAAGTTCCCATCCCGACTTAGATTGAAGTGTCATATTAAAAAACCCGACAGAAAGTATTAAAACTTTTCAATTAACTATACTATACTATACTAACTATAGTCAAAATGAGGGCATTTTCTTCTAATAAGATACGGCTATAAAAAAACAACGGATAATTTCTCTTTCATAATTAGTCTTTCCAATATGACATTCTTCTAGCTTTCGCGCAATGTGTAAATATAAATATACTGAGATCAATTTTTAAAACATAATACAGTACAAACCTACTCAATAGGAAACCAAATATACCGGTCGTCTTTATTTGGTGGTAACAGTTGCCGTTGTGAGATCCGTTCGAGTAAACATAATTGCGGCGGACAGAAATCAGCTTTCCATTATCAATTTCTATTTATTCCCACAACTCTATTCCAGTGAACTGTTTCATTTTTGCTCCATCTTATGTGGATTTTAGCAAAAGAGTCAATTGGAATAGTGCCACTGAATATACTACAATACGGCATAAGTGCAGAATACAGACTCCTTGAAAAAGTAAAAATAATAAATTGCGCCGGATACAGGTTATTCTTGTCGTTATAACAAACTAAAAATTTGTCGTTGCAAATGCCCATACAAGGAGTGGTCAAGGTCTAAATTCAAAATTGTGGTCGAGATTACTCGATAGACAAACAATTTTTTCTACAATATGGGTATCAAAACACAGGTAATTTTAATACCTTTTTATAGGTATATAATATTTTATATGAATTTTTAACTTTCTAAATGTTATGAAGAAAAATATAAATTTTTTATACAAATTTTGTAAAAACCGTTTTTTTTTCCGAAAAAGTCCCCCATTAACCTATCAAAAATTATATATTATTTTAAAGATCATAGGATTTCATTTCCAATGGTATATAAAACATATTTTTAAAAAATTTTTATATATTTTAAATATATTTTTTATGATCATACTTTCGCTATAACAAATATGTGCACAGAGGAATAGTGAGACAGTTATAATCATAGCGGTAGACATAGACAAAAGAATTAAGGAAAAATGGGATGAAATAGTATAATTAACTAATTCTTTTATAAATCTGATTAAGACAACATTGTTAGAGCCCTATGTTGTAGATTATCCTGATGGTGAAAACAATATTGAAACAAATGAATAAAATTTCAATACTAAAAATTACAAAAAGTTTTCAATGCTAAAACGTCGCGAAGCTGGCGTTAGGCATATAAGGATTATTTTTTTACGTCCGGCCGAAGGCAGGCAATCACAAAAGCTTTTATCCTAAAATACTGTTGGTCGCGAAGCCGGCGTCAGGCCTATAAGGGTTTTTTTTTTGCGCCCGGCCAAAGGCCGGCTATCAAAAAAAGCTTTTATTATAAAATACTGTTAGTTGCGAAACTGAATTTGAAGACATGCAGGTAATTGTATCGAAAGCCGTCCATATTGGAAACACTTGACGAAGTATCAGCTTGAACAAAATGTTTTAAATACATACAAATTCTTGAAAAACATGTTTTATACACCGTTGTAAAGGTATTTGTATAAGCTTTAGTATGGTGCTAAATTTCCGATAGGTAAATATGGCTTATTTTCTAAAAACAAATTTGGTTCTTGAAAAAAATTTCAAATTTATATTTGTTATTGATAACCTTTAAAATGTGAAAAATAGGTATTAAATAATTTATATCAGTAAAAAGGTATCTAAAAAACCTTTCTTATGATACCCATATTGTAGAAAAAAATTGCGTGTCTATCGAATAATCTCGACCTCAATTTTGAACTTTGACCTTGAACCACGCCTTATATGGGCGCTTGCAGCGACAAATTATTTATTTTTTATACTCACAAAAATAAGCTGTATCCGAGGCAATTTTTTCCCCTTAGTAGTCCGTATTCTGCACTTGTTCCTAAATTTAAATAGGCGGAAAAACGTAGACGGTAAAACCGCTACCGTTGCAATTATGTGCTATTCCATGTGATTTTATTGGTTTAATGTTTACAATGGTTAACCGTTGACCGCTGCAACCCTAAATTGGACTTTTCATCAAAATTATTATACAAACTACAAAAGTAAAGCGCGATTATACGTCTGTTATGTTGAGAATCATATGATTGCCAAACACGACAGTATTACGCTTTTTATTTTGTGACCCATTGCTGTTCAAGTAAAGTATTGTTTTTTTTTATTTTGTGAACGTTTAATTCTACTGGAATCAACCACTAGTTCAAATACTGGATTCTGTCAATAATAATTGCAACACTTATTTAGTAGTAACTATAGCTGCATTCCTTTATAAGCGAGTTGAAATCCATTTCCAGAAGATTGAATATAACTGGAATGTGGTCCTTTAAATGAAAGCCTCTTAAGTGTCAGAATTATGTTATTTCTAATTAACTTACCTGCAAATTTATCCTCCATATCTCCCGTAACATATAAACGTTCCTAAAAAGATCTTATTGCTTTATTACTGACACCTAGCGATGTACCGATAGAAACACAAGTATCGATAGTTTTTATCATCAATGCTTTCTTGACCATATTTTTCTGCCTTAATTCTCTCGTCAATATTTTATTGTTCTATGTGGGATATTACATTAGTTTTGTTCACTCTGCAAATTATTACAAATAGTTGAAAATTATTACTATTTTTGGCTTGTTAAATGTTTACGTACTCGAAAATTTCGCAACGAGAGACCAGAAACAAGAGCGTAAACAATAAGGTAAAAAAATTGCTGGAAACTTCAACTAGTAAAATTTCTACTGCCGAGGTTATTCTACAATACAATTGAATACCAATAAAAAAAATTGTTGTTAGTTTCCGTAAAAAATGAAAAATAATTGGCGTTGATTTTATGATTGATAACACTACTTGAAAATGTTTTGTTTCTTTTGCAGAATTTAATTCAATCGACACAGGCGGCACATTGTCAGAAAAAAGAAGACCACGGCTTTCGAACAGTGTAAATCATATTATATGGATAAATCGTTTTCGAGATTATTGCCATTAACTAAAAAAAGTGAAAAAAATCACGTTTTTCGCGAATATCTCGGCCAAGCTTAGGCTAGAAAACACTCTTTTTATTGTACTTTTTTCTGTTGAGTAGTGTAATGTATTTACGTTAGATTTAAATCAACGGATACTACACTATGCAAATATCGAGTTGCCATTGAACATCGGTTACAAGCGTAGTGGAAACATCAAACGAATACTGGTACGTCAACGCCAAGAGGTTCCAGCAAGATCAGAAGCGGTGATTTGGGCACAGATGAATATAGATGATGGGACAAGCAAGTTGTGGATAGTGGAAGCTGATAAAGAAATGACGATTAAAACACCATATTTGATAAGACGTTAGTTACTTGATCTGCAAAGTGGCTACTGGAAAGTGGAACTTGGTGAAGAGGACAGGGAAAAACAGCTTTCAGTATTGGAGATGGTCTATGGCAATTTACAGTGATGTCATTTGGCCTTTGTAATGCGCCGACTACTATCGAACGGTTAATGGAACGTCTATTAAGAGGATTACACTGGAAAACGTGTTTAGTGTACCTCGATGGCATTATCGTGATGGGTAAAATTTTAACGACCTCCTGGAAAAGCTGATAGAAGTATTTGAGCGTATACAATCTGCAGGGTTAAAATTGATTCCAGTAAAGTGTCCACTTATCAGCGAAAAATCCAGTATCTTGGTCACAAAGTAACAACAGAAGGGGTACATCCGATAAGGAGAAGGTAGCAGCTGTACAAAAATGGCCTATTCCGTCAAATCTTCACGAGTTAAGAAGCTTCCTAGGCTTGTGTACTTATTATCGACAATTTGTTCCTGGATTTGCAAACATCGCCAGCAGTTTGCATGATTTAACAAGAAAGACCAAATCATTTGTGTGTGGCGAGGAACAACAGAAAGCTTTCGAACAGCTGAAAGAAAGACTCTGTTCAGCACCAGTATTACCGTATGCAGTACCTGGTCAAAAGTAATAGCATACTACAGTAAAGTCCTGTAAGAAAGAAACTACTGTGTCACTTGAAGAGAGTTGCTCGCAATGGAATGTGTAAAGTATTTCCACATATATTTGTGCGGTCATTCATTTCATCTACGAACTGACCACGCAGCGCTAAGATGGTTATTACAATTTAAGAATACAGAAGAACAATTAGCGCGCTGGATTGAACGGAGGACATCAACGTGGATGCTCTATCTTGTTATGTAGTATTTTTCAACAACACCACGTTACCCAACGATTAAGCTTCTAGTCGAGGGTCAATGCCCTTTTCCCTTAGCACCAACTCAAATCTAGCTACTTCGCTGCGTCAAACATACCCACCAGTACATGAACTGGGAGAACGTTGGTTTTGGTTGGTTTCAACGGCACTTGAACCGTGAGGTACCGACGAATCGAATTCTCTAAGTGGTTCGAGTTCTCTCGGAACTTCACCATTGACCATCTGAATAGTAGAGTTGAATTGCGTGGAGTATACATACCACCTCTATTGTCCTATTCAATAAAAAGTGCTTAGTTGTTCAAGCTTCCTTTGGCTTTATTTTCCCTATTTTTACTTATTCACTTTTACAAACTTTTAATCTTAAACACTAATACTGGAGGGCCTCGTAAGGATCGAAGTATTTACACACTTCACTTATCACTGTAAACTCACAACTCAAAATTCGTCTGCTTTCAGTAAGCTGGCAGCTTATATACCATTTTTTCTAAAACGACCCACATATAGATCATAGCAACCTACAATCCACCGTCGACGATCGATTCACACCACATGTGTATGTGGATATACCCATTGTGTGGGAAAGTAACTTTTTGATATTCACACATGAGCAGTCCACGTTGTTTTAGTTATCACGGTATGTCTAAACATTGCTGGTATGCTTACGAAAATGCAGATCTACGAATTGTGTGGGAAAGTGCTTTGTTAGATTTTTCAAACCCAACTGCAACTCAATGTTCTAACATTTCACAATTATGAGAAATATTGATTGTGTATTGTGTATTTCACAATTATGACCATGTATGGTTAAATATGTATTTCACCATTTCGGGAAATATGTCGCGAGGCAAAATATGCATATGTCCATATTTCATAATTTGGCTCCCAACAATCTCGTCGTTCCTGCAAAATGGAATGTAAGCATTGTTCTGGAGTAGTACAATAGGGGCACATTGAAATTATATGCGAGTTGCAACAGAACACCAACTCTTGCACATGCTTTATTTTGCTTATTTTTTTTTATATTTACAATAATTTGACGTATTGTTTAAATTTCTCAAGAACATTCCAGTAGCCTATTCACAATAGTGCTGTTTTTTTTTACATTGCAACACTATAACTCAGGTTCCTTAAAATATAAGCGAGTTCAATTGAACTAGTTCTCTCTATCTATTTATACTTTGTGGACACATCAGAATCTTCTTTTATCGTAGTCAAGTTTCTTCTCTTTCTTTCCCGTTGGCTTGTTCCTTTTTGTTGACATTCCTCCTATTATTTTTAATCGTCATATCTTTATCAGCTTCCACTACGCACAACTTGCTTGTCCCATCATCCACAAGCATCTGTGCTCAAATTACAGCTTCTGATCTTGCTGGAACCTCTTGGCGTTGACGTGCCAGTATTCGTTTGATGTTTCCACTACGCTTGTAACCGATGTTCAATGGCAACTCGATATTTGCATAGCGTAGTATCCGTTGATTTAAATCTAACGTAAATACATTATACTACTCAACAGAAAAAAGTACATTAAAAAAGAGTGCTTTCTAGCGTAAGCTTGGCCCTCTAAAAAAAATAGCACTTATTTATTTTTCTAAAGAAGCGTTTCCGAGATATTGGCGAAAAACGTGATTTTTTGCACTTATTTAGTTAATGGCAATAATCTCGAAAACGATTTATCCATATAATATGATTTACACTGTTCGAAAGCCTTTTTTCTGACAATGTGCCGCCTGTGTCGATTGAATTAAATTCTGCAAAAGAAACAAAACATTTTCAAGTAGTGTTATCAATCATAAAATCAACGCCAATTATTTTTCATTTTTTACAATTTTTTTGATTGGCATTCAATTGTATTGTAGAATAACCTCGGCAGTAGAAATTTTACTAGTTGAAGTTTCCAGCAATTTTTTTACCTTATTGTTCACTCTCTCGTTTTTAGTTTCTCGTTGCGAAATTATCGAGTTCGTGACCATTTAACCAGCCAAAAATAGTAATAATTTTCAACTATTTGTAATAATTTGCAAAGTGAACAAAACTAATGTAATATCCCACATAGAACAATAAAATATTGACGAGAGAATTAAGGCAGAAAAATATGGTCAAGAAAGCATTGATGATAAAAACTATCGATACTTGTGTTTGCATCGGTACATCGCTAGGTGTCAGTAATAAAGCAATAAGTTCTTTTTAGGAACGTTTATATGTTACGGGAGATATGGAGGATAAATTTGCAGAGGTAAGTTAAATAGAAATAACATAATTTTGACACTTAGAGGCTTTCATTAAAGGAACAACAGCGACTGCCTTCGTTACAACAAGTACTTCCACCAAATTCGACACCAATACTGCAGATGCAAATTGGTTCTTTAAATCCAGCTATAAGACCACATTCTAGTTATATTCAATCTTCTGGAAATGGATTTCAAGGAATTATTGTAGGTCAAACGCCTTCTCAAACATGGAATCAAAAAGGGCATGCTGATGCAGTTGACAAGAATATAAAACCAATACCCTTAATGGCAGTGCGATTTGAAAAACCGGTTGGAACTGAAAATGATTCACCAAATAATCTCTTCGGTGTTATAGGTGATAATAGCCCCGAGGATGATAATAGTAACGATGAAGATTCGGAAGAAAAGCAAACGGAGGTGGTACTACCAAAAGCACTAGAAGATGTTTTAGCGCTAAAGGATCAACGAGCTGCGGAGTTTGATGTAAATGCAGATGATTTCACAACACAGGACATGCCTCAGTTATCAAGTGGTGTTATTAGTAATGATTACGCAGATGCCGGCGATGAATCTGACGAAGACGTTGGAACGCAAGTGAATGGTACAAATATCGCCAGGTCCATTAAACAAACTAAATTTGAAAAAAATAAAAAGAAAAAGAGACGCAAAAAGCAGAACCGAAAATTAAGACAACAACGAGATCAATACAATTTTCAGGAAAAGGATGTAGGTACCGAGAAGGCAAAGCATAAAGATAGCAAAGAAGGAACTAAAGGAAAAGACGAAATAAATCGCGAAATAGAGAAAAATATTGAAGATATTGATATTGCTAACAAGACAAATGATAATCAGAGTGAAAGAAATAACTCGTGGCAATCGGATGATCTGACTATTGAGTAATGAGCAATTGTAAGCTATAATATAGAATATTATATTTCTTTGTTTTTTTTCGTTCACAGTTATATACCAGAAAAAATTACTATCGCTGATTTAGCTCCTATGTACCGGCAATTTTATCGTGTTTTCGAAATATTTAAGCTGGAAAACAGGCCCAAGACTGTGGATAGGAATAAAATGATCACCGATGATGCGATTAACGTTCAGAAAAAAAGTATAGATAAACTACGTGATGAAGACGATGATGAGTTAGAAGAGGTATGTTAATGTAATTATTATTAATAGTCGAATTAAAATCGTATAAAAACCGCGTAAACCGCGAAAACCTTATATACCTTATAGCTGACGTATATTTATATGAAAAAGATTTTGCGCGGATAATAGTTGCTTTCACGTACCTGATAATTAGTGATACTAATACATATTGTTACGTTTTTATTTTGCGAACGTTTAATTCTCTTTGAATCAGCCTTGTTCCATCACTGGATTCTGTTAATAATAATTGCAACACTTATTTTGTACAATTATATACAGCAACAATTTATTTAATCAACTCTGTTTACAATAACTCTTTTAATGTAATTGAAACTTTTGCCAGTGACACTGTATCGATGTTTGCGCAATCACGTTCGGGATTTGATTGAATTCCATTTGTCAACACTGACTATTTATACTTTGTGGCAACACTCCACAATCTTCCTTTATCGTAGTCGAGATTCATATCTTTCTTTTTCGTTAGTGTGTTCCGGTTATCGCCTATTTTTTTTTTGTTGACATTCGTTTCGATGATTCGAACAAGTTTTTATACTTCCCCCCGATATGGCGCAAGTGGATCCAAGTGCACTATTTAAACTTTGCTCGTTTATTCTAGGCACGTTGAATACTATACACTACGTCATTTATCTTTGCTATAATCTCATATGGTCCTTCCCAATGAGTTTGTAGCTCAGGGGACAGGCCTTTCTTTCGTTGTGGATTATGAAGCTTTACAAGCTCTCCTTCATAGAACTCTTTTTGCTTTCAAGTCATACCTGGCCTTCAGCTTATTACTCTCTGATGAACTGATGTACTTCATCCAACTGTTCCTGCTTTTCGTTAGTATAGTTACGTTCGGTTGATCTCGTTGGTGTTACGACTACAAATTTTAAATCAGCTGTCAGTCTTAACTCGTTTCCAAAAATTGCCATTGCTGGTGTAGTAGTCGTCGTATCATGTTGTGTGCATCAATATGCCATGAGGAACATTGCTATATGTACACCCCAGTCTCTTTGGTATTTATCTACGACTTTTCTCAAATATTCCTCCAAGGTACGGTTAAATCGTTCTACCATGCCATCAGATTGTGAATGCAAAGGTGTTGTACGAGTTTTGTATATACCCAACATACGGCACATCTCTTGGAATACAACTGATTCGAAATTTCGACCTTGGTCTGAGTGTAACTCCATCGGTACACCAAAAAGAGTAATACATTGGTTGACGAATACATCCGCAAGTGTACTAGCTTCTTGATTTGGAATGGGGTATACTTCAGGCCATTTACTGAAGTAATCTATAACCACCAGAACATACTTGTTTCCTGCGTTGCTTGTTGGAAATGGTCCAGCTATGTCCACAGCAATTCGCTCAAATGGAGCACCTACGGTGTATTGGTGCATCTTACCTCGACTTTTCTTATTGGGACCTTTGGCCACTGCACATTGCTTACCCTTCTGAATCCAATCAGCGACATGGTCGTGACATCCAACCCAGTAAAATCGTTTTTTTTTGTTTTCTCGACGGTTTTGGTGATACCCAAGTGCCCTCTTTTGCCGCATATGAAGCACTTACCGCCAAATTTATTTTTGCGTTGATTCCTTGTTCTTCCTTTAGGCTTCATATTCGATTGATTGCAATCACGCGCTATATGCTTTCGTTTGTCACGTCGACCTGTTGTTTTTGCTTCAGGTTGCACCACTGACTTGAATGCCTGACACACTGCTTCAATCAGATATGATGTTTCTGTTTCTAGTTGGCGTAGTATTGAGTTACATAACGGTGACCAATTTTTTCCATGTTTACAAATTCACAGAGGTCGTTAACTTTCGATGGTTCCAAAAAAAAAATACTAAACAATGTGGCGCCTTGAAACTTAAAACATATGTTTTATAAGGTTGTCACTTTTCACCAAAATAATTAATTTTTTTCAAACTACTGCCGCCATCTATATGTCAGGTCGGGTAGTTCTGGGATCGCCCTCGTAACTATGAGTTTATATTTTATATTCAGATATATTTCGCAGGGTCCCTTTAGGATTATCTTCATAAGTGGTATACCTGGTGCTTTTCAATTCTGAAATCTTCCGACTAACTTAACTCTTCGTACGCCTGTAAAGTTTTTTTTTTTTTTAACACATCATTATAATATACATATTTTTATTAATATATTATTATTATGTGGAATATGAAAAATTAATTATGTGCTATATTTTAGGAAACGAAAGATGATAAAGAAAAATTATCTAAGCGAAAACTGAAGAAGCTTACACGACTGAGTGTTGCAGAATTAAAGCAGCTTGTTTCTCGCCCAGACGTAGTAGAAATGCATGACGTAACAGCCCGTGACCCAAAGTTGTTGGTGCAATTGAAAGCGTATCGAAATACTGTGCAAGTTCCGCGCCATTGGTGTTTTAAGCGAAAATACCTACAAGGTAAACGTGGTATAGAAAAGCCGCCATTTGATTTACCAGCATTTATAAAGAAGACCGGCATAATGGAAATGCGAGAATCGTTGCAAGAAAAAGATGATGCTAAATCGCTTAAATCCAAAATGCGTGAACGTGTCCGTCCCAAAATGGGCAAAATCGACATAGACTATCAAAAGTTGCATGACGCGTTTTTCAAATGGCAAACAAAGCCGCGTATGACTATACATGGAGATCTTTATTATGAGGGCAAAGAATTTGAGACACGACTTAAGGAGAAAAATCCCGGCGATTTATCGGAAGAATTGCGTATTGCCTTAGGCATGCCTGTTGGTCCGAATTCTCAAAAAATTCCACCACCATGGCTAATTGCACAACAACGCTATGGGCCACCACCGTCATACCCTAATTTGAAGATTCCTGGTCTAAATGCACCAATTCCCGAAGGTACTTCTTTTGGATACCATGCAGGAGGTTGGGGTAAGCCGCCTGTTGATGAAAATGGTAAACCTCTGTATGGCGATGTTTTCGGAACCAACATAATGGACTTGGATGTATGTACATATACTTTTTAATCAGAAATGTTTGCTATTACTGCTTGTATTTAGATTAGATGAGGTTACAGGTTATTGCGGCTGCTCTTTCTGTGAGAACATACACTTAGACCAGAAAGACCCGTTGCAATACCGCCAAGTTTCTCTTCCAGACTATTGTATGTATGTTAAACTTAGACGGTTGAATTGGCTGGCCGACAGGTGGGCACCGAACCGATCTCAGCCGAGAGTCAAACCACAGCCTTCAAAGCACTAACCTTTGAGCTACGGTTGTCATTTGCATATACATGCATAACGTTGGTTTGGAGAAAAAGAAATCCATCATATTTGCGTTTATTCCAAGACCAACATGGTTCGAATTGTCCGGATTCGGATTTTAAAGATAACTCCATAATACCTCTCTCATGGAAGTCCTAGCCACTATTATCGAAAATCTCGACTAGGTGTTTTTTAGAATCCTATCTTAATGCCAATTTCTTATCACTAAAGGCTTTGATAAAAAAAGGTTCCAGGTCCGGACTATGCATCAAAACTTCCAAACAAGCACTCGGACTTCTTTGGCAAGTCACGATGGAACACAAACCTCTCCTGTTGACCAATTCTGACCGCTTTTGATCAGAAAGAGGTGAAACTAGCTTCGTCGTTTCACCGTTTTGGCCACGATCGCACATTTTTTATGTCGATTATTTTCGTTATTTTATCGACATTTTCGACGAGGTCAAGATGGTAGGGACATGATTGAAATACCGCATATTAAGGAAACGACAATATGTCACTACATATTTCCGTGAGGGACAAGCATTTATTTTTGGAACAAAAACACAATTTTTTACACGTTGACTGCCGTTTACGGGTTTTTGACCCTTATCTGTACGCCATTTACGTTAATTAACGAAAGTTAATGTTGTACTCATCCGTGTCTGCATCTTCAATGATTAGTCGTTATCTGCTAGTTGAAATACATGTGTGTTCGGCACAGAAAATTCAGCCGAAGTGATGAAGCAACTATGATAAATGTGCAGAGAGCCTTACGGTTCATTTCGTACCACTTTCCCTAAATTTCGAATTATACAGAACAATTCCGTTGATATATCGGAATGACCACATATAAAAAGTTATACTGACTAAAGTCAGATTTTGATCGAATCCTCGGATTTCTTTCGAATTCGCCGTCCCAAAATCCATAGAATGTGACTAATATGGTCTGTCGGACGTCCTAATTTCATTTTTGTTGAGACTGTGTTATTAGTACTATTGCCTATAATTATGGCTGACTCCTTAAACGCATCATGCTTTGCAATCGAACAATGTATTATAATCCTAAATGCAACTTTGTAAACTTTTGAGAAAGTATAATGTTTTTAAATGTAAATATACTGTTAGGGATAAGCAGCGAGAAACATTAAGCGCATCAATAATAATTGTGATGTATTAAATCTGTATTAATAGCAGATAGACATTTAGGAAGTCAGCAATATTATTATTACTATTGTTGTTATTAATTATAGAACGGCATTGATGAAACTGATATTGAACGAAATCAATGGGGCGAATTGGAATCTGAATCTGAAGAATCGTCTGATGAAGAAGATGATGACGGTGAAGACATGACTATTCAACAAGAAGAAAGCGGATTGGTTACACCAGTTGAAGGCTTGGTGACACCATCTGGTCTAACCAGTGTACCCGCTGGAATGGAAACACCCGAGAACATTGAATTACGTAAAAAGAAGATTGAAGCAGAAATGGAAGAGTAAGTCCACAATTTTGGTATGCATTTTTCATGTAACAATAATAATTTGTGTTTATAGCAATGAAACTCCCGTACTTTACCATGTTTTACCCGAGAAGCGTTTAGACCGAATAGGCGCTTCAATGATGGGATCCACACATATTTATGAAATCGGTGGTGGTAATAAACCACCTACAATTCGACCCTCCATTACTGCTGATCGTGAAGGTACAGTTGAATTAGCCTTGGATCCTTCCGAATTGGATATGGACAACGAGGCAATGGCACAACGCTATGAACAACAAATGCGCGAGCAGCAAAATCATTTACAAAAGGAAGATTTATCAGATATGTTAGCTGAACATGTTGCACGTCAAAAATCGAAACGTAAACGTCAACAAGCTGATCCAACTAAGACCACAAAGAAGTATAAAGAATTTAAGTTTTAGCTTGTTTTACATTTCAGTACAATATTAAGGCGAAGCAATTAATACAATGTGCTTATAAATATAAAGGAAGTTTAAAAAACAAAATAAAAATAATTCATAGCACCATAATTTAGGCCTCTTTTATGGTTCGCAATACAGCTCAGCTTCAAAACAACATAATTATTACATATGTATATATTATTAGGTATTGGACCAAACCAATTTTTTTAAGAGATGGAGTCATAAGTAAGTAATTAAAAGTAATTAAGTAAGTAAATAAAAAGTAATTTCTCCGATTTTTGAAGTTATCCTCCGAAATCGAGACATGCGACGAGACATATATATATATATATATATATATATATATATATATATACATATATATATATATATATATATATATATATATGTATATATATATATATATATATATATATATATATATATATATATATATTACTTTTCTTTTTGGCAAAGAGTTCTTTTAGAAGCTTTTCCCTGGCGAATTCAGATAATAAAAAAATATTTATAATCTCTTCAATTTAAAAATAGGCGCTCAAGACCCTGAAGTAAAACTGCAATCGAACTTTTGTTTTGTTTATGCAAAATTTAGTATAAAAAGTTTGTTAAATATAACTCCAATTGTTGAATCAATATTTTGTAATATAAGCTGAAAAGGCTGACCACGTCCATATTTTTACTTTTTTTAGTTATTTACATACAATAATGAAAAATTAATTTTTTAATAAGGGTCCAATTTCGAATTTCGAAGGCACTCTTCTCGATTTCGAAGGTTAACTTCGAAAAACTGAAAACTTACTTTTCTACTTATGGCCGAACTCTTAAAAAAATAATTTAATCCAACACCCAGCCGAGTGCCCTAGTAGAAACCATAGAACAGATTCTCTTCTCTGACAAATCGTTACAAACAGAAATGCACAATGAAATGATGCTTTTTGACAGATATAGGAAATATGTCAAACAAATCGATTCTAACTTTAAGATTACTTTATTACCTTTATTTTTATGTCCGACGGAAAGCTCTTCCCGGAACAACCGTTAAGTATTTCGTAGGGAGGCCGCCAAGAGCATTATTGCTCAATCGTCAGTTTTCTGTCGGTCTAGTTCATTACCGACCGCCGTAAAGTAGGGGCACTGTTTCCAGCTTATCGCGTGCTCTTTGGCGCTCAATCCAAAGGAGAGGTTTCATGATATTTGCAGCCGCTACCTGTAATATGGGATGAGATTTTGTGGCATGTAGGACAGAATGGATCGTTCTCATGCTTACTAACTGCTTCAGATAAAAATCGACTTCTCCGTGATTCCGGTTGATTCATTATCAAGGTTTGGGACTAGGGCGTACGACAACCTTCTCTTATTGGATGATTCCCATTTTCGTTGCATAGTACTCTGTCTCTCCACTTCTTCGAATACCATCCATATAAGTAGCCTGCAATTTTGCGTCAGCCCACACGGAAGATGCGTAAAGTATTATCAAACCCTTTACCTTGGCCAACAGCTTCGGTTTATTCTACCAAGGACAACCTAAATTCGCCATTATTCTCGATAAAGCATCTTTCATTTTAGGAGGTTTTTGTCACTAATTCCATCAAGGCGATTCTTAAGGATATTAGCGTGTGAATGCTTACACACCGAAATACCTGATGGAATGTTTAGAGGTGATCAGATGATTTCTAGCACAAAAATTGATAACCTCGAGCATTTTGCGTGTACTAAAGAGGACCACGATATGTAGCTGCTGTATTCTCTCCGCGGTTTTCTATATTACAACCAGCGCAGTGTCGTCTGCATAAACAACCAAGTTCGTGCCTGATGGTACGTTTTATATTCCCTTTACCTTCTTATTGCCCTCGGCAGAGTACTTAGTGATACTCAAGTTTGACCGGCTCAATGAAGAAGGTCGTGAGCGGATTATATTTGTAGATGTAGATAATTAATAATTTAACGAATTTTTTTTGTATTTAAATAAACCGGTATTAAAAAAATGGTTTAAGCTATGAAATTTTTCACACCGTTAAAAATTCATCTGTCTTAGTCAGTAAAATAAGAACCTAATTTCGATTAAATTTGTTAAATTAATTACCTAAGTTGTTCATGCTTACATTTGGGTAGTTCACAGTGTTGGAAATGGAAGTTGTATATGAACACAACACTTGTGAGCAGAGTGTTGTATATTTTATCGTTGTATGTTCTTTTTGTCAAAACACCAAATGTCAAAATCTGTTCAGGCAGCGTCAAAATTATTAACCCTCTGATAGAGTACAAGATTATTTATTTTTATTATTATTTTTAATGGGCTTTAACAAATTGTTTGACTATTTTTAACTACAGTAACAATTAATAAAATATAATAGTTACAAGTTGATTAATTATAATAAAATTAATAATAATTGAAAAGAAAAAATAGACAAACGCATTTGAGATGTTTGACCCTTGTAGAGATGGATTATAGAATTTCCACTTGACCTAAGTAGAAGTAAATAAAATGGCGCGCCTCATGTATAACGTATGATCCGAAATTTCTGCCAACAATACCAGGCCATGCGGGATTGTATATCTTGTGGTTTTGCATCTGATGCTGTTGCCGGTATTTTTGCTGTAGTGCTGGTAATGTAATTTTACACCATCATCTTTTACAATTTCAAACTATTGCTATTGATGACAAATCTTGTTGTTGTTGTCGCTGTTGCTGCTGATTTTCTTCCATTTGTTCTGCGTTATTAATTGCTGTTGTTATTGATGCTGTTGATGTGGTGGTGACGCTGCTGCTACTTGTTCTATTCGCATTAGCACACTTTTTATCATTTTCTAAATTGTTAAGCCGTTGGATGGTTGGTAGCCAATACCATTACTCAAAATATATGTTTAAATCAAATTTCATAAATTTCGTTATCGAAAGAAATTCCATATTGAAACAAAAGAGAAAGCACGTAAATTAGAAACTAATTGTTTTTTATGTATATTATTTAGTACAAAAAAACCTCGAAATATATATAAATGAAAAAAAAAATGCGCACACTATCCTTCTCGTTTATGCTGACAATCACGAAGTTAAGAAAAAGAACAGATTAAATCAGGGATGCAACTCGCCTTCTATAAAGGTGGCACCAAAATCCAGACTGTGCGCGCGACGTAATTTCCTGGCGTAGACAACCCTTATGCACAACCAGGGGATTAATGCGTCAAAATATTTTTGAATTTTTCACTTTGATAGATTTCCAAAGCATCAAAATTACCCTCTTTGTTAATTAAATTTTGGAATAGTACACTCAATAAACACGGGCTGCAAAGTAAAACTATACAATGATACACGATGTGAACTGGCTAATTGAGTTTTAAATTGAATATAAATTCAGTTTGATGAACGATGAAAAAAAACTACTTTTTATAAATTTTCTTTGAAAATAAAATGCTAAGTATACAAAGAAGTATTACTGATTTGCTTGTAATTATTTTTAGGGGTTCTTAAGGCTATTTGTTCTTTTTTTTTCAATTGCGTATTATTACAACTTTTACTTTAAGTGCACCGTGTTATATATATATTAAGATACGAACTTGGTATTGCTCCAGTTACTTGCAGCTCCCAGGTACATATAATACAAACGTAATTTTCTTCCATCATTCTTTTTGTTTTGCTTATCTATTTAAGCAATTAGATTATCCAAATCTACCTGCATTTTATATTTCGTCTGTGCGGACGGAATGGGGTTCCGGTGAGCCGCTACAGTGGTGTTCGCTTGAGATTGCTGTGTTTGTTGTTGTTGTTCAAGCGAGTACGAAGGTATTTACAATATGCATCTTTGGCATGTATTGCTAAAAAATTGTTATATGCAAGAGAATAGCTTGAAGGTTACACCTTATCAAACTAGGTAACTTCACAGTTTTTATTTCATTCTTTATCAGTGATCAAATTAGACAGGCAGGTTAGTTTTACTTATTTTCTTATCAATTTTATCGGACACGGGTATACTTCACCGCGTTTGTATTTATTCCCAAATCACGGTACACAGAAACTTTTCATAAATTGATGGTTGTATTTGCTTACAAATTGCGATATAATGGATTTCTAAAAATGAAACAAACCGCGCACTGTTTTAATTCCACTTTTCAAAGATCAATAATTTATAAAATATCAACACCGGAAGGAATTGTCATAGTTTAAAAAACGGACAATAAAGCAAAATATTGTTACGTTTTTATTCTGTGAGCGGTTAATTCTATTTTAATTACCTTGTTCGATCACTGGATTCTGTTAATAATAACTGCAACACTTATTTTATAGCCTAGACAGACGGCGACATAATTCCGGATTACCGAGTTAATTCGAATTAACTCGGGAATTAACTGCAGCTAATGCGCATTAACTCTATGAGTTAATTCTGAAAATAAATGAGAATTAGGGAAATTTGCGATGGCAACACTGCTGAAAATTGTCTATTGTGAATTTTTCTCGATCCATTTTACAAAATATTAGGTGTGTTCGCTTATAAAAAACTTTCAACAATTGTTAACAGTTTTCAACATGAAAACTTCTTGTAGATTTTCTCATATCGATAGTGACAGCTGACAGAAATTGATAGAGATAGTAATGTAAGTGAGCAGACCTAATATTTTATTCGGATTAAGTGCGCCGGTAATCCGGATTAACGCTGCCGTCTGTCTAATCTGCTATGCAACTATATGCAGCAACAATTTATTTAATAAAAACTATTTACAATCAGCCCTGTTTACAATCAACTATTTACAATAACACTTTAATGTACTTGCAACTTTTGCCTCTGTATCGATGTTTGCGCAATCACGTTCGGGATCAGATTTATTTGCACTTGTCGACACTGGCTCTATTTATACTCTATTGGCAACACCCCAGAATCTTCCTTTATCGAGATTCTTCTTTTTCTTTCTCGTTGGCTTGTTCTGGTTATCGTTTATTTCTTTTTGTTGACATTCGTTTCGATGTTGCCAATGGTGTCAGTCACAATAGTGATGAGTAACCAACCATCGATACTCGTTACAATATGATAGAGAGAGAGAGAGGAAAGTAGGGAATGGTAGAAGCGAGTGGAGAACTGGCATAATCGGTGATGCCATATCGCCCACTCACCCCTGATTACAAGAACCGTGTGCGAGGTGTTCTGGCGCAGACATAGTCAACAATAATCAACGATTTTTTGTTACCATTAACTGCAACGATGTTGATGCAACAACATAGCAATGATGTGCTTATTTTCTCTTCGCTGAACCCTCTGTTCCCGAAAAGCTACCCCACCAGATAGCCCACCAGCAAAGCCTTGAAAATTAGGAATATTTCAGAAATGCGAATGCTGTGCAAATAATATAAATAAATTTTACCCATTTCATATTGCTTGAGGTTTATAAAATCATCATTTATGAAATCGTTCTTGCAAATCACACTATTCTTGTGGTTGAAAGGACTTGATCGCCGGCAGAAACTAATCCACATTTTTGCCAAAGCCACATCACACAGAAAGGAAAAATAGTTCTTTAATAACGGCTTACCGGAACTATCGTTAATGCAACTCGCCATTGCACACTTCATTTATAAAAATCACCTTTTTGCAATCAAAATTATTTTAAGTAACCGCCTACACTACAAATGTAATAACTATAAAAATTTATTTGCCTTTTTGTTTAATTTTCTTTTTTTTATGACGTCAACATACGAACAGTTGATTGTCAAACTCAAACGAAAAAAGGTACGGTTCACTCAAATCGCAATCTCTAAATCAATCATTCTTGGTTTATCATCACATTATGTCACCTTATACAAAGAAATTTAACTTCAAATGTGAGTTAGTAATAAAACGCGCGTGAGAGAAAGAGCGAGTTTCGCTTCTTTATATATTCTTTGGTGTTTTACACACATCTTTAATATCCGATGATAAACGCAGCTGGCAATACTGGATGTCGGTGCCATTGTATTTTAATGGATATTGTTTTGCAATAAGTAGCCCGTAGTTTGCATCAAATAACATTACTTGGTTTGCGTACAGAATTTATGTTTATAATAATATGAAAAAATAAGTGAAGTTAACATTTGTAATTTCGATGATAACTATACTAAACTATTACGGAAACAATTTGCAATAGTTGACTTAGTTCTATCAACCCACAAAAGAGCTGCAAAAACATCATTGCGGTTGAGGTTATGTGTATCTCAGTATTGAAGTAATTGAGATGAACGTCGCACCAAATGGTAACGCTGCTGCAGCACTCGCACCACCACTGAGTGGTATGGGGTTTCCTCCAAATATTGTACCGCAATTCAACATACCTCCACCAGGTTTTGCACCACCGCCGCCAGAGTTGGCGGTCGCGTTCGGTTCTGCAGCTGCTAATACGGAATGGACTGAACATAAAGCTCCAGATGGCCGTCCATATTATTATAACAATACTACAAAACAAAGTTCATGGGAAAAACCGGAGGCGTTGATGACGCCTGCAGAACGACTTATGCATCAGTGTCCGTGGAAAGAATACAAATCAGATGCAGGGAAAGTTTACTATCACAATGTCACCAACAAGGAGTCACGTTGGGATCCTCCAGCTGAGTATGTGGAAATGCAAGCAAAAGTGAAGGCAGAAGAGTACGTTTCTTTTTCATATTTTAAACGTGAAATATCTATTGACCCTTGTAATTTTAGAGCTGCTGCCGCTGCCAAAGCAGTAGCGGCAATGACTTCATCTAGCCTCGTTGGAATTGTACCACCTGCAGCATTGGCAAACATCCTTCCTGCTTCATTGCCTGCAGTGCCTAGAATTAGTACACCAGATATTCACTCGCCCATGACTCCAGGAAGTAACGAAAATTCCTCCTCAGCTTTAGATCAAGCTATGGCAGCCACATTGGCATCAATTGAAATTCCACAAAAAAGTCGCGAAGAAAAAGAAAGTATGAATATACTTACTCATATAATACTGTAATAAATAATACATATATGCATTTTCAGGTAAAAAGGAACCAGTAGTCGACGAAATAAAACTCATATTCAAAGATAAAAAAGAAGCTATCGATGCTTTTAAAGAATTACTTCGCGAAAAGAATGTTCCCTCTAATGCCAACTGGGATCAGTGCGTAAAAATTTTATCGAAGGATCCACGATATGTCTCATTTAAAAGCCTAAATGAAAAGAAGCAAACATTTAACGCTTACAAAACACAAAAACTAAAGGACGAAAGAGAAGAATCCCGTTTAAAAGCAAAGAAAGCAAAAGAAGATTTAGAGCGTTTTCTTATGTCATCGGATAAAATGAATTCTCAAATGAAGTACTACAAGTGTGAGGAGGTTTTCGCAAACAACAAAATTTGGACGGCAGTGCCAGAACAAGATCGACATGATATATATGAAGACTGTATTTTTAATTTAGTAAAGCGTGAAAAGGAAGAAATACGCGCTTTGAAAAAGAGAAACATTAAGGTGTTGGCAGAGTTGCTTGAATCTATGACCTCCATAACGTATGCAACAACCTGGTCAGAGGCACAAGTGATGTTACTAGAAAACGCTGCGTTCAAAAACGATGTCAACCTCTTGGGCATGGATAAAGAGGATGCGCTTATTGTATTTGAAGATCATATACGATCACTCGAAAAAGAGGAAGAAGACGAAAGGGAACGTGACAAAAAACGGCTTAAACGTCAACAGCGTAAGAATCGTGATGCATTTTTAACATTATTAGATTCACTACATGAGGAAGGCAAATTGACATCAATGTCATTATGGGTGGAACTTTATCCAACAATATCTGCCGACCTACGATTCTCAGCTATGCTTGGTCAACAAGGTTCCACACCATTGGATTTGTTTAAATTTTATGTAGAGGACTTGAAAGCTCGCTTTCATGATGAAAAAAAGATTATACGTGATATATTAAAGGAAAAACAATTTATTGTTCAAGCAATAACAACATTTGAAGATTTTGCTACTATTGTTTGTGAAGATAAGCGGTCGGCCAATTTGGATGCGGGCAATGTAAAACTTACGTATAATGCTCTTTTGGAGAAGGTAATCAAAATATTACCACGTATATATATGATTAACAAAAATACATGTTTTTTTTTTTTTTTTTGTTATTAGGCGGAGGCTCTTGAAAAGGAACGACTTAAGGAGGAATCCAAACGATTACGCAAATTAGAAAATGAAATAAAATCACAATGGTTAGAGGCCAACGTATCCATTAATGAATCCTATGAGGACGCAAAAAAGTTGGTGGAACATATGGAATCTTTTGCAATTTTTGAAAAGGAAGTCGGAGTGAAAAAGATCTGGGAGGAATATATCAAAGAGAGCGAAAATGCTTGTAGTCATCATCACTCGCGATCTCGCAAATCAAAAAAATATAAAAAACACAAGAAGAGGACGCGATCGACTTCAAATTCGGTTTGCTCTAATTGATATTCAAAAATATTTAATTCCTTACTTATGACGTTATTTCTTATTTTATTATATTTTATAGGATCTTGATGTTGACCATTCGGATGCGGATCATGATAAAACAAAAAGGAAGAAGTCCAGATCCAGATCAGTAAGCACATAATTCCAGCATAATTTTTAAATAGCTAGCTTAAATTAAAATAAATATGTATAAAAACAAGGAATTTATCATTGTAGTAAAATCAATGGTTTTAAAGAGTTTCTCCGAAGTCAGTGCATTGAGTTCTCAAGTTTCAATTACTGCAGTTTTAATCAAATCTTTGGATTCGTAATATAGTATATCCACTACATGATGAATTACTACTCTACAATAGATCTCTTTGATGAAGGCGCAAATGCTATTTTCTATATAGAAGAACATTTGAAATCGTATATGCTGTGCTAACGCCATTCTTGTATTTCTTTGTATTTCTCCAATTTGTAGCGTTCCGTAAGTTCCAGCGTCAGTATAGAGAGCGAAAGAATGTCCAAGAAGAAGAAAAAGCGAAAGAATAAGAAAAGTTCCAGGGCTGTAAGAAAAAAATATATATTGTTCCGCACTATCCAATTATTAATTTATATTACTTGCAGTCATCATGTTTATCAGATCGACCATATTCACCTAATAATGTAGCAGCTCTACCAAATGAAACTGTAGAAGAAGTCACGACAGATTTATCTACTGCGAAAAAAAAGGCCAAGAAAGAAAAAAAAATTAAAAAGGATAAAGATATACGCAGACATCATCATCATCATCGTTCAGAGGCTTCAGTCAGCCCAATTGGCAGTAATGCTTCCGAAAATGGCCACTCATTAACCAGTTCCCGTAATGGCGATGACCAAGCGCTTAGCGAGAGTGAATTAGAAACAAAACGTGCAGCATTGTTAGCGCAACTGAACGAACAGATGGAGGAATGACGGAGCCAATTGCAAAATGAACAACATCGAGTTATATCAATGTCCAAAATTCATAATTACAATTGATGAGCGTCGTTAATTTAAAATCTTTATATACTATATAATAAAAGGAAAAATAACATTGATCCGTAAATAGGTGCGCAATGTGTTGCGTTTTATAGGTGAAGCATGCTGGGAAAGTACCATAACACTTGAATTGTATGTCAAAATGTATTAAAAAACGTACATACGACTTAATATGTATCTTATGTGACATCTTTGTTTATTTCTCTCTTTCCGAACCAACTCCTCCTTATTGTTAGGCTAATTTTTGTTTTTTCAATTGAAAAATTGCCATTTGTGCTTCACTAGTGTGTTGCCTATTTCGGGACTGTTCATGCAAAATGTATGGGGTGAGCACTGTTTGACAAATGCGCAAAACACTGTGTACTTATTTACGCTGGTCTGTAACGGTAAGGAATTCTAATGTAATCCCATACATTTTTCAATTAGAAAATCAATGTTTTTTCTTTTTCTAATGGTGCCCATGAAATGATTTGTAGTATTGCTACGCTCTCGAAGGGAATGTGTGACAGCTCACGTAACGTGCAGCTCATTTTCGAATTTTTCGCAGGCAGCACGTATTCGCTACCTCTGGTCAGTCCAAGCCACTTACTAGGTAGGTAAGTTAAGGTTGCTGCCCACAGGGGCACACTTAATCCAACATAGAGACCATGCGGTATCGCACGGTCTCGATTCCTAACCCGCTAACTCAAACCAATTATAGCTCATAAGGAAGGTCTAGTGGGGCTATTTGATTTGTAATATCATTAATGTAACTTGCGGATGTGACGGACCGCCGGGCATGTGCACATTCGACCCAGGATTGTCTCCTGTTTTTTTTTTTTCGTCCCTGCAGCTTATACAGAAATCAGGCATTAAATGGCATAATCCTATTCCTCTAGCATGTGTGCCGAGAACGCAGTGGCCCGTAAGAACTCGTCACTACCCTCAGCACACATCTATCTAGACTGAGCGGAATTTTAAAATAAAGAAACTTGGGGAAGATATTAACTTCAGTCAGACAGCAAACCCAATGCCACAAAATTGGCGGAGATAGACAACTTTGTACCTGTTTTTAATAAGTTTTTCTTCTTTTCAGTCTTTGAATATTTGTGATCGTGCTACAAGATTTGAAGCTAGATAGTTGGAATGAGATCTTATCCGTTCAACGTATTTAGCAACGATGCTTTTGGCTTCCTCCTTAAAAAATGGTATGTTAAGGTCCCGATGAGTTTGCTATCATTCGTAGGGTCTTGGATTGGAATCTGTTTAATAAGTAAAAAAAAAAGAAACCAGGAATGATTCTTTTTTAATAAAGTCTTTTTTTCAGAAATCCCTTTCATTAATGTTTTTATGGTAGTGTCCGACACCCTCACATCTGCTGCAGACCACTTTCTTCTGAAGTCTGGAAGGTCTTTGGTCACTTTTTTTTGTTGCCTTCATCTCCCTTTTTACTAAAGCCCAGTATCAATCGGCATTAGTTCTGGACAGTTTGGTGGATTGGCTTCTCTAGGCACCAAAATCACTTCTTTCTTTTGGAACGATTCTAAGGCCGTTTTGCTGTAGTGACATGAAGCGAGGTCAGTCCAAAAAAAACGTGGATACTTCATGCTGGCGCAAAAATAGAAGCAATCTTTTTTGCAAGCATTCCTTCACATATTTTTTGCTGTTTATTCTATCCGATGTCACGAATGTGCTGCTCCTTTTGCCGCAACTGCAAATTGCCTGCCAAACAAGGAATTTCTTTGGGAATTTTGTAATTTGTTTGGCTTTAAATTTTTCAGCAACATTTCCTCAAGAATCGGCCATATAAAATTCCTGGCCAGGTAGCTGGGAACAGTCCGCTAAAACATAAGTCTCGTCGTCCATTATGCAGCATTCAAATTTCTTGACGAAATTTCGGTTCAGCATTTTAACTCGTTGTTTTGCGGTTTCATTCTTGACGATGTTTCTATCCGGAACTTTTTCACTTTGTACGTCTTCAGCCCAGCTTTCTGCTTAGTCCTGCGCACAAAAGATTCTGAGCAATCAGCCTTCACCGCCAATTTCCTTCCCGAAATATTTGGATTGCTCTTCGAAATTGTCACAACGTTCTTCGCCTTTTCACGGTCATGTGGCCCCTTCTTTTTACCAGAGCCTTTCTTCCGATCAATACGCGATTCTTCCTTAAAGCGATTAATAACGCGAGAAATGGTTTTAGGGTTAGCCCCTACCTCTTTGACAATTTCTTTAAATGACCAGTGAGGTTGCTTTTGAAATATTTTAAGAATATTTTCTCGCACTTTCACTTCGTTTCCCATATTCGCGTTAAAAAGATATTTATTGTCCATAACTGACACATAATATTTTCTGACATTTAAATCAGAGCTACTAAGATAAAAATTTTTGATTTTAAACATTTCGATAGCACAGTATGGGAAGAAATGTAACGGACAATCTCCTTACAGTCGGCTGGGGCCGACCAAATTATACCCTGCATATGTAGAGATATATATAAAAAGTTTGCTCGTATATCCATCCTTTTCTTCCACTACTTTGTATAGGACCTACATTAAGAAGCAGCGTTTTGCAACGCGGTTACAAAAGAATGCAGCTTGAGTCACAATAGATGTGGAACTATCAAAATAGTTGAAAAAACATAAAATATAAAACAAAAACATGTATCCGACGCTGTTGTTTTATATTAGCTCTAGTGAAAGTGAAGAATATGAATAAATTTTTCAAAGACGGAGCATCGAAGCAATCCATTGGACTTATCGTATACAAGATAAGCATAAAATAAAAAATAAATAAATATGTGGCCACATAAAGCCCCAAAGGGCTCATTGGCCGAGCTTCTCTTCCATTACTGTTGTGCGTCTTAAATTTTGGACAATATTAGAAGGGACCTACTTATTTTAGCCGGTTCCGAACGGCAGAACACTTGTGACATCACTTTTTCTGAGCTTTGTCACAGAGTTCTTTAAGAAGCTTTTTCATGGCAAGTTGTTACTGTCGGAAGAATTGCTAATTGCTTGCCGACAGGTGGGTACCGTTCGAAGGAAAAATCTTATCGATATTAAATTTGTTATGCATCAGCCGGGGATTGAACCACCGACCTACAGATCAGAAGGCGAACACACTAACCACTGAGCTACGGCACCCACAAGATAAGCATATCCACATTTAATTAATCGATGTTATATACGAAGGTTTCATTGCAGCGTCGTGAAACGGTTTCATTTAACTGCTGAAAATAAGTTTGAGGCACTCGGATGTCAAAGCGATGCCTCCAGTGCTACAATTGGCGCTCCTGCCAGCAAGTGGTAGCTATCAGCATACTATCGGCAGTGGGGATGTGCAAGAGTACTGTTTTAAAGTTGATATCCCATGTTCCCCACGAAATGGAAAATAAGTTATGTCTGGAATGTATATGGTTTGTACCAGAGAATTCATACAACTCCAAAGAGTGGTTTGTAGAACTACTAATTAGCAGTTGCCCCTCAGACAAGACAACTAGATAGAGTTGCCATTCGTAATAGTAAATCCACCATCGAACAGATTATCACACTGCGCCAAATCCTGAAGAAGACCCAAGAAAAACAGATCAACACACACCATCTATTTGTTGATTATAAAGCCGCTTTCGACAGTTCGGTAAGGGATTACCTCTACACAACAATGTCTGAGTTCGGTACTCCTGCGAAGCTTAATCGCCTTTGCATAATGACACTGCGTAACGTAAGGACCTCCCCCCGCCGTTTAATACCGAACGGGATTTCAGACAAGGTGATTCGTTATGGTGCGACTTCTTCAATCTTATTATGGAGAAAATAATACGAGCTGCTGATGTACGACATAATGGCAGTATCTTCAACAAAAGTGCTGTTGGTGTATGCCAATGATATTGACATAATCGGCATGAATACGCAAGCAGTCACGAGGGCAAGACGAAGTACGTAGTATCAACAAACAAGTAGTCCCATCGTCTTGGACAGCACGTCACTGTTGATAACTACGCTTTTGAAATAGTGAAGGACTTCATCTATCTTGGAAGCAGCGTTAATACCAGTAATGACGTCAGCCTGGAGATATTGCGAAGGATCACTCTTGCTAACAGGTGCTACTTTGGGCTAAGTAAGCAATTGAGAAGTCGGTCCCTCTCTCGAAAAACGACAACCATACTCTAGAAGTTTCTCATCATGCCTGTTCTTACATAATGCGCTGAAACTTGGACAATTTCCGCCTCATATGAAAGAATGCTCGTAATCTTCGAAAAAAAAAGTCCTACGTAAGATCTTTGGACCTATTTACGTTGGTGGCGAGTATGGAATAAGGCGCTGGCTAGGTCATGTCGAGCGAATGGAAGAACACACTATGGCTAAGAAGGTGTTATATTCGGAACCTGCTGATGGACGACGCAGAAGAGGCATTTTTACAGGTTTTTTCTGTCCAAACACCTCAAATTTGCTTTCATCGCTGAATAGGATATTATTCCCGAAAGAAACATCTCTATTTTCATACTTTTTACCAAAATCAAAACGTCTATTTTGATTAGCTCTAGATATAAACGGCTTTTTCTTGGAAATCGGCCATGTGGATTCACTGGCATGTAGTGCTCTACGTATTGTACTGGCACTTGCACTAGCACCCGATGTTATTGAAACTTCTTCCGATATTTTAACTGCACTTTTAGTTGGGTTTTTCTTCACATCCCGCACAATGGATCTCCTTTCAGCCTCATTTAAAATCTTAGGTCGACCAGCACCAGGGCAATTTTCTAATTTACCGCACGTCTTATATTAGCTGATTGTGCAGAGGCAACCACAATCGGCAAGAATGCAACAGGGTTGCACAAAAATACTGCATTTACTAAGGGGCTCGCTAAAAGGTATGCTATGAAGTTTTGAGTAATTTTAATATAACAGCAAACATTTTATTTAATTTTTTTTTTTTGTTATTTGTTCCAGCTAGGATCCGATCTGAGCACATGAAACTCATGCGCAGAAAACAGTATTGTATTTTTCGTTGTCAAAGTCATTTATTAACAAATAGGTATATCTTCGTAAAACACTCGAAAAGCAGCGAATAATTTCTTATAGTTCGAAAGACCTTCGCCCAAAAGTAGGTTACACTGTGGATAAAACAATCGGGGAAATGTTCGAATTTTACGATAGTCGCTAAAAGCGAACTTTCGATTTGGTTCACTTTGCAATTGGTGCAATTAATTGTTGCTTAACAAATAAGTTAATCAACCCAAACAGTTAATATGAGATGTCTTTTTGTTAATAACGGATAATGGGACTGTAACCTGTAGCAATAAATTTTATGTATTAAGAAATGTGATTCAGTGCGAAGTTACCGAACACCACTCCGCAACGGACGCAACGGGCGCTCAGGGTCAGTTGTGCTCGTACGATCACAGCGATATTAAGTGGATGTAGAGCCTACAATTATAAAAAAAAGTAATTAAAATGCATCCTTTCGAAAGTTTTGTTGAAATCAATGTCATCTTTTAAAATGATCACTGACTTATCGGACATCTCTTTTGACCGACAAAATAGAAAAACGGTTAAGTTGATGCAAAAATAGAAAAACTACATCAAAGTAGCATTTGTAATAGAAAGTTACAAATAAATCTAATACATTTTGTTCCTTAATATTTAAGTCATTATTTGAAAATATTAAAATAAGGTCTTCGTATTCGTTCATTCCATATTCTCGTGCAGCAATTCAGAGTTGACTTTCTTCGTGGGTTGTCGTTTTTGTTGTAACTATCTCAGTTTCTCCGTTCGTTTTTTCGTGTGAAATGCTAGTAATGACAGATTTAATAACGACTGAACTAGTATTCGTTTCAGTTGTATTGCTGTAAAAGAAAATGGTTCAAAGTGTTTGTAAACATTTACATTACTAGGTATCAAACCTCAGCGGAGCCAAGTCCATTAGGTTGGGCATGTTAAAATCTGGAATATCCTTCATACTAGCGTTAGTTGATGTTTGATTGGTTTGTGTACTCAATACAGAAAGACGACCTAAAAACAAACGGGATACATTAAGAGAAATAAAATTAATAACTGTAACTTATTTAATCATTTACTTTGTAGTCTATGAATTTTTCAAATTAACAAGGAATTACAATAGATAATTGTCAAAAAGCTGCAAAAAGTACTCATGCCCATACATTATTTATAAACGACCCCGAAACACGCCACTTTGTTGGTGGCTGACCCCAGATTGACCACTTTGCTAAACACAGAGGCCTTGTCTCATTGTCCCTCATTGATATAAATAAATGTACGTATAATCATGTCTAGTTTCGTGCCAGTAAAGGAGCATATGTGGGAAGCTCTACTTTTTTGCTTCAATTTGAAGAAATCTGCTGCTGAGTCGCATCGAATACTTGTGGAGACTGTGCGCTATCGGAAACCACTTGCAGAGACTGGTTTCGTCGGTTCAAAGAAGGCCGTTTTGACTTGAGTGACAAGAAGCGTAAAAATAGACCCAGAAAAGTTGAGGACCATGATTTGCAGGCTCTTTTGGATGAGGACGACACCCAATCGTTACTCAACAAGCCATTTCCACACGTTTACAAAAACACATGCGAAATCGTGATTGTTAGATAAAAAAGAAAGTCGTTCCTCCATCTTGTGGTGACTTGCGATGAAAAGTGGATATACATTGAGAATCCTAAATGAAAAAAATCGTGGGTCGATCCCGGCCAACCAGCAACTTCTTCTCCAAGACCAAATCGCTTTGGACGCAAGACGATACTGTGCGTTTGATGGGATCAGCAGGGTGTCACCAACTACGAGCTGTTGAAACCTGGTGAAACTGTCAATGCTCACCGCTACCACCAACAACTAGTGAAATTGCGTCGTGCTTTGGGTGAAAAAAGGCCTGGTTATGAACAAAGACATGAGAAACTGATTTTTC
Organism: Megamerina dolium; assembly: GCA_963854835.1. Taxonomy (NCBI): domain Eukaryota; kingdom Metazoa; phylum Arthropoda; class Insecta; order Diptera; family Megamerinidae; genus Megamerina; species Megamerina dolium. The sequence goes on from OY978529.1 coordinate 12,234,958, forward strand.
TCCACGACAATGCCCCATCGCACACGTCAAAACTAGTCCAAAACTACTTGGACACACTCAATTGGGAGGTGCTACCTCATCCCGCTTATTCACCAGACCTGGCCCCTTCTGACTATCACCTGTTTTCGTCGATGGGTCACGCGCTCGCCGAACAGCACTTCGATTCGTATGAAGACGTCGGAAAATGGCTTGACGAGTGGTTTGCCTCGAAAAATGAGGAATTCTTTTGGCATGGTATACATAAATTGCCCGAGAGATGGGAAAAATGTATAGCTAGTGAGGGCAAATACTTTGAATAAATAAATTTTTGGCTTTCTATGAAAAAAAATTTTTTTTTACAGAAAATAGCGGATTTAAGCTTGTACACCTGTTATTTCAACCAAACACAAAAATTACAAATTTCCAACCAATTATCACCATTCCGCATTAGTTCAAACTCCTATTATTTTACGTTATAACGACATCAGAGAAGCAGTTCGTGTGAATTCAAACCCTAAAAAAGTTCCTGACCACGATAATATATCGGGTAAAATGATTCAACAACTATCTGACATAGCTATTTTGTTTGTTACGGTGATTTTTAACGGTATTCTTCGTTATGGCTACTTCCCAAAACAATGGAAGATCTCAAAAATAATAATGATTTCTAAGCCTGGAAAAGACCCAACTGTTCCGTCATCATATAGACCCATCAGTCTTCTACCTCATTTTAAAAAATTTTTTGAGAAAATGCTGCTAAAATACTCACAAGCTCTTCTGTTCTTATTTACTTTGCCGGAAATTTAAATTAAATTACAATTCTTTTACATCAAGAGAAGTTGATATAATGGCTGGCGTTCCTCAAGGGAGTGTTCTAGGACAATTCCTATATTTGATATATTCTGCTGATGTTTCACTGCATTCGAATCATATAGTTTCTACTTTCGCAGATGATACTGCAATCCTCTGTTTACATAATGATCATATAAGCGCATCCAGAAGACTATCCGCTCATTTAGATCTCCTTGAAAAGTGACTTGCAAACTGGCGCATCAAAGTAAACGAAGCAAAGAGCGTCCACGGCACTTTCACGCTGCGAACAGAGACGTGTCCCCCTGTGAAGTTGAATAACATCATCGTACCTCAAGCAAATGATGTTAAATACCTTGGAATCCATCTTGATAGAAATAAAATTAAAGTCTCGGCAACTCTTTTGGCTAATTAATAAAAACTCTAAGCTCACTTTACCTAACAAAGTCCTGATATATAATGCCATCATAAAACTTATTTGGTACTATAGTTTAGAGCTGCGGACTTGAGCCTGTTCTACAATTCACGTGTATTAATCTGTCAAAAAACCGATTTTTAATTTAATATGATCTTATCTTATCTTATTGTATCTCGTTTGCTAAGAAGGAACTGATAAACGCTATCAAAAAACTCGACGCCAAAAAATCTCCAAAGCGTCAGGTCAAATGATTAAAGAGCTCCGCACAATAGCAGTGATGCATCTCTTGCATATTTTCAATGCTATAATACGCACTGGTTACTTTCCGCAGTCATGAAAAATCTCCCAAATTACTGTGATTCCCAAAGCTGAAAAGAACCCAACAAACGTCTCTTCATAAAGACCAATTAGCCTGCTTTCAATCTCTTCGAAACACATGGAAAATCTTATAATAAATGACAATAACGTCATACTCAACCATCAGTTTGAGAAGAGAGTACCTTCGAAAAAGTTCATCGAATTGTAAACACTATACAATAAACGTTCGAAAGTTTCGAAAAGTAATATTGTTCCGCAGTTTTTCTTGATCATATAGTTTAAATCGTTAATTATCTTTATAATCTGGTGGATGGATACCGTAGTGGTTAGTGCGCTGGCCTTCTTACTGGTAAAATGTGGGTTCCATACCCGACTATGACAACTTTAATATCGAAAAAATGTTTCTTTCGAACGGTGCCCACCTGTCGGCAAGCAATTGCCATGAAAAGCTTCTTAAGAGCTCTGTGATAAAACTCAGAAAAAGTGACGCCACAAGGGTTCTGCCGTTCATAACCGGCTAATATAATTAGGTCTCTTCTAATACTGTCCAAATTTAATACGCAGAGCAGTACTGAAAGAGAATCTCGGTGGTACCACAAAGGGCCTTATAATCTAGCCAAATTTGTGAACTTCTTCCTTCAGTTTTGCCAACATATAATCCCCAAGTGAAACAATCCAAAGGATTTTAGAAATACACAAATTCATTCCAACTTACCAACTGTTTCTTCTGTTGTCATGGAACACAACGTTGTAGTTGTACTATTCAAATGATCACGGACTGAATCTAGAGTGATGTCACCCATCGAGCTATTTGTAGTTTCATTTGCATTGTTTGGCGAGTTATTTTCAACTCTGGAATCATGGACACCAATTGTGTGAACGTTGCTGTCGATACTGTCTTCAAGAGGCTGCAGTCTATCGCCAATATTTTGTGCAGCGTCCGCTTTTCTCACAATGTTTTCATCTTCGTTATTAGCATTTGTCAAATGTTGAACAGCTATTATGCCTTGCGGTGTCACTAATTTAGATGTTGCCATTGAAATACGTTGCAATTCAGAAGAAGACATCATATAAAGGCCTTCGCCAGAGTTTGTGAAACATAGTGATGAAATTCCGCTAAAAATTAGAACACAGAGCATGGGAGAATTGATATAGAAGTCATAAAATACCCTAGGATAAATATGACACAACAGAACGCGGGAATCATTTTCCTTCTGTTTCGCTGTTTGACGTTTAGATATAAAAATTATTTTTTAAAAATTTCGATTACAAATATCAAACTGCTCTATGGCAACACTGCTTTTCATCCACAACTTTGTGTCAGACGTTTATTTGATTGCATTTTATTTTTATTTCGCTGTGGAAAAAGTTGTCGAGTAGTGTAATCGAAAATTTTTAAATCAGTAACGATGACACATTGTAAAAAGTGGATTCACTAATAAATCTGTTTTTTTTTTTTATCTATTCAGCTCATTGTATGTATGTCACAACATTTTTCGTGAATTGAAAAAATGCGAATATTATATCGGGAAAAATTTAATATACAAGTTTTACACTATAACTATTTCAACCACACGTACCAAAGCGTTCACAACTAGTTTATGACAGTTGACAGATAATAGGTGTGTTTCCGTACTTTTCCAATAACAATTATCCAGTAAACAAATTTCTGAGAATTTGACGGCATTCGCTCTCAAAGAGAAAAATATGCCCAAAACGCAAACCAGCAAAAACCTGCAAGTTTCACGAACAGCTGATATTCCACTAAGTAAATTGCAATTGTTCGTTTGCTTGTTAGTTTCTTTTGCTTATGATCAGCTATTTTTCCTACTTGCAAGTCTTGACTGGCATAAATTTGTCCAGTAACAATTTGCAACTTCCACTCAAAATGAAATGTCATTTCGCTCTCTCAATTTCCCCTTCTTTGCAAGTCTTTTGGGTACGAGAACGCCAAAACGTGATAATTTGTAACAATTATCACTAACTATTGCGTACGAGAACACTCCCAATATAGGTGTAAAAACATAGACAAAACTTGAATACGAATGGAAAAATGGATTTTTTTTCATTTTCGTCGACATTCCAACCGCAGCTAACTTCCCGAGAAAAAATATTCTCCGATTCTTGCATTTTGCAATTAGATTTGTGAGAAAAAAATATACATACTTTATATCCTCTCTTCTTAAAGCCGCAGCGTTTAATTGTCTTTTCAATTCCGGCACAGATAATACCATAATATCTCCCATATTTGTCAAACATAACAAGGCCATTTCTTGATATAAACGCATATGAGGTATTACATCACTTCCTTCGCCGGTGTTTGCCACTTCATTTGCGATATCCTGCGTCTTGATAGATTTCGTAGGACTTCCACTACTTGGAATTAATTCTGGTGTTAAACGACACGAAAACGAACTGATTTGAATACGACGCACACGAGCCCCTTCATTTGCCGTTAGTTTGTATTTGTTGATTGGCTTTAATTGTGGCAATGAAAATATCTTAAACTGTTCTTCGGTAGCTATAAGCACGCGATGCGGTGATGCACCAACACCGTCAACGCACTGTTCTAAAGGGCAACCGCTTTGATCGAAAATCGATATTCCAACAACAGGAGCACGATGTTTAAGTTGGATCTCCTTTGCAAGTTGAGCTGTAACGCGTCGTCGTTGCGATTGCCCAGTCACTTCTACTTCTCTATTCGGCAATGTTTGTACTGATGGTAAATGTAACAGAAATACGGACACAGTGCTTGCGTTTGTAGCTGACCATAAAGTGGGAGACGTTATATTGACTAAAATATAACAAAATATAATACTTTGAATTTACAAAAACTAGAACAAGGCAGGTTACCGTTTGTTATATATGTCTTAGCGAATAATAAACAGCGCACCATTGAACCCAAACCATCGTCCGCTGTGCGAGCTTCCACTTGTCTTTCCATTGGACGAGCATCCAACTGGAAAGTTTTAAAAGTGTGAAATATACAAAATTACTAAATATTTATGTGAAATTAAAAAATTAAAAAGCAAAACAGCCAGATATTGTGTCGATTATTCTCAAAATTCTAGACTAATAGCCTAGACAGACGGCAGCCTAATTCCGGATTACCGATTTAATTCGAATTATCTCGGGCATTAAATGCAGCTAATCCTTATAAACTCTATGAGTTAATTCTCAAAATAAAAGAGGATTAGGGCAATTTGCTATGGCAACACTGCTGAAAATTGTCTATTGTGAATTTTTCTCGATCCATTTTACAAAATATTAGGTGTGTTCGCTAAGAAAAAACTTTCGACAATTGTTAACAGTTTTCAACGTGAAAAGCGTTGACGAACAAATAAATCCAGCTGTCAATTACAAACTGTGAATGTCAATTTACAAGTTTCTGATAGTTTTCAGTTCACGTACTTCTTGTAGATTTTCCCATATCGAGAGTGACAGATAACAGCAATTGATAGTAGTAGTAATGTAAGTGAGCAGACCTAATAAAACAGCAATCAGTCGTTTAGTTAATCCGCAATACTGCCGTCTGTCAGGTTAATATTTTATTCAGATTAAGTGCGCCGGTAATCCGGAATTAGGCTGCCGTCTGTCTAGGCTATTATCCTACGTAGACCAAAACAGAGAATAAAAATATTATTCTAAAGAAAAAAAAATTGTATTAAGAATTGCTTTATAGCAAAGACACGACATATGAAAATTTGACTCGACCGTTTTTCCTTTTTGCAACAGATGTAGGTACATAAATATTGCCTAAATTTAACAAGCATAATAATAATTGAAGTGAAACTCGCTTCTTTGAAGCCACTAATGTATTGGTTTTTAAACACTAACCATTGGTTGCATTTGCGAAGGATTATTACGCGTGGAACGACCTTTACGCAATTTTCGGAATGATTCTCGTAATGATTTCTTGAAAGATTTACGACGTGAAAGCTGCTCACCAGCACCTGTAAGATCTTAAAGAATGGTATTAATAATGTTGACATTGTACTTCACTAACTGTAACTCACCATTCGGATTTAGGGTACAACGATGGAAAATTGGTAAGAAATTGTTGAAGTCAAACAATACCAATCCATGGGCTGTTCCACCAGCTACTAGTCCCCAGCTTTCTTCCAAAGCTAAGCATGTAATACTAGCTGGTGGTAATATTTGCAAAACTCCTGATATGTACACACTATCGCCACCTATATGGTCGGAGCTTTCTTCGAGTAAATTTTTCCGCAAATTTAGTTGATCGTGGCCTTTCCATACGAATCCGTCTCTATCGCTAACCAAATTCATTACACAGAATTTCAGTTGCTCAATTTCTTCAGTTTTTCCAGCAAAATGGGCAATGACAATTTGACCGGCGGTACCTCCAATAATAACTCGCCCAGTTTTTGGGCAGAGTGAAATTTTCTTCACCGCTAAACGCGGATCATCTGAATAAGGATCGAAGAGCCCAGCTTTGCGAAAGGGAGGCTCAGAATCGCTTAGCGGCTCTGAAGGTTCAGCTGACACTTCATCTGAATTTTCATGCCTGTAATACAAAATCAAAAAAAAAAAAACAGGAAAGCCAAAAACATACAGTTTCTTAAAGGTAAAGTACGAAACAAAATCATACCCAAATAAAATAGATGTCTTAAAATTATACATCGGCTTCAATACAACTTCAGTGCAATCCCAAAATTTCACCGATCCATCTTCATGACCAGTTAATAAAATTTCATATTCCTTTATTTTTTCACCACCTTCGACATTATCATCATCATCATCTTTTACACCTCCAGTAATCGGCCATTCCATGGAACTATATGTCATATCCTGTAATTTATTGGCATGAAGTATTTTATTGTATACTTCTTGTGTCACTTGTGAACAAAGATAATTGCAGGTAACAGCTGAAGCATGTACGGAATGCAAGTAAGGCACTTTAATCGGTGGTACTTTTGGATTAGTCAAATCATATGCACAAATTTCCTCCTCCAGTAAAACGACAAGAACTTGTGCAATGTCGCTATCTTCTTTAAATGTTACAAAAAAATCGATAACTTTCGATGTAAAATCCAAACAAATGTTGTCATCGTCGCTGCTATGAACTGATACACAATTATGATCACCATAAGCGGAACGTGGCATTCCACCGGAGAATACAATTAATTCTGCAGAACTGGAAATCAACAAAATATTCTCATTAAAACTATTAATTCAATAGTAATTTGAAAATATACCCTTACCCCCTGATGCCCTTAAATAGACGATTAATACTTTTGCAAGGGTCTGGTCCATACGGAACAAAATTCACATTTTTCGGAATATCTGAACCTTTCACATTCCAAGTAGCATAAGAGCCATCCGCGTGGTACCAAGTAAATTGTGTACCCATTACATTCACGAATAGACCCACGCTTTGGCCATGACCTGGCGCAATGTAAGTTTGTACAACAGTTGACTTTTCTACATCCCACAATATACATAATCCCCTATTATAAGCAATTAATAGTTTATTTGAAACCTTCGGTAGCTGGCATATGGACTCTATAGCTCCAGGGTTAAGCTTGTAAGTAGGTGGAACCTGTTCCAGTACAAGATCTTGATAGATTACAGACTCGCATACAGCAAATGTTTTCAAATCCAGCTGATATATGTTGCCACCTTCGGTGCCGATCCACACAACATCATTCTTCAATGAACAGCAAAGAGCAGAAACCTTTTTCAGTTTGCCATCAAGTGGCAAAGTTCTAATTGCTACTAGAGTACTGCCCACTGGTTCCCACAGTACTAATTGGTTTCCTGCAGTAAGAGAAAGCACCAGTCCAGCTCCATATACCCATTCTAATAATTGCACATTTAGCTCAGCAGTACAATTGTTATCAAGCGAATGCTGGCCGTAAAACTCAACGCCTGGTTGACCAAATACTTTGATGGCGCCACTTTGTGTCGCTATTGCCAAGAGTTTAGAAACTGGATCAAATGCCATCGCCGAGGGCTTATGTGGAAAACCATGCTGAGCAGTCTGTAATTTAATATATAGGATACAACAATGATTATTATGATAAAAAAATATTATGAAACAAAGCAAATTCGTCAATACAAGTGGACGAATTTTAAAATATTTGAAAAAAATTATAAAAAATGTTTAACGCCGACATAATAAAAATTAAAACCTTTCTATAACTTTAAGAATGACTCTCTAGCATGGTGGCCCAAGGTAAATCAAATTGGGACTCAGATGATCCTTAACAGGAGTCATCGAATAGCCAGCTTTAGGAATAATTACAGGCCGCAATCCTCTACACCTTGTGGTTAAAAGGACTCAGCAACCAGTGCAGCCATAAGGCTTCCGAACTCTATTCACCTGAAATAAGGTAACCTAAAAGGGCACATTAAGATTCTAGATGTAGTCTGGAATTCACCGGGTATCACGGTCTTTGACAGGATGGATAAAAATTTATATTCTCCAAACTCTTCGCAGTGATCATTCACGATTGCTCAGCGTGGAGAAACAACGAAATATTTCTAGAACAGTGCTCACAGCTATGGTACACTGATGGGTCCAAAATGGAAGATGGCAGTGCTGGAGCAGGAATTGTTGGGCCACATTTCCGGAAGGCAATTGCAATGGGAAAAATAGCTTCCATTTTTCAGGCGGAGGTCCACGCCTTAGAGCTATCTGTCAGAGAATGTCTACGTAGGGGCACTCGAGGAACCAACATATGCATTCTTTCAGACAGTCAGGCAGCTCTAAAATGAATGAATTTCTCGTTCTAATCTAAGTTGGTTTGGGAATGCTTTGTACTCCTCAATACCTTAGCAAAGAGGAACTCTGTGACTCTAATATGGGTATCGGGACACGAGGGGCATGCAGGAAATGAAATGGCAGATGTATTTTCCAAAAAGGACGCAGATACTTCTTTCATAGGCCCAGAACCCTTCTGCGGGGTCAACAGTAGTATCATAAACAACTTAATATGTGAAAAGGAAAAAAGTAGTCTAACCTATTACTGGAGAGCCCTAACAGGCATGCGGCAGTCGAAAAGATTCAGTGACCCTGAAGATATTAAGGTAGATACTATCTTGAACCTCAGGAGAAAAGACATCAAGCTGTACACTGAACTACTAACAGGTCATTGCAAACTTAATTATCACATGATGAAAATGGATGTGGTAAACAACGATCTCTGTCGACTCTGTCTTGAAGAGCAGGAAACAGCAGAACACGTTCTTTGCAATTGCCCAGCTGTGGCTAGACGCAGACTAAACTACCTAGGCAACGGATTCATAGTTCCCAGGGACCTAGTTAAAATCAATCTCACAGCAGTGACAAGATTTATAAATAGTCTTGAGATCTGCTAGTTAGGGAATAAGGCTGCAAAAAAGATCTTCAGGTCGCGGTGCTTCATAGCCTTAATAATAATAATAATAATAATAATAATAATAATAACTTTAAGAAAGAAAGTAACAAAGTAGATAGTCATAATACGCCACAAAAAATTGATCTCTTTAGTGAATATCCATTACCCAATTGTCGCTACATTCATTCATTTGAAATGAATGAGTTTTGTGAATTGAATATAAAATTTGTTACATAGAATTGTATTTAATTTAACTTTATAGTAGGGCTCTGCGACTAATCGTTTGTTCAAAAATTGTGTTTAATCAAAATATTCGATTAATCAATTATTATTATTATTATTCGATTAATCAAAATTTTGTTTAATCAAATATGAAATTATTCGAATAATGATTTCGAATATTCAAAAATTGAAATTATTCGATTATTCAGAATTTTGATTGATCAAAATAAAATTATTAGAATAAAATATTTACAATATTTTTCCAATACAAAGTAGACAGGTAGCTACGAATATTAGAATGCGTTCGAAATTCTTATTCCCAAAGAAATTTTCAAAAACAAAGGAAAATAAAAATGAAAAATTTTTTGATTAATCAAAATTGTGATTAATTGTGATTATCATATAGTTGATAGGTAAGCATCTAAATTTTATTTTGAGCCAGACAACTCAATATGAATGATTCGAATCATTCATTTGATTTCGCTGTATCCACAGCATAGAGTGAATACAGTTTCTGTTTGAGCACACTATAAAATGAATCATTCAATTTATGAATACAGTTTTACTCTGTGCTGTATGATTGATTCTCTCGCTCGAAGGAAAATTATTCATTTTCATTCACCTTCATTCACATTTACAAAAATGAATGTGAGTTATTCAGCGGATAATTTCGAAATGAAAGAGTCACAACGCGTTTTGAATATAAACATGCAGTCAATATTATATCTTTACCGAAGTAAATGAAGCAAATCCATGCTTGTGAAAGAAGTTCTTGAGACTTGCTTGCTAGTGAATACCAGTCACTAGTCCCGTCGTCTTAAGTTGCATACCGAAGAAAATGTGGCCGAGAAAATGCAACTCAATACAGGAACATCGACCTTACCACTACCACTATTAACGACGATATTGATGATTGATTATTGATTTTTTTTATTAAACATTGTTTTTTATGGGAAAAAACATTGATCAAGCTCAGCAATGGCTTGAAAAGAGTTATCCGGATTCTGCCCCAACGAAAACAACCATTTGTCAGTAGTTTGCTGATTTCAAACGTAGTCGTACACAAATGACGCTAAACGATCAGGTCGTCCAAAGGAGGCTGTTACAGCAGAAAACATTAAAAAGACGATGAAAATCGTGATGGAAAATCGACAAGCTAAATGCCGTGAGATAGCTTACATTTTAAAGATATCAGCTAGTAGCGTACGCACCTTCGTTCATAAACATTTGTCTATCAACGGACGGGTGCCGACCTCAGTAGTTAGTGTGTTGGCCTTCTGATCTGCACGTCGTGGTTCAATCCCCGGCTGATGCATAACAAATTTAATATCGATAGGATTTTTCTTTCGAACGGTACCCACCTGTCGGCAAGCAATTGGCAATTCTTCCGACAGTAACAACTTGCCATGAAAAAGCTTCTAAAAAAGAACTCTGTGACAAAGCTCAGAAAAAGTGATGTCACAAGGGTTCTGCCGGAAGAGAAGCTCGGCCAATGGGACCTTCGGGGCTTTAAGTACCACATATTTCTTTTTGTATGTGACAACGGATGAAACATGGATTCCATTGTCACACCAGAATCGAATCGTCAGTCAGTTTAGTGGAGAATGGCCGGTGAAAGTCGACCAAAGCAATGAAGACCCAACAGTCAGCTGGTAGAGTTTTGGGCTCTGTATTTTGGGATACACACGGTATAATATTCATCGACTACCTTGAAAAAGGAAGAACCATCAACACCGAAAATTACTTCGCTTTCTTGGAGGACCTCAAATGCAAAAGAAAAATAACAGTTTTTCATCAAAACAAAGCTCTGTCACAAGTCGTTATTAACAATGGCCAAAATACACGAATTACACTTCGAATTGTTGCCTCACGTAAGCGTATTTTGAGACAAAAAATAAATCGTTCAACAAACAAGGCATTAAAAAGGTTGTAATGGGGCTGGAATGATTGTATTGCTCTTGAAAGAGATAATGTTGATGAAAGAAGAATTTAAAAAAAGTTTTTTCTTACTTTGTCCCGCGACTTATTGGGACATTAAAACCTATCACTAAAATCATTTAAACTTCAGTATAAACTGCAATACTTAAACGATTCAAAAATCAATCAGGGAAAGATTAAATGGTAGAGAAACACTGTTAGTATCCAAACAGCTAAAAAATTAAACGATTAAATGTGTGCGCCACCGCAAAGATTAAACTTTAAAAAAAATTCGTTTGCTCGGCTACGCCACTGCACGTTAAGTATGGTACACCCCAGTGTAGTAAAAGCGAAGGTTAATTACAACGTATGAACGTTTCATATCTTATCATATATTTCCTTATCAATGACCAATATATGAGAATTAAAAATATTTCATTCGCCTAATGTACATACACCATGTAATCTTATCAATATAATTTTTACTACATACCTATTTTGATTTCGATAAAAGTATTACTAACACCTGATGATTCAATACAAAGAATTTACATGCGTTCATCTTCCGAATATTTTCATAATTTATTTTATAGGCGGATTGTAGAAATTTTCGACCATTTTGAATTATACAATTATCACATTGCCAAGACAATTTTCCAAGATATGAACCTTTATTTACAATCCAAGGATCCAAACTCAGAGTTTGTCTTTTCGGAAAAAATTCAGTCTCGAATGTTTGCTTTTTTTTTTTTTTGATACTATGAATTTATTGAATCTTTCTACTATTCCGCAAAACTCACAATAAGTATTCAAATCTTACAAACTAACTTAAAATTATGTTCCATCACAATTTGTTGAGTCGCAAGGATTAGCAATTTCACAGCGTATTCAATGTGTCTTTTCTTTTTAATTGTCGATGCCCCGTGCTCGGCAGCAATTGCCTAGCAAGAGGATTTGGATGATTGTTTAATTTTTGAATGTAGCTCCTGCAGGACTTTGCAACTTCCTCAGAAATTGTGGGTACATTCAAATCTCGATGGATGTTAACGTTCCTCATATACCAAGACGAGTTTAACTTTAAGCTCTTGTGTAACAGCCACATTAATTAATTAATTTTTAGCTTGATCTGAGTTTTCTTTGCCTCTATGTGATTGTTCCAGGTCAGCCTTCTGTCGAGGTGAATACCCAAGTTCTTTGTTGAGGAACATTGTGGAACTGATTGCGCATTTATTTTAAGTGGGGGACATGTATCTAGCCTTAGTGGGAAGGTTACATGTACGCTCTTTGATTCATTAACTTTTATACGCCATTTTGCTAGCCAGATTTCGAGAGAATCGACATGAGTCTGCAGGAGTTTAGTAGCTTCTATGGGCTTAGAGCGATAGCACAATATTGCCGTATCATCAGCAAAGGTCGATATGAATGTGTAGTTATTTTTGGGCATATCTGAAGTGTATAAGTGATACAGTAAGGGGCTCAAAACGCTTCCTTGCGGAACGCAAGCGTGAATATCCAATGGATTTGTTGTATAATCCTTGTGATGTACGAGAAATTTTCTTTTCGTGAGATAGCTACTAAGTAATGAGGAGACATTTGCAGGCAGTAATAGTTTGAGTTTGTAAATAAGGCCATCGTGCCATTCTTTATCGAAAGCTTGAGTGATATCAAGAAAGACAGCTTAGCAATACTTTTTTCCTTCAAAAGTGTTCCTTATCAGAGTTACAATGCGGTGGACTTGGTCTATTGTACCGTGCTGTTTTCTAAATCCAAACTGATGTTGAGGAATCAGTTGGTTGAGATTAATAAATGGAGTTATATTCATGACAAGTAGCTTTTCGAATACTTTAGAGAGTAGAGGCAGGAGGCTGATAGGTCTGTACGATGCAACTTTTGTAGGGTGTTTTCTTGGTTTTGCTATCATAATAATTTTTGAAGTTCTTTAGATAGTAGTTTTGGGATAGTGTTTAATACGAAAGATAGCATTGAAAATGTGCGTGAGATGAATTACTGAAGCTGGAGGTAGCTCTTTTATCATTTCTCCGGTAATTTTATCTGGGCCAGGTGACTTTTTTTTGGGCTTAAATCTTCGTAAATTGCTTGGAATATGTCCTTCTTATGAATTTTGAGCGTTATTAAGCAAGGTTGAGAAGAATTTTGGTAGTGAGGACTGTGTAGAAGGTGGATTGAGCATAAACAAACTTTTTACGTGGTTTGCAAAGGCTAAACCCTTCTCACAGTTGCTTCTAGCCTAATTACCGTCACTCAAACGGATGGGGGAATCATTGAGAATTGGCCGATTTGAGTTTTTTTGCTAATTACTACAAAGAGTGAGAGACTTGTAGAGTGTAGTTTTCGTTCTTCGAGAGAGGGCTCGACTTCTCAATTGCTTACTCAGCCCAAAGTAACACCTGTTAGCAAGAGTTATCCTACGCATGATCTCCAAGCTGACGTCTCATCATGCCTGTCCTAACATATGGCGCTGAAGCCTGGACAATTTCCACCTCGGATGAGCGAATACTTGGAGTTTTCGAGAGAAAAGTCCTACGCAAGATCTTTGGACCTATTTGCGTTGGTGGCGAGTACCAAATAAGGTACAACCATGAGCTGTACGAGCTGTATGCCGATATTGACATAGTAAAGCGCATCAAAATCCAGCGGCTGCGCTGGCTAGGTCATGTCGAGCGAATGGAAGAACACGCTCCAGCTAAGAAGGTGTTATATTCGGAACCCGCTGGAGGACGACGCAAAAGAGGAAGACCAAACCTCCGGTGGAAAGACCAAGTACTGGAGAACCTGACGGCGCTTGGAATTTCTAACTGGCGCCAGCTAGCGAAGAACAGAGATGGCTGGCGAAGCATGTTATTTTCGGCCTAAATCGATATTCGGTTGTTATGGCCACATAACAACAACAACTACAAAGAGTATTCTGACGCTTCACCAGGTGTGAAATTGGCTATGTGATCTTCCAACTCTTTGGTGTTGTTGTCTTTTAGGGCTTGCTTTAGTTTTCGAGTGCAGTGCTGTAGCTGTGTTTTCAGATTCAGTGATTTGAATTCTTGCCATTGCCTTTGGAGTCTTATTTTCTGTCTACAAGCAATTCAATGCCGCCTGGTGTGTGTGGGCTACAGTATGATTGCTTGTACACCCTTGAGCAGGTGGCTAAGCTGAGAGCTAATGAGAGCAACTGCTTGAATTTTTCGAGTGCTTAGTCTACATACGTGTCTTAATACAGTACTTAGAGGAAGATGGGAATTTACATATTTCTTGAATTTCAACCATTTCATTTTTCTTTCTAACGCAATTGTATGGAGGCTTGCTGATTTTATAGATATAATCATGGGTGAGTGATCAGATAAGAGATCATAATTACACCCTGTGGAGATATTTCCCATCTGCAAACCTTTGGCGACTCCAAAGTCTATGAGATCGTGTATCTTCCTCTTGTCCGTCGGCCAATATGTCGGTTGACCATTCGAGATTACATCGTAGCCGTGGTTAGTAATGATTGAGCATAGTCTTCTGTCTTTTGGAGTTATTAAGTGGGAGCCCCAGAGTGTGTTTGGCGTTGAAATCGCCAGCAACCAAGAATTTGTTACCAAGAGTTGAGAAAAATTCTTTATATTGTTATTCGGTAATACCGTATTTTGGGGGACTCTTCCAGGCATATAGATATTGCTTGCAACTACTGAAATCTTCGAGAACAAGATGTTTTATTCTGCTTTTTATCAATATGGCAGTTTCTCAGCGTGCCTTACCATGAGGATGATTTGTGGTGTACCGTTTGTAATGTGGTATTCGATAGCAATGTTTGTCAGAGAAATGGGTCTCACATATTATTATTATCATTGTCGATGTGGTTGGATTCAAGGAATTGAATTAGCTCCAAACGGAGCTGGCTTAAGCCGTTGACGTTCCAGTGGCATGTCTTGAGACGACTATTGGTATTTATGGTCTGGATAGCAATGTTTGGAGTAACATCGATTGATTTTTCATCATTTCTGGCATCATTGTTTGCATTGAGTTCATGAATTGTTAATGTTCTGGATTAGTGTTTGAAGCAAATGTTCAAGGGTACTCGGCTGCTAGGTGCGGAGTGAGCGCTTCTGATCATTATTTACATTGCTTTGTTGGTGTGGGTTTTGTTTTAAAACACTACCGTATGAATTGGTTGATTCTTGTTTGTGATCGCAGAGAAAAATTGTGCTGCATCTCTATTTTGTCTCTGACTTGAGTTGGCTATCTGAGTTTGCTCAACTGGTTTTAGAGGTTGTTTGCTAAAGGATAAATTTAGCTTTATGATTGCATATACGGGGCAACCTCTATAATTTTCGGTGTGATTATCTCCGCAATTGCTGCATTTTTTCATGCTAGCATCGCCTTTAGACTTTGGACATATGTTTGATTTATGCAGATCTCCACAAATCACACAAACAGCTGACAGGGTACAGTATGTCTTGGTATGTCCATACTCTTGGAAGTTGCTGCACTGAGGAGGTCCAGTTCTCTTATGGGGTTCTTCGATTGTGATTTTGCAACGAAATAAATATCGAATTTTATATATGGGGTGTACTTTACGTTTTTTTAGAGTTTTTGTTTCAGGTTGAAGTTCAATGCGATATAACAGTTGAGGTATATTGCTCTCGTTGAGAATGTTGAATACCGTTTTGGCTTGAAACCCTCTTTCCTGAAGGGCGAGTTTGATTTCGTAAATATCAACGTTGGATTCGACGCCTTTGATCACAACGATTAAGCCCTTAGTATTTTTTAGCTGATATGTGTAGTAATTCTTTTTTTCTATCCTCAAGTTCTGCAATTACTTTGCGATATAAGTTTCGCTATAGATTTGCCGTAGTTCAGTGATTAGTGTGTTGGTCTTCCGATCTGTAGGTCGTGAGTTCAATCCCCGGATGAAGTACGACTTTAATATCGAAACGATTTTTCTTTCGAACGGTACCCACCTGTTGGCAAGCAATTGACAATTCTTCTGACAGTAACAATTTGTCTTAGAAAACCTTCTAAAATAATCCTGTGACAAAGCCACATGTTTGTATTTTTTTATATTGAAAAGTTGCCCAATATTGATTTGTTTTTTTTTTTATTTCTGTACGTATATTTAACAAATAACAAATCAAATGAGAGATTATTGCGTTAAATGGCTTCTATTTGCGAACCATTTGGGTAAGATGATTCTATTTGAACGAAGTATCAATTCTTGTCAAGCCCAATTTTAAAATACCGTAGGCATTTGATCTTGAAAAATCGGGGAAAAATTACATTTTCAAAATACAGTTAACAAGAGTTTTTATATCTCGAAAATCTGTTGATTTTTGTGTCACATTGTAATTAATCATTGAGAATTTAAACTCACTCATTTTGTTGGTCAAATGCGTCATATAGAACTTATCTTCTCTGAAACCTTAACACGTTCATGTTCTTAATTTTTTGAATATTCAAAACTAAATATTTCTTGTTTTTACCATTTTTTTAAAGTTATTACAAATTTTCTTTACACTTCTTCTAGTTTGGCTATTTCCCTAAAATGTGAAATATTGTACAAGACAAAAAGTTTCCTCTTTATGGTTGAAGCAGTGTGATCCTGTTGTCAAGTCTGAAGAGGTTTCAGTAATTTAAAAATTAGCTTGAATTTTAAAAAAAGTTTTTATTCCTATCTCTCTTATTTGCTTCAAAAAATTTTGTTATAGCTCAATTTTTTGTTCATGTATGTTAAAATAAACTTCCTTATGGATGCTGGACTTAGAGAAATACTCTAGTCCATAATGGGGTGTACAATAGACCTAGGGTCGAAGTGCAATACAACCCTCTAATAGTAATAACGTAAAAATGCAAACCTGCATTTTTTTATAACATCAAAATCTTAAAATCTTCAGCCTAAAGCAGTAAATTTAATTCATTAATTTATTAGATATTTACATTAAGGGATTTAGCCTATGAGATTTACTAAATCTCTCTCTTTAAATCTACCTGTTTATATTAGGATATTTTTGACAGCTCTTAAACATTTTGTTTACATTCCTCTTTCAATATATCTTCTTACTTAAAAAGGCTAAAAGTGAAGGTTTTAAAACATATTCAAGATAATTTAGTGAAATGGTAGAAGAATTTCTTCGGAAGAGGCTTCAACAATTAATGTCAATATCAGCGAACCTGCAGCAATAAAACTGTTCTTTGTTCGATTTATTGTTACTCATATTTACTTGGTCTCGATTTTCATGTTTTTATTTTTTTGAAGTTTGTTAATAAGCAAGTGCATCGAACGATTGTTAATCGATTTCGCTAGAAAAGCGAAGGAGGTTTAAGTGAGATTTCAAATAAATCTCGTTCATTTCGAGATTTAGCTTTATATGGTAAATCAAGCATAAATCTCGAATAAATTTCGTAATATAAACAAGTTAAAGTAGCAACTACAGTAATAGATGTATATATTTTTTAATCAATATAGAAGTATTGATTTTAAAAATTTTTGTTGCACATTGTAGTACAATATAGATGTTGCTGTTGTTATCGCCAGAATACAGTGATCGAACAGGGTTGATTCGAGTTAGAATTAAACGTTCACAAAATAAAAACTTAACAGTATGGTAAGCGCAATATGGAAAACCTTCTTAAGCTTCTGGTTGTAATCACTGCAACAAGCAATGCAAAGAAGAGAAAGCTGGAGCAATTACTTTGGAAGAGGCTTCGGCACTGAATGTCATTGACAGCGTACATGCAGCAAAGAAATGCTCTATATTAAATTTATTTTTACTCATCTTTGATTAGATTCCATTTTCACTTGTTTATTTCTAGCCGTTTGTTAATAAATGATATGCATCTAACGATTATTAATCCATTTTTCTAGAGAAGCGATGCTATAAGAGGTTAAATAAACTTTTCTGAAATATGGACTCGCATTATCTTAAAAGCAATTATAACTTTTTTACTTAAATTTACCACCTTCCCAATGGTTGTGAACATTTTGTAGCATACTGTATATTGCTTTATGATTTGCGCTATTCAAATTTTGTATAAATAAATTAAATATCTTACTCACCTTTTTATATGTAAATAATTCCTTTTGCAACCTTTGTCGTTCAGCTGAAGGTTGGTGACCTTTACCTCGTATAAACTTTAACATCTTTAGGCTATCAGTTCTGTAAAAAAGGAAAAAATTCCTCTTGAACATGTTATTTATTACACGTCTGAAAAATGTTGTCGTACTTAAGGCCTCAGTATATACTAGGGCTGTGCAATTAGTAATTTAATCAAAGTTCTGATGCATAAAATATTCGATTGTGTAAAATTCTGATTGATCAAGGATCATATTACATATTTTCATTGCGAAGTTTCCGTTAATCACTTCAGCTGCTGCAGAGTAGGTACCAGAATGATGTTGCCCGGTAGTAGCCACCTTTATTGCAAATGAAAATGCGAATCGTTCAACAAGAATTGTGTTGCTTCACTTCAAGCCCCTCGAAATTTTAAAGTCCCATAAAGCACAAACTGAAGGCAATCCAACTAAACTAAATAACTAGGATAATTTTTGCGTAGCTCAGTGGTTGAATAATGACTTTAATATAACCGTGTTCCGAATATAACCCCTTTCTAGCTGGAGCGTGTTCTTCTATTCGCTCGACATGACTTAGCCAACGCAGCCGCTGAATTTTAATGCGCTTTACTATGTCGATGTATTCATATAGCTCACGGTTGTACCTTATTCAATACTCGCCACCAACGCAAATAGGTCTAAAGATCTTGCGTATGACTTTTCTTTCGAAGATGAGAGCATTCTCTCATATGAGGTGGAAATTGTACAAGTTTCGGCGCCATATGTAAGAACATACATGATGGGAGACTTGTAGAATGTGGTTTTCGTTCTTCGAAAGAGGGCCTGACTTCTCAATTACTTACTTATCCCAAAGTAGCACCTGTTAGCAAGTGATCCTTCGCACTATCTCCAGACTGATCATTACTGGTTTCAAGATAAATAAAGTCCTTTATTACTTCAAAAGTACAGTTATCAAGAGTGGCGTGCTGTCCAATACTCTTGTTGAAGATATTGCCCTTATGTCGTAGATCAGCAGCTCGTTTTATTATCTCTATAATAAGATTGAAGAATTCGCGCGATAACGAATCACCTTGTCTGAAACCCCGTTCGGATCCAACCATCGGGCATGCTATCATCCGATCATATTCTGCTTATGCTCCGATCTTAAACAACTCTGCAGGCAGGCCATAAGCACCTATACCTTTGTTGTTTTTCAGTCTAGAAATGGCACCTCTGACCTCATCATGGTCGGGTGGTGAAATATCTATATACCATCATCCGTGATTGGGGAGTTCGGGAGATCTCCTCTACTAGCGGAATTGTTCGAAGGGTCGCCATCCAATGACGTGGATAAGTGTTCCTTCCATAAGTTCAGTACACTCATGACAGGAAGAGGCTTTAGTATTTAAACCTCCACTCTGGCGCGTGATCTTCTTGAAGAATTTTCGAGTCTCATTCCTGCCTCTACTTATCTCCATCTGCTTACACTCGTGTCTTTCTTGTTCTCTCTTCTAACGCCTGAAAAAACGTCTCTGCGCACTCCTCTTCTTTCTGTGCCGCTCCTTAACTGCTAGCGCGGCACCTGCACACAGGGTTTTTCTGTAGGAGGCGTCTTTCTCTGCGGTAGCATTGCGACACTCCTGATCATACCACTAATTCTTCAAAAGCCGGTAGCAACCGAGTACCTCCTCGGCAGTAGTAGGTCAGTGTGTGCATATATCATCAAAAGCTGTTCTGGTTACGAGTCGAGTGGTAAAAGCATTCGCTGTCTCTGGTGATTGATTTGACGACCATCACACTGGAAGCTTTCGTTGATCAGCACGTGATCAATTTGGTTTTTCGTTCATTGATCTGGGGACAACCACGTCGCTTAATGGATATCAAGATGTTGAAATCTGATACTACTAATTACCATGTTTCGTGCTGCGGCGATATCGATTAGCCTCATTCCATTATCCGAAGAGTTTTGGTGGAGGTTGAGTTTTCCGACAGTTGGACCAAAGGTACCTTCCGTGCCTACCCTGGCTTTAAAGCCGCTAAGCACGATTTTGATACCGTGGTGGGGGCAGCGTTCATAAACTTCTCCGAAGCTCATTTTGATTGCATCGTCCTTCTTATCTATTGAGGCGTTGCACATATTCGGCTGATGTTGAAAAACTTTTCCTCTCCACATGGCAACTGTAATAAATATCATCATCCGTCCATCCCATTTCCTGAAGTTCGGTGATGTCATCCTTATATTTGTCGAGGACATCAAACACCTGTTTAGAGACACCTTCCCTATAAAGAGATCAGACGTTCCAGGTTCTTATCTGTAATTCGTGGTCCCTTTTTCGTTTGCGGGGGTCAATAACAAAAGGGCGCAATAAACCTATAGTTGCAGTATAACACAAGCCTTCAATCCGAAGCACGTTCTGATTTTTCATTGAGGCAGTTTTTATGTGGTAGACCCTAAATCCAACATAGAACCTCTAACCGAGGAGGTTATCGAGGCTCACTTTTGCACCTCTCAGCGGGTGACAGAAAGACGTTGCCCGGTGGTCGCCACATGGAGGGCCACCTTTAAAATTGAAGGTGCCATCACTAGCGCTCAGAAAAAACTACATGAGGCCCAGTGAGTTTACCTGCGATAAGTTCAACAAGGATTGCGCCACCACCAGACCACCAGGCATTAGCATTAGAGAAACTATTTATAATATAAAGGTTAGAACATAGCATTAGAGCTTGAATTGCAATCTTAATCAGATGGAATTAGCTGAACAATTAAAGCAAACATTTTGCTACATTACAAGTATTATTACAAATTTTCCAAAATGCAAGTGAAGATGGTAATTAACAAAATGATCCAGATATTATTCTCATGTCTGGTAGCTTACTCCCAGTATAGAGTTAGAATTGTTTTTATATGCTTTGCTTAGATATATCAACATCAATAAATAATTTTTATGTTCATTTGTAATAGAAAATATTATGTAAAATTTTGCTTAAAGGGTACAATTTATCCCACCGATTAAAAACAATTAAAAACTTAAATGACATCACTGGTACATACATAGCATCAAGGCGTATTCCACCATGATATAATATTTGCCTATTAATATAATAAGAGATTTGTGTAGAAGATTTAGCAGTTTGCTTCTGTGAATTTCATTTATATTGTTTAAATCTGAATGATATATGTAATAAGTAATGTCTATTAGATGCAAATATAGCTTCAATAGATGAGTGAATAATTGAACGAGTAGAATTTGCGCAAATTTAACATGAAAGCAACAGGTTGAGTTCGTATATACATTACAAAATTAGAAGGAATTGAAATTACCTTTTTGTTAAAAAAAAATGTACGTTCGCAGAGCTAGGGGGTAGCGACCAATTAATTTTATTAATACAATTATCACTTCAACTGAAAAAAGAAACACAGTCCATTTAGGATAGTTTAGGTATTTGCTCACTTCTATATTTAACATTAATATAGCTTTCAATTCAACTTATTTATAAAATACATGAAATCGAAAAATAAACCCGGTATAAACAAATGAGAAATATTTGAATTATCTTCGGCTTAGTTATTAAGGATCGACATTCTGGATTAGGCAAAAAATATTTCATACAGTGGAAATTCTATTATAGAAATTATTGAATTCGTGTGTAAATAAAATGTTTGAGTTAATACCTATTTAAAATATATTTCCATACACAAGATTTTATTTCTGAATGAAGTCATATAGTTCCACGTCAATTTTCGAAGGTTTATATTTATGACGGCTTTTTACTTTATTTATAATAACATTTTTTTATCCAACACACAATAACCACATAATTATACGTATACCGACCAACTCCCAAACATTTAGTGTATGTTGACAGACTAATGAAATGAATCAGACATATATGGAAGCCCGCTATCAAAATTAGTGGTGGGTAACGCCAGTTTGAGTTGCGTTATTGCGCTGATACCCAGCGTTATATTACACGCACTGTAGCCGGTTCTGTAACTCAAGGGAAAACTACTCTACTGGTGATGGTGTAGTTTTCGCCAACCGTTGAGGTTTTATTGTTTCTATAACTCAAAAATATCACTATCAGAAAAATTCGTGTACAGTTGAGAATAAACAGTGAATCTGACGTAAGGTAACAGAAAGTATAGCAATCTAATGTAAAAACCGATTAGTTAACACGGATAGCTCAGTCTATATGCTATATAAGTAGGAAAGAGATAGCTAGGTTTAGTATAAAATAGAAATATGATAGAGTGTAAAGTATGGCTCTCCTATGCACCGTTGTAAATATAATTTGTACACATTACAATGTTGCGTTACCTAACAATCCGCTTTGACTAATTGCTCTTATGGCTTTTATGTGAAATAGATCGGAACAATGTGATCCGTTACCTACCGATACGTGCAGACTAATCGCACTATTGATGAATACTCAGACAATTGAACATAAATTGTAAAAAATTACTGAGATACTTATGATCATTTAGGCGTACAATTTGCAGGTACAAAACCCATTAAGATTCGTTCACAAATGACTAATCATATGTAAACTCTTCGTTCGTAGTGAAAAGTTGCCTTAATTCTATTTTTGTTTGAATGTAACAGATTTTTAACTAAAGACATTACTTACCAATGCATTCTCTACAGATTGTGCTAGTTCCCATTTGCCACAGAGCAGTTGCGAATATCTCTATTAGTAGAGAATTCAACTGGTCTGGTGGTGTTTTCGCAAGGTAACGTGTCTAACTGCCTCAACCAGGTGGGGCTAGCGCAATCCTTGTTGAACTCATCGCAAGTCAACTCACTGGCTGTCATGTAGTTTGATCTGAGCGCTATGTGATGATACCTTTATTTGTTAACGAGGGGTAGTCATATAGCTTGTTCTGCTTACTCTGTGATGGCGCTTTCATTATTATTAATGGGGGCCCTCCATGTGGCGACCACCGGGCAACGTCTTCCTGGCACCCGCTGGGAGGCGGCTGAAGTGAGTGGCGAAAATCTCCTCGGTTAGAGGTTGTGCGTTGGGTTTGGGACCCGCCACATAAAAAACCCCCCCAATGAAAAAAACAAATATGCCTCGGAGAAGGACTACCGTTTTTGTTGATGACCCCCGCAAACGAAAAAAGGACCACGATTTACGGATATGCACCTGGAATGTCCGATCCCTTTATAGGGAGGGTGCCTCTATCCAGCTGGTTGATGTCCTCGAAAAATACAGAGCTGACATCACCGCTCTCCAGGAAATGCGATGGACAGGACAGGGCTGCTCCAAAAGAGCGTCCTGTGACATCTACTACAGTTGCCATGCTGAAAGGCACGAATTAGGATGTGGATTTTTGGTCAGCAAGAGACTACGACATCTTGTCTCGCAGTTCACGCCTGTGAACGAACGGCTGGCCACAATCCGCATCAAGGCAAAATTTTTCAACATCAGCCTTATATGTGCCCACGCTCCGACGGATGAGAAGGACAATGTGACCAAGGAGAGCTTCTTTCAGCGCCTCGAAGAAGCTTATGACCGCTGCCCCCGCCACGATATCAAAATCGTGCTTGGCGACTTTAATGCCAGGGTGGGCAAGGAAGGTACCTTCGGTCCAACTGTCGGAAAATTCAGCCTCCACCAAAACACCTCCGATAACGGAATGAGGCTGATTGACTTCGCCGCAGCACGAAACATGGTAATTGGTGGTACCAGATTCCAGCATCTCGACATCCACAAAGCGACATGGCTGTCTCCAGATCATCGTACAAGAAACCAAATTGATCATGTGTTGATTGACGGAAGGCATGCTTCCAGTGTGATGGACGTGAAATCGATCCGTGGTGCCAACATCGACTCGGATCACTACCTTGTTGCAGCTAAGGTGCGCACACGCTTATGTGTCGCAAATAACAAGAGAAGTCCCACACAGAGAAAGCTCGACGTCAGTAAGCTGCAATCACCAGAGACAGCAGATGCATTTTCCACTCGACTATCGGATCTGCTTATGCAGAACACTCCCCCACTTGATGATACATGCGCACGGTGGACACATATATCCCACTCCATGACTACTGCTGCCGAGGAGGTAATCGGTTACTACCGGCCTCTGAGGAATGAGTGGTATGATCAGGAGTGTCGCGACGCTACCGCAGAGAAAGACGCCGCCTACAAAAAAACCCTGCGTGCAGGCGTAACGCGAGCTGTTAAGGAGCGGTATAGAGAGAAAAGGAGTGCAGAGAGACGTCTTTTCAGGCGCAAGAAGAGGGAGTTGGAAAGACGCGAGTGTGAGGAGATAGAGATGTGTACCGACAAGAATGAGACTCGAAAATTCTTTGAAAAGATCAAGCGCCTGAGTGGAGGTTTAAATCCCGGAGCCTCTTCTTGTCGTGATGGAAATGGGAATCTGGTTACGGATGTCCAGAGTGTACTGAGCCTATGGAGGGAACACTTCTCCACGTTACTGAATGGCGATGCTACGAACAATTCCGCCAGTGGAGGAGAATGCCCGATAACCCCAATTACAGATGATGGTGTTGATGTTCCACCACCCGACTATGACGAGGTTGAAACGGCCATTTTAAGGCTGAAGAACAACAAAGCTGCAGGTGCTGATGGCCTGCCTGCCGAGTTGTTTAAGACCGGAGGCGATGAGCTGCTCACCCGCATGCACCAGCTCATAAGCAGAATATGGTCGGATGAAAGCATGCCTGATGATTGGAGGCTCAGTGTTCTCTGTCCTGTACATAAAAAAGGAGACCCCACAATTTGCGCCAACTACCGTGGAATAAGTCTCCTGAGCATCGCGTACAAGGTTCTATCGAGCGTACTCTGTGAAAGATTGAAGCCTATGCTCAGCAACCTGATTGGACCTTATCAGTGTGGCTTCAGACCTGGTAAATCCACCATCGACCAGATTTTCACACTGCGCCAAATCCTGGAGAAGACCCAAGAAAAACAGATCGACACACACCACCTATTTGTTGATTATAAAGCCGCTTTCGACAGTCCGGTAAGGGATTACCTCTACGCAACAATGTCTGAGTTCGGTATTCCTGCAAAGCTCATTCGACTTTGTAGAATGACACTGCATAACTCCCGTTGTGCAGTGAAAATTGGGAAGGACCTCTCCGCACCGTTTAATACCGAACGGGGTTTCAGACAAGGTGATTCGTTATCGTGCGACTTCTTCAATCTTATTATGGAGAAAATAATACGAGCTGCTGATCTACGACATAATGGCACTATCTTCAACAAAAGTGTCATGCTGTTAGCGTATGCCGACGATATTGACATAATTGGCATGAACACGCGAGCAGTCAGTGCAGCATTCTCAGAGTTGGAAAGAGAGTCGCGTCGGATGGGTCTCACGGTGAACGAGGGCAAGACGAAGTATCTAGTGTCAACAAACAAAGAGTCCCGGCGTCTTGGACAGCACGTCACTGTTGACAACTACGCTTTTGAAGTAGTAAGGGACTTTGTCTATCTTGGAACCAGCATTAACAGCAGTAATGACGTCAGCTTGGAGATCATGCGTAGGATAACTCTTGCTAACAGGTGTTACTTTGGGCTGAGTAAGCAATTGAGAAGTCGAGCCCTCTCTCGAAGAACGAAAACTACACTCTACAAGTCTCTCATCATGCCTGTCCTAACATATGGCGCTGAAGCCTGGACAATTTCCACCTCGGATGAGCGAATACTTGGAGTTTTCGAGAGAAAAGTCCTACGCAAGATCTTTGGACCTATTTGCGTTGGTGGCGAGTACCGAATAAGGTACAACCATGAGCTGTACGAGCTGTATGCCGATATTGACATAGTAAAGCGCATCAAAATCCAGCGGCTGCGCTGGCTAGGTCATGTCGAGCGAATGGAAGAACACGCTCCAGCTAAGAAGGTGTTATATTCGGAACCCGCTGGAGGACGACGCAAAAGAGGAAGACCAAACCTCCGGTGGAAAGACCAAGTACTGGAGAACCTGACGGCGCTTGGAATTTCTAACTGGCGCCAGCTAGCGAAGAACAGAGATGACTGGCGAAGCATATTATTTTCGGCCTAAATCGATATTCGGTTGTTATGGCCACATAAGTAAGTAAGTAAGAGAATTCAAAATTCAACTCATTACTCACTACAGAAAGGCAGTAGTAGTAAATGACGTCAATCTGACATCACATTCTGTACCAGTAGAGAAATAATCGGTAGAGAAGAGATGCAGAAACCAGCTACTGGAAACTCATTAACGCAATAACGTGGACATTAACTTCATCACCTCTAACATCGTGCCTATAAGACCAATAATATGGTTTCCAATCATGGTGGTGGTTTCGGTTTCACCACTTTAAGCAGTGAACATATTGAACGCGGCTAATGTAATAATAGTGCACTAAATTTGAGTTATGTAGTAAACAGATTGACTGCGGTTGCAACATTGCAACAACTGTCAACAATTAGCATGGCTTTCTTATGTAGACGCACGAATTGACTGCAACAATGCGACATTGCAACAGAACTACGATTTATTATTTATAATCTATTTCCATTTCAACATGAAACAAACTAATATGCAAACAATTACAAACACTGAGATAATTCCATTTTGTATATTTTGTTTTTTTTTAGTTGCTCGTAGTACTAAAAATATTTAATCTGTGAAACATTTAATGAAACATATTGTGTTTTGTTTATGAAAAATGTATTTTAATGAAATTTTAATGTTGTTATCCATGTGTACATTTCGTTCTGGTTTGAATTATCATCACAACTTTTATTGCAGACGCCATCTTGCAGCCACAGTGAATTTGATTGCAACCTTATATTCATAATAAATAACGCGCTTAACAAATTTTAAAAAATAGCAATTATATATCCCGAAGTGGGTGCCGTAGCTCAATGGTTAGTTTGTTGACCTTCTGATGTGTAGGTCGTGGATTCAATCCCCGGCTGAAGCACGACAAATTCAATATCGAAAAGATTTTTCTTTCGAACGGTATCCACCTGTTAGCAAGTAACTAGCAATTCTTTCGGCAGTAAAAATTTGCCATGAAAAAAAAAAAAAAAAAAAATATATATATATATATATATATATATATATATATATATATGTATATATATATATATATATATATATATATATATATATATATATATATATATATGTATATTAATCAGTTATGGTGGCTGATACACAAAAGATCAAAGTTGAATCTCGAATACAAAGTGCTATTATATAAAGCAATCCTGAAGCCAATCTGGACTTATGGTATTCAGTTTTGGGGCACCGCATCTCCCTCAAATATCGAAAAATTGCAGCGAGTACAATCCAAGTGTGCGAATTATTGGAAACGCGCCTTGGTATATGAGGAACGTTAACATCCATCGAGATTTAAATGTACCCACAATTTCTGAGGAAGTTGCAATGTCTTGCAGAAGCTACATTCAAAAATTACACAGTCATCCGAATCCCCTTGCTAGGCAATTGTTGCTGAGCACGGGGCATCGTCGATTAAAAAGAAAAGACACACTGAATATGCTGTGAAATTGCTATACCTCGTGACTCAACAAATTGTGATGGAACGTTGGGAATATCACATAATTTTATTTAGTTTGTAAGATTTGATTACATATTGTTAGTTTCTAAGTAATTTTAGAAAGATCCAATAAAAAAGCTTGTTAAAAAAAAAAAAAATATATATATATATATATATATATATATATGTATATATGCATATATATATACATATATATACATACATATATATATATATATATATATATATATATATATATATATATACATATATATATATATATATACACATACACACACACACATATATATATATATATATATATACATATATATATATATATATATACATATATATATATATATATGTATATATATATATATATATATATATATATATATATATATATATATATATGTATATACCCAAATTGTACGTTTTTTGGACGATAATTAAGGTGGCGATCGAAATTACTCAATAAATTCGTAAGTTTTCTTTACAATATGGGTATTCAAAAGGAAGGTATTTTTAATTCCTTGTTAGTGATATATAACATTTATAACCCATTATTAATATTTTAGAAGTTATAATCAAAATTTAAAAATTAAAAAATACTTTTTCGAAAAACCGAAAATAATCACTATTGACCTATAACAAATTTAAAAGCATATTCAAGGCATACAATTTCCTTTTTAATTGTATGTAATACACATTTTTAGAAAATGCTTATCTACGTTTAATATTTTTTAAAGTTGTTACTTCATGAAATTTTTTCAATATGGATGGCTTTCGATAGAATTTCCAAAAATAATAACCCTTATAGGCCCGGCGCCGGCTTCGCGACCATCAATATTTCACAAAAAAGTCTTTTTAGTATGTAATTATTTTTTTATATTCTACTTTAATTTCATATTCTTCTACATTTTTAAATTCAACAAAAGAAGGCTGTAATAGCCTAGATAGACGGCAGCCTAATTCCGGATTACCGGCGAACTTAATCCGAATAAAATAATAACCTGACAGACGGCAGTATTGCGGATTAACTAAACGGCTGATTGCTGTTTTATTAGGTCTGTCGACTTACTTTACTATCACTAACAATTTCTGTCATCTATCACTCTCGATATGAGAAAATCTACAAGAAGTACGTGAACTGAAAACTATCAGAAACTTGTAAATTGACATTCACCGTTCGTAATTGACAGCTGGATTTATTTGTTCGCAAACACTTTTCATGTTGAAAACTGTTAACAATTGTTGAAAGTTTTTTGTTAGCGAACACACCTAATATTTTGTAAAATGGATAGAGAAAAATTCGCAATAGATAATTTTCAGTAGTGTTGCCATCTCAAATTGCCCTAATCCTCGTTTATATTGAGAATTAACTCATAGAGTTTATGCGGATTAGCTGCAGTTAATGCCCGAGTTAATTCGAATTAACTCGGTAATCCGGAATTAGGCTGCCGTCTGTCTGGGCTATAACGGATTTTATATCGCTCCAGCCATCTTGAATAAATGCTTAAGCACATCAATATTGCTTGCTATGCTTGCAATATTTTAGAAGCATGAATTTTACTTACCTCTGTGATATTGGGGAATGGAGTGCTTCACATGCCTCCAAGCCTTTCAATCCCTGAAGTTTATGAAGTGGTTCATTTTAAAGTGTACAAGACCCTTCTCCGATAAACATTCATAAGACTTAAATATAAACTGTTATTAATTGACTAAGTGAGAAATTTAATTTAAACATATCCTCCCAAAATCAGACACAATAGTTGTGCCGGGATGAATCCAGTCCTTGATTATAGAGGGCATGGTTTCCATATCTCTCCACTCCACAGAGACAAAAAGCAGAAATTGCTACCTCCCTCGAAACCAATTATACAAAAACCAAATGAATCTCAGCAATTCCCAGTAATAGTTATATTTTGAAATAACGGGGCTTTAAAAAGTGTAACCGACGGCTTAGTTTTTATTCCCGGACAACAACATTTTACATAAACAATATTGTCTTTATCGAATTAGAAGCAAGTGATAATTATTACTATATTATATTATACCAATTTTCTTTAAAATCTTTTATTTACATTTATCACTACAATTTTCCTTTGTCTTACTACTTTGACAATACGTAAAAATAAAAAAATACATAAACAATTTTTTTTTTTTAATATTGTTAATACACAATTGGAAAAGAAATTGTTGGTTCTAAAAATATTGTCTCTCATATCACCTCAGACACTATCAACTATTAAACCGTTCAACTGAACTCTAATTTAGTATAAATTACATAGTAGTACAATTGTACCAAGGATGTCTAGAGAAGTTTACGCATGAGGGTTGATGTAACTTTTATCTAAGCACTACCACCTGGAGTAGACATCTCGGTTTTCGGTTTTATCGAATATTTTTTGTTATTGAATATTGGCGCAGAGAATGTAACAGTTATCACTAGAAAATAGCCTATAAAATCTTTTGAATTTGAAATTAATATTACTATGCGAATCAAAAATATTTTGGTTCGTGCGATGAATGCTAGCATGCGTGTCTGTCTATTGTTTCATCTGATGTTGGCGATAATTGTAATGACAATTAAAACAATACTGTGATGTTCTATGTATATTAACACCATTGGATTTTCAGCACGTAATTCTTACAAATATTGTTCATTTAACACAACGTCGGTACCAAACCTAAATTTCGACATATTTGTTCTCTTTGCTAGTCGTGCATTCCTTGATAACATGACTTCTTATGCTGCGCTAGGAGCAGTTTTGTGTTATCCAAGTGTATATTTATGTAATTTAAATTTGTGGACTTATGCGGTTGGAACTCCAATTTATGAATGGTTTAAGTTACAAACATATGTCTGATTTTCTTCGCTATTCAACACTTTGGCGTTGAGGAGGAATTTATTTAGACATGGATATCGTTGTGTTACGTAGTATGGAAGATATACCTCCAAACTATACCGGTGCTGAATCCGATACACACTTGGGGACAGGCGTCATGAATTTTGCCCATGAAGATCTGGAAGTATTCTACGCTGTACCGTGGATTAAATGGGATCACTTCTTCGATGAACAAGACCAAGGAGCGCATAAAAATTCTTATATTGTAAAGAAATACTTATATTAAATGTAAGTATTTCTAATGAACCAAAATACTTGGAAAGTAGTAGTCTGGAGTGTTACCACAGAGAATAAATATGACCAGTTGTTGACAGGTGAATCAATTCAATTTCGAAGATGATAAGGCTTTAAGTTAAATTGAAGAGTGATTGTAAATGTTGATTGTTGTTGCCCGATAATCCCAATTACAGATGATGGTGTTGACGTTCCACCATCCGACCATGACGAGGTTGAAACGGCCATTTTAAGGCTGAAAACAACAAAGCTACAGGTGCTGATGGCCTGCCTGCCGAGTTGTTTAAGACCGGAGGCGATGAGCTTCTCGCCTGCATGCACCAGCTCATAAGCATAATATGGTCGGATGAAAGTATGCCTGATGATTGGAGGCACAGTGTTCTCTTTTCCGTACATAACACAGGAGACCCCACAATTTGCGCCAAATACCGTGGAATAAGTCTCCTGAGCATCGCATACAAGGGTCTTATCCTGTGTACTGTGTGAAAGATAGAAGCCCATGCTCAACAACCTTATTGGACCTTATCAGTGTGGCTTCAGACCTGGTAAATTTACCATCGACCAGATTTTCACACTGCGTCAAATCCTGGAAAAGACAGAAGAAAAACAAATCGGCACACACCACCTATTTGTTGATTATAAAGCCGCTTTCGAGAGTCCGGTAAGGGATTACCTCTAAGCAACAATGTCTGCGTTCGGTATTCTTGCAATGCTCATTCGACTTTGTAGAATGGCACTGCATAACTCCTGTTGTGCAGTGAAAATTGGGAAAGACCTATCCACACCGTTTAATACCGAACGGGGTTTCAGACAAGGTGATGCGCTATGGTGCGACTTCTTCAATCTTATTATGGAGAAAATCATATGAGCTGCTGATCTACGACATAATGGCACTATCTTAAACAATCTTAAACAATGTCATGCTCTTGGCGTATGCCGATGATATTGACATAATCGGCATGAACACGCGAGAAGTAGTGCAGCATTATCAGAGTTGGAAAGAGAGTCGCGTCGAATGGGCCTTGCGGTGAACGAGGGCAAGACGAAGTATCTAGTGGCAAAAAACAAACAGTCCCAGCGTCTTGGACAGAACGTCACTGTTGGCAACTACGCTTTTGAATTAGTAAGGGGCTTTGTTTATCTTGGAATCAGCATTAACAGCAGTAATGACGTCAGCTTGGAGATATTGCGAAGGATCACCCTTGCAAACAGGTGTTACTTTGGGTTAAGCAATTGTGAAGTCGAGCCCTCTCTACAAGTCTCTCATCATGTCTGTCCTTACATGTGGCGCTAAAGCTTGGACAATTTCCACCTCGGATGAGCGAAAGCTTGGAGTCTTCGAGAGAAAGATCCAACGCAAGGTCTTTGGACCTATTTGCGTTCGTGGCGAGTACCGATCAAGGTACAACTATGTGCTGTACGAGCTGTATGCCGATATTGACATAGTAAAGCGCATCAAAATCCAGCAGCTGTGCTGACTAGGTTGTCGAGCGTATGGAAGAACGCGCTCCAGCTAAGAAGGTGATCTATTCGAAACCCGCTGGAGGACGACGCAAAAGAGGAAGACCTAACCTCCGGTGAGAAAACCAAGTACTGGAGACCTTGACGGCGCTTGGAATTTAAACAGGGTTGATTCTACTTAACAATATATTTAAAAGCAGTTATTTTTCACTCACTCCAGCTACATATAAACAAATGATTAATTAATTTAACAAACACACAAACACAGTTAAAATAAGCAAAAACATTGAATGTATTTATTATTTTTTCGTTTTATTTACATGCTACTTAAAAATAATTCATTCTGGAGAAAATCCCATTATATATTATATATTTTCGTATTATTTTTATCTATGGAATTGACATTAATTTTGATAAATTATATCTATTGAAGAGTTCGTCAAACTTGTATTGAATACTTTCACTTGATATCAGCTAATTTATTTAAAAAATGTTTATAAACTTTATGTGAACAAACTGGTTGATGTTATTTTGAAACTCGCTTACAAAAGAATACAGCTATTAAACATGAAACGAACGGAATGGCAAATGAATTAAACAAATTTTCCCAAGAATTTTTCAATTGTCAGCATTGCACTTTAGATTGCTGCAAGCGAACAATTTCATACAAATTTTTGTTCGCGATACGCCTGCTTAATAAAATTACTAATTGTTATATGTTTAAGATGCAAGTAAAATCTTGTTCTTTTTCAAATTTACTGTAAGGAATTGTTGCTAGACTTGAGAAAACATGTTTTATATAATTAGTCTTCGATTTAACTAACATTAATTAGTACTTCTTTACTGTTTTACACTTGCACTCTGATGAATAATCGACACACACAAATAAAGGTTATAGCACTTTATAAGTTAATAAGGAAAATCAATTAGCGTACAAAAATACAAAATAAAACAAAAAGTGGAATTTTCATATAAATTTAAAAATCGTGTGTAACAATCAAGTATGTCTAAACTGACTTTAAACTATTGTTGAAAACTAGAGTAGAAATTGGCAGCAAAAAAATTTAATTTCAGTGAATCCGTATTGGTAACTATTGAAATTGAAAATTCGCATTGAACCCTAAATCCTCTAAAAAGTATTCTTATTGTAAATACTACAGTAAGTGGACCTAAATGTTAACCTCCAATGTCAAAGCATCCGCAAGGAAACACGTTAAAATTTATTAGCACCAAACAATTTCATAGTAGACGCAGATCAATCGTGGCTTCTACTGCAGTTATTAGAATAAAAATGTATATGTACTTTTGAAATGCATTATGTTCTCTGATAAACGATACCAATTTACCTTTTATACCATGATACATATACTAATATACTCTAAGATAGTAAACACCTTTCTTTGTTACTAGAATGTCTTTCGTCAGGAACAGAAATTCTTCGAGTTTCGATGTTGGTTGTTTCCCTTCTATGACTATGATTAGCAGTGTCGTCCAATTCCATCATAGATAATGCAAGAGCACGGGCAAAAGCTTCATCTTCCGACTACAAAAGTATATAATTTAAAGAAATATACATCAAATATATAAATAGCTACCATATTTCCCTGTACATCTTGTGCTTGTGTCAAAACCAATGGGTTATTTGAGACATTATTTTTGGCTGAAGATGTAACTGTACTTCGGTTGGATGAAGTCGATGTTGCTCTATAAAATTACGTTTTTACATGTGCCCATATACCAAAGTATATCACTTACGTGTTGTTTCCTTTAACCAAATTGTTTCTATTTAATATAGACTTTTTGCATTCGTGATCTGCATAGTGTCTATGGCGTAGGCAAAAGTTTAGCTTACATAGCGAACAAGTCACAGGTATAAGCTCTTTCCGCTTACAATTTTTGAAGCTGCAGCAATTTACAAAAATTTTTCGTCTTTCCGATTTACAGTCTTGATCAATATGTCGTCCTACTGTAATGTCAGGTTCCACATCTGGTGGAGTAGGCACTGGCTCATCACACAACGGACATATGGGCACATGAAATTGTTTTCTTTGACCTATGGGACATTCATGACGATCGTAGCTAAAGTGCGATGAACAAAACACCTTTGCACATGAATCACACTTAATTGGCAAAAAGTCTGTGATAAATATAAACAAATTTCTTTTTATTTAAATCCTCAGAAATAATGTAGAAATGGTTACCAAACTTTTTGCATGAAGCTTTACTGCAATGCGTACCAATATCTGGGAACTCCATACCAACTTTAACTCTTTATTTGTATTGTTATAATGATGAGCGATGAGGACATCGACCACGGTGATACGCAAAAATTTTGCTATTTTGCCAATCTGACGTTCATAAAAATTGTCATTAATGCAGTGGTTTTATTCCGTGGTTATTTTAACAATCAACTGAACGTCAATAAAAAAAATTTTTGGTTTCAAAACTCCGTTGTTATATTACCAATCAATTGAACGCTAATCAACAAAATTTTTGTTGGTTTCAATACAAAATGAAAAATGAACTCCTAAAATGAACATATGCATGTCAATCAGTTCTGATTGCTGTTCGCAACACCAATCAGACCAATTTCACCAGTGTTGCCATATGCAATTATATATAAAGAGCAAAAGAAAATGTAAAAAAATATATTTCTAAATAATGCAACATTTCGCTACGGGTATTGCGTACATGCATGTTTATTATGTTGACAACTGGAAGGATGATTAAATTTTAAACATTAATTATATAAATTCCCTTTAAAGAAAGCTATTCGTTTTGCTATTTGTTTTATATTCTGAGTATGTGGTGATTGAGAAAATTTTTTGAGCCAACTCAGTTGCAGTTGGGTGTGAAAAAGCTCACAAAGCACTTTCCCACACAATTCGTAGTTCTGCACTTACGTAAGCATACCAACAATGTTTAGACATTCGATGATAACTAAAATCACGTGGACTACTCATGTGTGTGATTATCAAAAAGTTGCTTTCCTACTTAATAGGTACATACATACACACATGTGATGTGAATATATTATTGTATGTTATATGTTGGAGTGTGGGTAGATCGATATGTGGATAGTATTAGAAAAATGGTATATAAGCTGTCAGCTTACTGGAGTTAGTCGCTTTTTAGTTGTGAGTATACTTGAATAGTGAAGTGTAAATACTGCTATCCTCACGAGGCTCTACAATATTAGTGAAATAAGTAATTGTAATTCAAAGTGAGTGGGTGCCGTAGCTCAGTGGTTAGTGTATTCGCCTTCTGATCTGTAGGTCGTGGTTCAATCCCCGGCTGATGCATAACAAATTTAATATCTATAAGATTTTTCTTTCGAACGGTACCCACCTGTCGGCAAGCAATTCTTCCGACAGTAACAACTTGCCATGAAAAAGCTTCTCAAAGAACTCTGTGACAAAGCTCAGAAAAAGTGATGTCACAAGTGTTCTGCCGTTCGGAACCGGCTAAAATAAGTAGGTCCCTTCTAATATTGTCCAAAATTAAAGACGCATAACAGTAATGGAAGAGAAGCTCGGCCAATGAGCCCTTTGGGGCTTTAAGTGCCACATATTTATTTTATTTTTTATTCAAAGTGAAAAGAACGAGAAATAAAGTGAAGAGCAAGTATAATTAACCCTGTTTTATTTCAGCTAACAAGTGTTATAGTCCCGAAGGACACTTAGGAGCTTGGGTTTACAAAAATAGACAAACTTTTCCCTTTGCTTTTGAGTTCTCATGTGAACCTAATTGTCAATATTTTTTTTTAGCATGTATACGTAATTACAATAACGACATTCGTCACACTGGTGGCCATCAACTATAATTGTGACGAAAATCCGTCCGTTTTCTCCCTTTTCTTGGATTTGGAACAGATTACCATTTCTTTCGATATCTGCAGAACTCTCTTAATGGTCTAAATTTAAGTTCCGTACAGGCCTACAAAATGCAGTTAGATAAGTTTTTCGCTCAGAAAACCCAGAAGTTCTACCCGGATAGAATAACGGCTTTACACCATAAATGGGAAAATATTATCGATCAAAACGGCACATAGTAATAATAAATTAATAAATAATTAATAATAAAAAAATTAATAAATTTAAAAGATCTATCCGAGATTGAGCCAGCACGAGTAGGCAAAGTTAGGTGGTGGGATGCACCTACGGAACACTTTTGCCAAAGTACATCAAAAAACCTATATGTATAAGTAAGTTTGTATATTTGCCTATGCTATCCTTGAATTCAAAAATCTGTAAAAGCATAGGCAAATAAACACAAACTTATGGAACCAGTATGAAAATTCTTGTATGATTCTGCATGCGGCTAATAGATAAAGGTCATGCCGAACCAACGAGAATCGAGAAAATCGACTTCCCTTATGACCGAACAAGTGACATATCTACATGTACTTTCCCAGTTGGGATCTCTATTGCGAAGCGTCTTTCTTCAATTGCAAGTATATTGCAATAACGGCTCGTAGAGTGATTTATCACCAACGAGTGCTCTTTTGAAGCAGAACCACCTACGGTGCGCGACTACCCTAAAGGGTAGTTGACTACGTGTCTTCTGCTCTGCCTAGTAATCACTTTGACCACTTAATATCCAGAAGCAACCAGCTAGAGCATTGATTAATCCTTCATTCCATTTTTTGTCTCCCTCTTGCTTGCGTAGGATACGAATCTTAATAATTTTATAGCCTCAATTGCATAATTCTTTTATACTTAGAATCCCGTTTTTCTTTTGATTTTTTTTTATGAAAGAACTTCATATTGTATTAAATAAACGAAAATAATAATAAAAAGTAGGAGTAGTACCACGAAAGGTATACCACCCGAACACTCTGGTGTCGGTAGTATTACTGTCAACTTTGTAGTAATATGTAATTCGGTCTTCCGAATTACAATGGCGCCCTGGTACTAGATTGTCACTAGACAATCTAGTACCACGACCAGTATGACCCTGTTTCCAGTCACCGAAGTAAGTGGTCCTACTACTATATCCGACTATGAAGTCATGAACACCGTGCAACGGTGGGGGTTAAACTTCAATGGCATACGTGAAGGAAATGATTTACTTTTTTATTCTGCCACGCATTTCCACCAATGTGACTGAACTGGACATGGAGTTTAGAATCGACATATAAGTGAGCCACGTCGTAATGCTATTATATGGTTAGATAATCGCACAACTAGCACCGTGGATGATCTTGTTGTGTCCATTCAGAACAATTCACAAAATAACAGCAATTTGAAGCCGCTGTGAACTACCACATCGCCGTACTTATCACCTATGATGCGTGAAATGGCGGATTATAATATAGAATCAAAACAAAATTTTTGCATCTAACCGCTCTGTAAAATCAAATGTAAAATTATGGTGCAAAAAATATAGGTGGTGTTATTATCTCATCTGTTTAGTCTTATATTAAGGTTTGAATTCATGATTTAAGTTTTTGCAAAGAGGGTAGAATAACAAGAGTAGAGGGATAATTGCGCAGCGCCACTTATCTGTAGAAAATTTAGTTTCACACATTATCTATGAGTGACTGAGTTTTCTGTGAGTGGACTCGGCTGCCATCATAGTTGTTCACTCTCTGAATTAGCAATGAGATTATAAAGACAAAAAAAAATTGAGCACAAATTTCTCGCAGAATATATTTTAAGAATTTTTCTTCTCCAAGAAACGAGAGCAAAGGCAACAACAAATACGCAGGCGTAAGTAGGTGAGTGTGTGAACCAATACAACTGAAATTGACAAAAGACGAACAATTTGATGTGTTGAAGTGTCTTCCTCTTGATTTTGGTGCCGCGTTGGATGGCATGAAATTACAAAATCTTCCAAAAATGCCAAAAATTCAATCGCAAGTGCTGTGTTGCCGATTTCGTGCAATTATGAATGAAAAATATAGTATTTTGCTGAGCATACGGACATATACTTTTTACATAGGCAAATATAAAGAAACGAAATTGAGAGAGTTTCCAAACGGTGGTTGACATGCGTGTGAAGTTTTTCTCAATTTGATTGTATATTGCAGATATATATGTACGTATGTACATATATGTATAGAATGAAAATTGGTTGTACATGAGTACTGGATATTGATAACGCACTTTTATTTTTCATATAATGATATTTATTATGATACATACATTTTTTGTAAATAATTTCAATTCTAATTATTTTTTTATAAAATAAGATATTTTTGAAAAAATTAAATGAAATTTTTATCCTGCACATTTGTATGCCATCTAAGGTTATATGTATAATACATATAAATATTGAGCAGACGACAATAGGAAAACATAGTTAAAATAGTTTAGCATTATGGCCTTGATTATTTCCTGTGATCTCTGTGAAAATAAAAAATGAATGATTGCCTTTGCTTTCCGCTTATAATAGTTTATATACGTAGTGATTGAAAATATTTTGTCATATTCAAACATCACCCAGCGTGTTATTACAAAATATAGGTAGTGAGAATATGCCAATTTTTGGTTCATGTATCAAAATTCTCAAAAATTTGCAACTATATTTACCATTTCAATCGCTTCTTTTATATTTCAATCATTAAAAGAATACATTAAGAGAGCAAATTTATACGATGACATTAGATTTACTCGATTATTGCACAATCACTCAAAAAGCTATCATGTAACTATATTTCCTACAGATGAAATTGCGGCAGAAATTATTATCCGTCTGCTCTTGTTATTCTACCCTCTTTGGTTTTTGATTGCTCCAAGTACAAATTTGTTGTTATTGTTAGAAATACAACCACCCAACATGTGTCAAAAAGTGATGCGCAGAACCGAGGAACGGGAACTGGAACCGGGTTCTTTAATGAACTGACCGTTTCAGGTCTTACAAGAACCGTAAAATGACCTTAGAAAAACCGAAAAATAAGTCCAAAGAACTGAAAAACATTAGAAAAGATCCGAAAATGGTTTCTTCAGAACCGAAAATCGGCCTAAACAAAAATGAATTCAAAAGAACACGAAAATGTTACAGAGTTTTATTCAGAAACATCGTATGTTTAAGTACCGCTAGCACGCAGCTCAGTTCAGTTTCATGTA
Source organism: Megamerina dolium (assembly GCA_963854835.1). Classification (NCBI taxonomy): domain Eukaryota; kingdom Metazoa; phylum Arthropoda; class Insecta; order Diptera; family Megamerinidae; genus Megamerina; species Megamerina dolium. The sequence goes on from OY978529.1 coordinate 12,274,190, forward strand.
TTTTATTTATATTAAATTTTAATTTTACATTATAACAAAAATATAAAAAATTGTACTGAAAATAAATTTTTGTAAAAACTTTATAAACTCTTGTTTAGCTATATCAATAAGGCCTATTTCCGTCAATTAAATACTCGAAACGGCACACCGCTAGTGTTGAACATTTTTGGAGGGAAAAAATGTGGTATGTTCCATGATAAGGGCTCAGTGTATTTGTATTGAGCAATTTCCTTGGTGTGTGTAACTATTTTAAAAGGAATTCAGTTCTAAATTTTCTAATAATGCGAATAGTCCAGACATATCGGTAAGTAACGGATCAGCTGTTCCATACTGCTTGACCACCGCCTCGTACCTGGCCTTGTCCTCGGCATCCCGCTCGTGGACTTGACCATCTCTCTTGATTTTGGCGATCTTATCAAGGATGAAAAGCGCCCTTTCCTTTTCCGGCGCCACGCTTTCAGCAGGGTGCAGGACGTTTCTTTCGACTTTTTGGAGTCACTGCGGCTGCTGTGCTCCCTTTGTTGGACGTAGATGGTATGTTTGGATCGGTGACAGGGGTGCTATGTCATCCTTGGTTTTGACGCTCTCCTGACTACTGGCCAAGAGCTCGTCCTCCGAAAGCACTCTCAGAGCGCTCTCCCTTTCTTCCTTTTATTTGTTTTTTTGTTTGTTTATGCTATATGTTCTCCGTTTTGATATCCACGAGTGAACTGGAAAGTAGGGTCCACCCCAGTAGAGCCAGTATACCAGGGTAAGGCACTTAAAACAACCAACTTGCCTAGGCATCAGAGGGGACCGCTAAATTCAGCTCTCGGTACACCTTAGCTTAAAGTATTGAGTCGTCAGAGCCTCTTGTGTTATCGACAGGATGCACCGACGTGTAGGTGAGGCTGACAATTGGATAGGAGATGCTATATAACGCGTCACTATCCCATTAGCATCCCAAGGTAGAGCAATTGTAAACAATTTCTTATGGATACGCAATATAGTCACAAACTCTATCCTTTCAGTGTTTTCTTTTCTACTTCTTATTCTTCTTTCCCCATGTGCTTGTTGTTGTCTTATTTACTTTTTCTTCTTCATTCGTGAGAACTGTCCCTAATGGCTCTACCTTATATTTTGTATTAAACAGATTGACAGCGGCTGCAACATCGCAACAATTGTCAGCACTTGGATAACATGGGTTTCTTACGTGAAATCAAGAACAGAGTACAACACTGCGACATTGCAACACGACGACACTTGATGCAGTCGTCTACATCAATATATTTCTATTTTGACATGTAACAAAATGAAATGTAAACAAAGAGCAGCGCTGGAAGAATTATATCGAGATTCCCTTGTTTTTTTTTTGGTCGATGTTCTAAAAATGAATTGATTTGCGAAATGTTTAATGAAAGATAGATTTATTCTTGAAAAATGTATTTTAATGAAATGTTAATGTTGCCGTCACCAAGTTCGTTTCTGCTGCAGAAATCATCACAACTTTGGCTGCAGACGCCATCACGTCGTCATGTAGCAATATTGCAGGCGCAGTGAATCTGCTTACTACTTTAATGCAGAGTATACACGTTAAACAAATTGTACAATGTGTTGGATGGCTGCTTAGTATACACGAATCACCACAATGTACAATGCGTTGTACAACTTTATTATTCTTATATTCATCGCGTTGAACACTTCGCAAAATGCGGAATCGATGATACCGCTTCTCCGTGAAATCAACTATAACGACATATGTAAACAAAGTTTGTTGTACAGTCTGCGTATATACGTTCCAATCCATTGTACAACCGCTAACTCCGCCCACCAAAAATTAAAACGTTTTAATTTTCATACAATCGTTGGACCAACATTAAGGTCGGCTGTGCAACCATATTATACATGATACAACCGTTTATCCAACATGTCCATGTTGAACCAACGGATGGTGTTTGTATACCTTGAATAACATCCCATGTGTTTACAGCACGACGAGTATTCTTTGGTTTACACTACTAGCGTTTGACGTGCTTCACGATCGCTTTTTCAAATTCGTGAGTGATGCTATGTAATTCCTTAAGTGAAGCTATATGTAGTGAAGTAATTAATAGTTAGAAAATATTACAAAATTACAGAAATACAGATTATAGATACAGAAAAAGAGATTCTTTGCAAAAACATAAGTAGAATATTTTGCATCAGTGTAACATTTTAACAAAATATGTGTGATCTGAATTCCAAAAGGTAGGAGTCTAATTTCATAATAAAAACAAATGTAACAGAAGATCGACAACAAAAACGTTCCAGTAGAACAACACGTATTGTTTAGTGATGGAATAATTTACAAATGTCCTCTTGGTTTTTATAGTAGTGGTTGGTTTTCGCATTACAATGTGCAGCCTTATGTATACAAAATATTGCAAAAGCGTTCCCATACTCGATAATAGTGTAAATGAGGCTTACAATGACAATAGCTTCGTTCCCGTATTAAAAAGATGGAGATCGCTTTCACCCAAAATATCCCAAAAGTGCTTCCGTACTCGAAAGTGGGTGCATAAAAATAGTGACAATAATTTGGTTTCTCTCGCAAGTATTTCAGACTTTTTCGCGTAAGCATATAAAATGTTAAATTGTAAGTCGTTTCATGTTTGTGCAACTTGTTAAGATAATTTCTTTTGTTGAAACGAAAAATTAAAGTTCTTGAAAAGGATGTGTTATTTTTTTCTTGAAGTTATCTGGAACTTTATAGCACAGAAATCTAATATATATGAAATAAAAAAATCGGGCATAAGTGCAGAATAGCACACTTAAATGCACAATAACAGAATTATTATAAGTTAGAATAGCCCAATGAAAGGAGAAAAAATAAATTTCTTCGTGTGAATATAAAAAACAAAATTTTTTCGTAGCTAGCGCCCATATAAGGCGTGGCTCAAGGTCAAAGTTCAAACTTGCTATCAAAATAATCCAATAAATTTGAAATTTTTCTTTACAATTACCGGCGCACTTTATCCAAATAAAATAATAACCTGACAGACGGCAGTATTGCGGATTAACTAAACGGCTGATTGCTGTTTTATTAAGTCTGTCCACTTACATTACTATCACTATCAATTTCTGTCATCTATCACTCTCGATATGAGAAAATCTACAAGAAGTACGTGAACTGAAAACTATCAGAAACTTGTAAATTGACATTCACCGTTCGTAATTGACAGCTGGATTTATTTGTTCGCCAACACTTTTCATGTTGAAAACTGTAAAAAATTGTTGAAAGTTTTTTGTTAGCGAACATACCTAATATTTTGTAAAATGTATGGAGAAAAATTCACAATAGTCAATGTTCAGCAGTGTTGCCATCGCAAATTGCCCTAATCCTCTTTTATTTTGAGAATTAACTCATAGAGGTTATGCGGATTAGCTGCAGTTAATGCCCGAGTTAATTCGAATTAACTCGGTAATCCGGAATTAGGCTGCCGTCTGTCTAGGCTATAACATGTTAAAAATTTAACATAATAAAAAATTTGAAATGTTTTTTTGATAAACCAATTGCTTTTCAAATTCACCACTATTGGTCTATAGAAAATTTAGAACCATATTCAAGGCAATATAATTAACTATATAAAACTTATTTTTATAAAAAGCTTGTATATTTTTCATATATTTTTTTAAGTTTATATTTCATTAAATTTTTTCAATATGGATGGCTTTCGATAGATTTACCTCTATGTCTTCAAATTTAGTTTCGTGACCATCAGTATTTTCGGATTAAAGTCTTCTTGAAAAAAAAAAAAAAAAACCCTTATAGGCCCGACGACAGCTTCGCGATCATCAGTATTTTCGGATAAAAGGTTTTCTTGATAGCTGGTCTTCGACCGGGCGCAAAAAAAAACCCATACATCACCATCAGTATTTTCGGCTGGGCGCAACGATTTGAAAACACTACTAAAACGGTTGACCGCGAAGCTTTGACTTATGAGGGTTGTTGTTTAGCGCCCGACTATCTAAAATACTGTTGATCGCGAAGCCTACGTCATGCCTATAAAGGTTATATTTTTTGCACCCGGCCAAAAGCCGGCTATCACAAAAGGCTTCTCGTAAAATATTGTTAGAAGCCGGCGTCGGGCCTATAAGGGTTGTTTTTTTAGTCCGGCCGAAACCCGGCTATCTTAAAATACTTTTATCCTAAAATACTGTTTGTCGCGATGCCGGTGTCGGCCATATAAGGGTTATTTTTTTTTTCATTCATTCATTTTTATTTAAGTTGGTTGTATTAAAGCTTGATCAAAGTGAACAAAATTAGTTAAGTATAAATTTAAAAAAATCTGCAGTATTGAAAAATTATCTAAAAATATGTATGTGTTATATACCAATGGAAAGCAAATTTTATGACCTTTAATTTGGTCTTAAATTTTGGGATAATTTTTTGGTAATTTTTAGAAAAAAAATGTAGTTTATAAAAAATTAAACGAAAAATTTTTATTTTTCTTCATAACTTTACAAAATTTAATAGTTTATATAATATGATATATATGAGTGAAAAGCTATTAAAAATAGCTTTTCAGCTTGCGAGGATATTGAGTAATCTTGATTTTAAATTCGAACTTTGACCTTCAGCCACCCCTTCTGTAGTCAATTGCACCGCAAAATTGTTGGTTAGTTGAGTTCACAAAAATAGGCTTTATGTGATGAACTTTTTTTTGTTTTTTTTTTTGCCTTAAAGTGTGCTATTCTACTCTTTAACAGCAAATCTCTCAAAGAAAAAAAGGCCCCCTTTCCACTCAAAACGAAAAACGGTTTTACATTCACTGGAAACAGTTAAGGTTGAGTGTTTTTATACGTAAACCAACCTCAGTAAAATACTACTATGATTTTTGGTATATTTGTCCGTGAACCGATGGGTCTAAAATTAATTTTGACCCTCCGAATTACGAGAAATAAATTTTTGTATCCATACAAAAATTATTTAAAATATCTTTTGTATGCAAAGAAATATTTATTACTTAATACTTACAATCTATGTTAGTTGTAGTTTTTGGTTTACGATGTCACGGCTTTTTCGCTATATTCGACACCTAATTTCAATCTTCAACGTCGCATTCATGTATAGGTAAATATGAACGTATTTATACATGGGACAATGCCAACTCAAATCGCCTGTGGAAGCTGCGGTTGTTTTACGTTCAACCTCAATTGTTTCCAGTGTATTCAAAACTATTTTTCGTTGTGAGTGAAAAGGGGGCCCATTGTTTCTTTGCCAAATTGCTGTTAAAACGCTGTCTATTAACAGTGGGATATCTCTATACTTCTAATCTCTGCCTAAACACGACCGTGATGAGTAAAATTTCTGTTAAAAATGCTTTCGCTCATATACAGTGGCTCCCAGCTTATTTCGTACAGTGACAGTTTAAAAATTGCTGCAGTCGTAATTCCTAATATAGCAAAAATTTGAACAAAATATAAATGCCATTTTTGAAAGGAAGGTTTGTTTTTTATTTTCCAAAATTTACTTTTTCAAAATTTTAGTGTTTGACACTATAAAAAAATAAAATAAGAAAAAAATAGGAAAATTCATGTCACAGCTTATTTCGTACAGTCTCTTTAAGTTCAAACTAAAAACAAAGTAAGTTGATTTTAATATTTAGTTGACATCCCTTAGCGTTAATGACAGCCTGGAGTCTACTTGGCATTGAATCCACCAATTTTTGAGTGATGTCTGGTGTGATTTTTTTCCATTCCTCCATCAGTACCTTCTTTAGGTCTTGCTTATTAGAAATCTTGTGTGTTCTTATTTTATTGTCCAAAATAGACTAAAGATTTTCAATCACATTCATGTCAGGTGACTGTGGTGGTGGAGACATCAAGTGTGAGCAGTTCAAATAAGCCAAGATTGCACAATCCCAGATTTATGTTTTGGGTCATTATCTTGGTAATACCGAAATTCTTCCCGCAAACCCAGTTTGTCTGCACTTTGAAGTAAATTGTTTTTCAGAATCTCGAGGTACTTCATTTTGTCCATTGTTCCCTCAATAAAAACCAATTCACCTACTCCGGCTGCTGACATACAGGCCCAAACCATCACGCTACCGCCACCATGCTTCACTGTGGGCTTAAGGTTCTCCTTGTTTAGCTCGGTATTCGCTTTACGCCAAACATATGACATTCCGTCCGAGCCAAAAATATTAAACTTAGACTCATCCGCGAAAATAACGGTATTCCAGAACGCAGGAGTATTAATAATATGCTCTTTGGCGAAGTCAAGTCGGCGTTGTATATTCATTTTCGAAATGAATGGTTTCTTTCGGGCTACTCGACCGTTCAAGTCATGATTGCGCAGCACACGTCGGACAGTTTCAGCACTGGATGATTTTCCTATTTCACGCTGAACCTCTGCAGCCAACTTCGGAGCGGATAACTTTGGATTTTTCTTAATTTTTCGTACAATATAACGCTCGTCTGAAGCGTTGAAAATCTTATTAGGTGCTTCTCTGCCCTTGTTCTCCAACCGATTTTCGCGAACGAAGCGTTGAATGATGTATTGGACAGTTGAGGCACTTAAATTTGTCATTTCAGCAATTTTTCGCACACTCTGACCTTTCCTAAAATGGTTAATTACCAGTTTACGCTGTTCCATCGTTGTACGACGACCCATAACGCTAAATGTTTAATTTACAGCACTTTAACTATTTAAAATAATAATAATAAAAATTGTTATAATAGTTAAAAAGGTCCAAAAACTCATACAATTCAAAAAAACTTTGTAACTGCGCGGCAGAATGAAACTTACTTACATTGAAGTTTGTGTACGAAATAAGATGTGAGCTGAAAATCAGCTGATCAATAGTTTTTCTCTCTTGCATGACAAAAAGAACAATTTTTGGGGTTCCCCGTTTTCTTATTAGGTTTACTAAACACATACATAGACATCTACATTCAAAACTTATTGATAAGTTTTTTAGTTTCGATGTTACAGCCATGTACATAAAAATATATACACTGTACGAAATAAGCTGTGAGCCACTGTATTTTGTCTGAAACACGCATTGCACTTACCGCAGCTAATTTCTTTTTCCGATTTTGGTATTGCGCATGGCATGTTTGTGCTGCTTGTAAAAAAATAAACAGAAATATTCCCAGTTTTGCCATAAATATTGATATAGTATGATAATGTTGGTTGGATATTAATAATTTTTTGATAGTTTATTGTGGCAAAAACAAACTACCATCGGTATGGGTAATTTTGGACCTTTTTTCGAAAAATTCCTAACACATAAAAAAGGCCTAAAATGAACCATACTGGTGGTAACTACAGGGTTAAAGTGTTCCGAGAAAATAATAGTCGGAAAATGTTAATATAGGTCTCCGAAGACAAAAACTGTCCTAAATATAATTTTACACGTGATTTTTCAAATTCTGTGATTCTACTTTTGACCGAAAAAAACCAAATTTTAAACCACTGTAAAAAAATTGTGAAGTAGTGGAACAGAAAGGGATTAGGGCTTTTGTTACTGGAGTCAAATGCGATCGTTTCGTTTGAGACTGGTTTGGTTCACCCCCGAGACAATGACCCGCAGATAGTGGAATTGTGTTAAATACGTGTGTAGCCAAAGCAGGTAGAATAATTGACTATTGTAATGTACGTACACGCCACAATAAATATTTGCTCAAATCTAAATAATATTGACTACACACAATTTAATTTATCCTTTACAGTGGGTCACTCACTAACTTTGAAACATGTTCCGTTAATAATCAAAGCAAGAAGAAACGATTCATATTAAAAAGTTATTTAATAAAACCGGAAATGCTGATAAAATGTCCGGACTATCTAAAACTGCATTTAATGACAAATTAATTTTGAATTCAGAAATCGAAGTAATAAACGAAACAATTTCTTCAAAGGCTAGTACGACTCCCGCGCATAGCAACGGTAACTTGTACTTCAACAAGGAGTTATTGCAGCAGAAACAATTTTTAAATGAAGCAACTGTTGAACAACAAATTCTGCAGCAGCAACATCAAGAACAACAACAGCTACGAAATATTTCACTTGCATCGACATCACAATCACTAGGCAAGTTTAATAAACAATTACCACAACAACAAACTGTTATTGGCACACAACTACCATCAACAATTTCAGCAACAGTAACAAATACAGTAGTAGCCAATTCAAACTCTCAATTGAACCCTTTTCAAACGATTGCGGCATTAAATCATCGTAGTACAAAAGACCATAAGCCGAATTCGGGTACAAAAGAAATTGTTACAAACACTGCAAATAAATCACCGAATATATCTGTGACGAACTTACTGCAGTTACCCGCATTGCAGAACGAACGAAAATTTGAACTGAATAATATAGAAATAACTGATCCAGAAATAAATGCAACATCTAGGGGAAATATTCGTTATATAAAACATTCTAAATCATTAATTCCCAATTTAAAGGGTCCTGCGCACTCTATTCCACCACGTTATCGACCTCCACCACTACCAGCAAATACGTATAAATCTTCCAAGAGTAAAGAGCTACGTAAATGCATTTATTCTTATTCAAATAGTGGAATGAACGAGCGTACAATACGTCCAGTAATTGACGTCAGCAAATCGCGTTTTTCGGACGCCTTCAGTTTCGATTATCCTCCCGAAATACCACAACTGACTCCCATATTATTGCCAGATTGCATAAAATCACATAGAAATACTTCAAAACAATTCTCCTCGAATTATCGCCATCATCAGATTCTTGAGAATACACGGGATATGTTAAATGTGATAAGAAAAATGGATCAAGAGCATCCGTCCCCTAATGCTTCGGAAGAGTCTTGTTCAACGGACTTACAACTAACTACAGCGCGATTAACGGCGGAGCAAAGTCGACAAGTTCAGGTATATTGTCAACAATTCATATATTCATTCATTTTGTTCAACTATTTTTTTAAACTTAAAATGCTATAAATTGTCTAATACAATTTACATTGAAGATAACATCTTTCGAAAAAAGAAAGTTTTTCTTAAATAAATGCATTAAAATCAATTTCATAATCAGAAATAGTATTTGAGACACGTGACCGTTTTCACAATGCCCGGTTAAGGCTCAGTTTTTCAGTACAAGTTTAAACTAGGTTTAAACAAAGTTTTCGTAAAAAAAGTTTTCGTAAACGGAGTTTAAATTTAAACTTATTCCAAACCGCAGCAAGAAAAGATGTACTGGAGTGCAAGAACAGACAGCTGAACAACTGATAGGTTAATCTTAGTTTAAGCCACCTAGATTGGGCGTTTAAACTTAGTTTAAGCTACGTTGAAATTTGACTGAAAAACTGCAAATCGAGTTTAAACTTAGTTTAAAAGACAAATTGAGTTAAACTCGCCCTGAAAAACTGGCCCTAGGACATATTTGTCAGATAAGTTTCGGTTAACTTAACGCGAGTATTGACTATCAGTTAGTTGCTAAAGCCCGTATGACACTTCTTTTTCTCCATATTTTTTCTGTATTTTTAATGTATTAAAAAGCGCAAAATGTCACTGATGATAAAGAAGATAGCAATATATTGTGTGAAAAGGACAATTATATTAATTAAAATGGATTTGTCAAATTCTGGCAAAACGTTGTAAACAAAAATAATTAAAATTTAGACGGAAAACACAACATTCTTAACGTTTACACTACTTATATAAGCTTTGTATTTTATAATACTGCCGTCTGTCAGGTTATAGCCTAGACAGACGGCAGCCTAATTCCGGATTACCGGCGCACTTAATCCGAATAAAATAATAACCTGACAGACGGCAGTATTCCGTATTAACTAAACGGCTGATTGCTGTTTTATTAGGTCTGTCCACTTACATTACTATCACTATCAATTTCTGTCATCTATCACTCTCGATATGAGAAAATCTACAAGAAGTACGTGAACTGAAAACTATCAGAAACTTGTAAATTGACATTCACCGTTCGTAATTGACAGCTAGATTTATTTGTTCGCCAACACTTTTGATGTTGAAAACTGTTAACAATTGTGGAAAGTTTTTTGTTAGCGAACACACCTAATATTTTGTAAAATGGATGAAGAAAAATTCACAATAGTCAATTTTCAGCAGTGTTGCCATCGTAAATTGCCTTAATCCTCTTTTATTTTGAGAATTAACTCATCGAGTTTATGCGGATTAGCTGCAGTTAATGCCCGAGTTAATTCGAATTAACTCGGTAATCCGGAATTAGGCTGCCGTCTGTCTAGGCTATTATTCTTTTATTCGGATTAAGTGCGCCGGTAATCCGGAATTAGGCTGCCGTCTGTCTAGGCTATTACATGCGTTACATAAACCAACCAACAAAACCCACTCCCAACCGATTTGATTTGTTTACGTATATGCTCACACCAATAGAAAATACAACATTCATGCTAGTCGTTAGATCCAATTGCATTAAGAAGATTATGAAAAAAGCAAGTGCAGTTAGTATTAAGACTCGAACTATACCTCAGCAACCAAGCGCGCCATCTATGTGTGAGCACATGCGTTTTGAAGCTTCAACCTTCCATTACTAACTGTCAAAATTTCATGGCATTTGGTTGACATTTAATGTTTATTGACATTCATTTTACAATACACGTGTTCGTGGATGTTGAAATTTTAACATGGAGCAAAAAGCGGTCATTAAATTCCTCGCAAAAATTGGTAAAAGTGCATCAGAAACATCGGAAAGATGTTCAAGCAAGCGTATGGCGATGCTTGTTTATCAAGATCAAATGTTATTATATGGCATAAACGGTTTGTGGATGGCAGAGGCGGCATGCCTCTGATATTTCCCCTATGTTACTGCAAAACTTATCCCTTCGTAGGCTTTCCTTTATGGTTGCCACTGATGAGTGATTTTCGCTCGGTTGAATTGCTGTGGACACTCCTTACTTAATGTGATGATCTATACCGATTATATAATTTGATGAACAGCGGCCTCAAGTTGCTCCTCATTTTGCAAGCTTGATGGCGTCAGTGAGGGATTTATTTAGGGTGGCCCTATACTTATCTCAATTTGTGCGTTATCTGCTTTTATATCAAGGCGGAAGCTTACGATCCGAGAAAGAGTGTTCTTTGTCAACTCTCCATTGTCTAACTAGAGAGTCCGAAGAGTCGTTTCTAAGGGTGATATCGAAAATCTGCTCTCTATTACAGGTAATAAAAGTCGATTCTTTACTATGGTTCCCTCCCTTGGGGAAGTCAAGTTAGAACTACAATAATAATAATTGAAAAAGTGACTCACCTCGATCGTTGATGTCCGAGCTGCTCCAGATATGATGGTGTGCGTTGGCGTTGGTTCCCATCACCAGATTCGCCTCGCGTTTCTCCGCCTCCCGAACCGCCTTCCTTATTGCGGGGTGGGGGCTCAGTGTGATCGTGAGCCAATATACGAGGGCGGATTGATAATGAAACTACCTAAGTAGGAAAAAACATTTTTTTTTTTCAAAAACCATTTATTTCTCAACATAGTCTCCTTTTACTTCGACACACTTAGTAAGACGATATTCCAACTTTTTTATACCATGTGAATAATAGGTAATCACTTCTTCGTTTGAGCTGAATCTTTTTCCTGCGAGCCATTTTTTTCAAGTTTGGAAACAGGAAAAGTCACTAGGAGCTAAATCTGGACTATAAGGTTGATGATCAACCAATTCGAAGTGTATTTCACGTAATTTTAGCATCGTATCTAATGCTGTGTGAACCGGTGCGTTGTCTTGAAGAAAGAGCACTTTTTTCGTCTTTAAATGTGGTCGTTTTTTCTTGAATGCATCATTCAATTGATCCAATAATTCACTATAATACCTTCCTGTGATTGTGGATCCATTTTTAAAATAATCGATAAGCAATATATCGAGTGCATCCCAAAATACAGTGGCCATAACCTTGCCAGCCGATTTCACTGCCTTCGCCGTCTTCGGAGCACTTCCACCAGCTTGCACCCAGTGTTTCGATTGATTTTTGGTTTCAGGTGTGTAGTGGTGGACCCACGTTTCATCAACAGTTATTATCATGTCCAAACACCGCTGTGAAGTGGTCTCTCTAACTCGTTTTTGTACGACACTGAGCAAACGCGGCACCCATCTTGCCGATAGCTTTTTCATATGCAAATGTTCATGCAAAATGTTGAACACACGTTCATATGAGATGTTTACCATTTCAACAATCTCACGCAACTTGACTCGGCGATCATTCATAAAGATATCGAGGATTTTCTTGATATTTTCTTCAGTGACCACCTCTTTTGGCCTTCCTGTTGATGGTATTGTTGCAGTGCTTGTTCGGCCGCGTTTAAATTCAGCAATCCAACATTTTACCATGTAATCTAACGGAGTAGACTCACCGTAATGTTTATCGAGCTTTGCTTTTGTCTCTTTCGACGTTTTCCCTTTCAAATAATAGTGTTTAATCACTGCACGAAATTCGCTTTTTTCCATTTTTCAAGAAACACAAAAGTTGGTTACTTCAAACGAATACAACAAATAAACTAATCGATGAATTTGGGTGAAATTTTAACAGCTGACGTTTGACAGATAGCAATTTCAAAAAAAGAGTTTTTGTGTTTGTGTTGCCTTTTTCGTACTTAGGTAGCTTCTTTATCAATCCGCCCTCGTATATGGGATTGATGATGTAATGCAATGGTCACAGTATCATTGTCGCTGTAATCCGATAGTAGATGTTTTGTATTATTTCTTCACTAAAATACATGATCGAGGCTTACCTGCGTTTTAGACGTAGTATAATCCATAGCTTGGGGAGCTTAGTCCGATAGTTTGATAGTTTTGATTCTTTTAAATGATGATTTAAGTAACGAATATGAAAAAATGTTCCTCGTAAAAAAAAATCGTTTTACAATTTTTATATCTAAATTCACATTTACGCTTTAATTTTGATAAAAACGTTATTCAGTTGTTCCAAATAGCTTAGAAATGTAGAATTTGGCATGTATAGCCCACCCTCTGATAATAAATCTACGTATGTATGTGTAGTTTTGATCCCGTTCATCTGATGTCCGAAAATCAAATTGGCTTAACCCCATTTTTGATAAAATATAACCCCCGAAATTCTCCAGCCGGAACTCAATATTATTGAGTTTCCACTACAATATTTTCCTCTTGTTTCTCTGTAATCTATACCAGAATATGTAAATCGCAGTTTATATTATTGAGGAGATGAAGAGAATTTACCTCTAGTTATTCTTCTGCAGATATAGGAATATATTGGAAAGTTGATTCTATTGCATGGGGACCGATCCGGTACCGTATTAGAAAGCAGTAGGGTTTAACCGTTGTTATAAAAAGTATTCAGCAATGTAATAATTGCAATTCAGAACTCTAAGAGAGTTCATGTATGGAACAATTTTGTAGAAAATTTAGTACATTTTTCTTTACTGTTATTAGTTTGTTTCGCGGTTAGTAATTTTATTATTATTATTTTTATTATTTAGTCTCTTATAAATGAGCTGAGGGATCAAAAAGAACAAAATCAACGACTTCTGGACGATAATCAAGAACTTCGTGATTTATGTTGCTTCCTTGATGACGACCGACAAAAAGGTAGAAAACTTGCAAGAGAATGGCAAAGATTTGGTAGATATACTGCAAGTGTAATGCGACAAGAAGTAGCAGCCTACCAAGTAAATATTCATGCATATATATAAATATTTACCTTTAGAAAACAGCACAATTAACTTTCCAGAACAAGCTGCGACAATTAGATGACAAACAACAAGAATTGATCACAGATAATTTAGAACTTAAGGAACTTTGTTTGTATTTAGATGAAGAGAGGACACATATTTCCGCTAATACAATGTGCATAAATTGTGCAGTTTCAACGAAAAGTGGTTTGCGAGATGATGGAGATGGTAGTAGTTCTAGTACCAATGCTGAGGAGACAATATCCGTAGCATTAAGCAACTATGGACGTCAGTTACCTGTAAGTTTTGAATTCCTTTTCTTTAACGATAAGACTTGTTCACATTGCTTGATATTTCAATTATTACACAATTTAGTACGTTAAACAAATTAATATCAGCTGACATTTTTTATTTATGTCAATAAATTTCTAAATAGAGCTTGCCCTTCATCATTGGTGTCCAACTTTTAGTTTTCCACCCAACCAAAATATGCTTAAAGATGCTGATAGGCAGTAATACAAAATGCGAAAGTAATACCTATCACATGGTGGCTTATACTTTATGTTACACGATACAAAAATTATGCCATTTTCGGTGGACTAATCTCATGTTGTCTCGTGCTGTTTTGTATCTTATATTTTAAAAAATCATTTTTTTTTTTAAATGTTTTCTACCAAAAAGCTATCAAAAGTAAAAAAATAAGGTTTGTGCAAAAATTAACCGGCGGTTTTAGCACCAATTGACTTTTGAAATATGTAATTTATATTATAAGGATCTCGGAAATACAAATTTGTATCGTGAGACAAAACATATTCGTACCCATCCGCTATTTACACGAAAGATATAAGTTGTAAACGACAACGAGTTAATGTATCGTTGGTGTTTACACATGAGAGGGACAAAAAATTACTTATACTAGCCGATTCCGAACGGCAGAACCCTTGTGACATCACTTTTTGTTAACTATGACACATAGCTCTTTTAGAAGCATTTTAAAGGGAAATTATTACTGCGGAAAGAATTGTCAGTCTTTTTAATATTAATGTTGTGCCTCAGCCGGGGATTATTTACCATGAGTTGTCAATTGGAATTGATGTGGATGGGTCTAATTGCCCATTAAAATTACTTGCCATAATAGTGTAAATTTGCTGTCTTCTGGACATTTCCTTCAAAATTTTCGCTGGACAACCGGAATGAGCTCTACAGATATTATTGCTTTACCATTTCAAGTGTTCCCAATTTTTTAACTTATTTTCTATTGTATTTTTTGATAATATGTCTGGAATTGCACAAAGTTTAGGGTGCTGGAGCTTTTAACTTCTATGCAGAGACCGCAAATAATGATTATTTTTAAAAATTCAACATACATCAAAATGATATGATTAAACGCTGAATTGGAACCACCAAAAATTTTTATTTTTTGAGTATTACGTGAAAAAATTAAAATTAATTGTTATTTTTAGATTTGTATTTTTTTAATCTTTTATAAAAATTTTTTTACTCTTTCGAGAAAATTACTTTTTGTTTTTTATTTTATTATTCAAGAATAAAAATTATTTTTTTTTTATTTTTTTGCTCAGGATTTTTATTTTTTCCCCCATAAATAAAACTCAAAACATCATACAGCTTTGTGGTTGTGAGCATGGTGAAATTTTTTTTGTTTCTATCTCGTCTGCCAATCAACAATAAAAAATAAAAAACAATAACAACATAAAGAACTGAGTAGATTTATTAACTAATATATCTGTATTGAAATATATAATACAAAAGTATATAGTTTCAAAAAATTTTCTGATCCAGACATCGACGAATTTTCAAATTTTTCGTTCTGAAAAACATGCAAATGTTGTTGACCTTTTACAAATAAAATTTCCAGTCAATTACTTAAAATTTCAAATCGACCAACTACAACCACAAAAATGAAAATAAAAGAAAATCAGCACAATATACCGTAAATTATGCAAATATTAATTCATTTTTCGAATTGATTGGTAGACGAGATTGAAACAAAACAAAAAATTTCATCATGCTCACAACCACAAAGCTGTATGATGTTTTGAGTTTTAATTATGGGGGAAAAAATAAAAATCAAAATTTAATTTTTATTCCCGAACAAAAAAAATTAAATTAAAAAAATAAACTTTATTCCTGAGTAAAACTCAAAAAATAATTTTTATTCTTGAATAATAAAATAAAAATCAAAAAGTAATTTTCTCGATAGAGTAAAAAAATTAAAATCAAACAAAAATATTTATTAATGATTAAAAAAATAAGTCTAAAAGTAATTTTTATCGTTGATAAAAAAAAATAAAATCTCAAAATAATCATTAAATTTGGATTTTTAAATATTGCTTATAACAATTACGGTCCCTGCATCTATATATAGCAGAACTTCAATGTTGTGCCTTAATTTCACTTCAGTCCATTTCAATTCAAAACTAAACTTAAGAATAAGTTTGATCCTTGATGAGGTCAATAGCTAAAAGTATTGAAGTATTGGGCGAAATACTCAGCTGGACAATTAATGTTGTCTAACTTCATAACCACAATCCTACATTGTTTGATGTGTCAGATTTTCTGTATCTCCACTTATAGACTTTATATATAGACATCATAATTAATGTTATTTAATAAAATTTATTTTATTTATCATATATCTTAAATATGTATTTTTTAGGATACACACTTTCAGACAACCTTCGACGATCAGACTCTTCAGTACGTACGTTCACTTGAGCGACGTATACAACAACTGGAGGAAGAACGCTTGGCACAATCGCTCCCTTCATCGAATTCTGTGGTAAATCGGCAATATAACATACAAAATAAGCAGCAGGAATTACTGTGAAGTTGATTTGGCTTTGATAAAATGTATAATTTTAATGGAACATCATGACATTTTTTGAAACTTATAAGTTCACCAAAATAGAACTCCTTACAAAATTTGAAGTCATTCCATATATAAATAATCATGATAAGTATTAATTTTTTTTTAGCATGTCTACAAAGCCGTATATTTAGGTCACCCGCCTATAAACTACAAAAGTGCCAAAAACCTATTATTTTGATGACTGATATTTTGCCTACGGCTCTGATTCCGAAACAACTAATGCGATTAATTCAAATTGTTCATTGATCTGAAAGAAAAGAAATTGCAATTATTAATTCCGGCATAGCAACGAAATTGTCCCGAATAATTCGCAATTCGAGAAAATGGTATCATTGATTCCAACTTAATCGTAGCTTTTGCAGTTTTTCGTGATATTTTGTTTTGAATTTCATATCAAATATTGGAGTATTGATAAAATTGGCTAATTTGTATTAATTAGTGCATTTACTCTTTTTTTTTTCTTCGTTTGTCATATCTATTCATTGTGAAATCGCTTTTTGCTGACAGTAGTTTAATATCAGTGCTTCACATTATGAACAATGTAATTTACTTTCAGGACCGGAATCAAATAATAATCTAATAGCCTAGACAGACGGCTGCGTTAATCCGGATTAACGAGTTAATTCGAATTAACTCGGGCATTACCTGCAGCTAATACGCATTAGCTCCTAGAGTTAATTCTCAAAATTAAAGAGGATTAGGGCAATTTTCGATGGCAACACTGCTGAAAATTAGCAGCTATTTTCTATTGTGAATTTTTTCTCGACGCAACTTACAAAATAATAAGTGTATTCGCTAACAAAAAAACTTTCAACAATTGTTAACAAATCCTCTTTAATTCTGAGAATTAACTCGTATAGTGAATGCGGATTAGCTGTAGTTAATATCCGAGTTAATTCGAATTAAATCGTTAGTCCGGATTAACGTTGCCGTCTGTCAAGGCTATAATATGTTATTCGGATTAAGTGCTCTGTTAATCCGGATTAGGACTGCCGTCTGTCTAGGCTTTTCACTTTATTTTATACAATTTCAAATTATCAACGTTAACTTCGAATGCGATGGGAGTTCATGCATAATTAATTATCGCTATGTGTAGCTTATATTATTGTATATTAAGCTAAAATGATATTATGGTACAAACGTGTTAAGGTGTAGTGACACCCCTCTTTTTTTTTGTTGAAAATAAATAAACAAAACAAATTCATTATTTTAGTTAATGTTAGTGTTGCATTTCTAGTGATAACCATCACTAGAAATGCAATTTTCATCAAAACAAGAAAGAATAAAAATATAATATTAAATGTTATGGAAAGGCACATACAAGGATGTTTATGAATGATATGTTTTGTTTGAATGCTAATGTTAAAAAACAAGTCTTCAATAATGCAAAAAAATGCTATTCCAGATTATAGGTACCTAATAAAATTGAACTTATTTAAAAAAAATTAAAAATTGGGGCACCTGAAAATGTCATCACAAGAAGTTAATATTTTGTAAGGTCTATTAACTCATATCAGAGCTGTAAAAGTGTGAACTCATTTTCACGTTTAATTCTTTTATTTAAAATTTGAAAAGCTGCAATCTTTTTTTCTACCATTCAGTGTGTGAAATCTTTAGGCTGATAAAAATGAATGAGTTCTATTCGTTTTCAATTCATGAATTGAAAATGCTAAAGAATTCACACTGAATTGAAATTTTAATGAATGCAGCCGCAGATGGCTGCAGCCTAAAAAGAATGGCAGTGGCGATATCCATTCAGTAGCAAGCTGACAGCCTTTCTTCTTCTTAACGTTTTGTTGTTTACAAAATATCTGTATGGTTGTTGGATCTTTCATTTCTGGGTTGCCATTGGCTTATATTAAATATAAAGAAAATATTAAATGCAAAAAATCAAAATTTATCAAATACTATTATTATATATTCAAATATGCTCACATGTATGTTTGCGTTTCGAAACCAATTTAAGAAACGCAACAAACCAATGAAATACCTCAAACAACTAACTTTATAAACATTTCAAAGCCAAAAATTTATAAACTATAATTCGCTTATTTATGTGAATAATGACAGCTGATTGGTTTTGTCATGGTATAAAAACTCAAGGTAGAGCCATTGGGGAAAGTTCTCATGAATGAAGGAGAAAAGTAAATAAAACAACAACAAACATATGGGAAAAGAAGAAGAAGAAGTTGAAAAGGAAACAAGAAACACACTAGCTTGATACTATAAGAAGCCAATTTTTGACATTATACCGCGCAGCCAATAGGAATTTTTTGTAGTTGCTCTACCTTCATAATAACACCATGGGCTTTGTTCCAAAGCAGCTATGCTTTTCATGGTAATAAATAATATCATATTTCCAGTATTTCAGAGTTTAAAAGAGTTATAATATTGAATGAATTCATCATATTTTGAAGCCTTTGAAGAATGGGATTGATATTTTTCAATTCCCACTCTTTACTGAATTGTCAAGTGTGATAATTTTAAGCTTTTAAGAATGATGAATGGTTCGTCTGTCATTCTTTAATGAATTCGAAGCAAAAGAGTGCAGCCTCGTTGATGCAGCTTTTAAATGAATTAAGGGTGAGTGAATTCCGTAATGATTCAATTCTTTTACAGCTCTGACTCATATAAAGGCAACAGTAAAAAATGGAAATACAAGATCACTCATCCTTAATGCATATACAGGTATTAACTATCAATAAAAAATCACACAAATCTCAATAAGGTGGTAGTTAACATTTGATCATGATATAAATGCAGAGAATTTCTTTATCAGTATTTGTACAAGTAACAAGCACAACGACAATACTATGATTTTTATGTTATATTTATACGAAATATATGGTAAGTTCACTAATACACTTCCTGTACTCGTTGCAAACTCATATTGACATTTAGTTCATAGGTAATAATTAATCCTAATCTATTTACAACCCAGCAAGAACAGCGTGACCGAAGTACCATTACAGTCATACAATTTTTCTTTTTCACTATCCCACCTGTACGTTTTTCAATTGATGAAGAAACAACCCGATTTAACTGTACTCAAATTTATAGTTCATTCTCTTCGCTCAACAGCATATAAGTGAAAGAAAAAACAACTGATTTTGAGGTTGTCGTTTTGTTAGTTGCTAAAGATGTATGTAGAAATGGAGGATATTTTTATATATTGCCGTAGCTATATGGTTAGCGCTTTCACGTTCCGATCTGTGGATTGTGAGTTTGATCCCCG
Organism: Megamerina dolium; assembly: GCA_963854835.1. NCBI lineage: Eukaryota > Metazoa > Arthropoda > Insecta > Diptera > Megamerinidae > Megamerina > Megamerina dolium. Next base: position 12,293,954 of record OY978529.1, read on the forward strand.
GCTGTGGAAGCGCAATTTTAATTAATATACGAAGGGCAATTATACTCACCTGTCGGCAAGCAATTGACACTTGTTAGTGCAATAGTAAGCAAAGAGTTCTGCGACACAAAGATCAGAAAAAATTTTCATAGCTCTATTCTCTATATTGCTTTAATAATTTTTTTAATCTAAAAATTTATGTAGTTTTTAATAAAATTGTATGTAATCAATTTTTTTTTAAATTATTATAAATAAATATATATTTAAAAAATTTTTGCCATTTTCGGAATTTGAACCCGGGTCCCTCTCAATGATGAGCTCTGGTCTAACCACTTGGCTACTGCACCATGTACGCGGCGTTGGTTGAAAAGTAGTTTCATTTTGCACTATTTAAATTGAAGGGTAAAAACCAATAAGTGTGATAAGGATAGATGTATATATGTGATAGAAAATCACTTAAATACAAAAATGTTTAAAGGTTTTTCCCAGAGCTCTTAATAAAGTGATAGCAATGAGCAGGGTTGTGTTACTATTAAAATGACACCCGTGACCGTCATGTTACTAAGTTGCGTGACCGGGGCTGTTCTTACTGGGACTATTCAAATATCTGCCTTAATAACTTTCACATATGAATAATTTCAAATACCATGTTTTAGAAATAAGTATATTATACAACTTTCTATTTCTAAGTCTTAATTATTTTATATTGTTAGCTTTTATTTAATGATAAATCACAAAATAAAGTCAGTTGCGATTTGGAACTGAAGAACAAATGGTTGATTTATTCTTTGTTTGTGAAAGAAAAATAGCAATATTTTGTGAGCACAAAATGCGTAGCAAAGTATTTGTGAGAGTGTGTTGGAAACAAATGGCGTCACATTGAAGTCAAATTTTTAAAAATAGAAACGGTTAGAGCGTGTCCATGGTGTATACAAAGTAGATACGTAATGAATTTATTATTTATTATTAATTTATTCGAAAATGTAAATCAAATCAGCCGAGTTTTTCCGTGGGTCTCCAGAACCGAATGGCATCATTCAGCTTCAAGCCATTTCTAGTCTGATTGCACCTGGGCTCAAGAATATTTTTGAAGCCTGCAAACAATCCGTGTTCCATGTCAAACCAGCATCGTATGCGTAACTTTTCATCGAAGTACTTAGTTTTATGCTGAAAATTTTAAGAAAAACAAAAATACGAGCCACCAAACCAACATACGTATGGAATGTGTTACTTGCGTATAATATCAAATAAAAAATAATTTCCGATGCCATCGCGTACAACCTGTAGTGTTGAATTCTGTGATACTTATGTTGTGCATTGTTTATGCGCATAATGGGTGCTTGAACACTCGGCGTCTTACAAGTGCTGCCAGAAATGCGCACAGAACGTGATACTTTAGCAAGTTTACAACACTAACCGTAGTGTGTGTGATTGACATTTCGAACGCAGCCTGATTGTTATCATGCTCTCCAATAGCAGGGGCAAAGTGGAACACCATTTTAAGAAAGGAAATGGGCTAGAGGTAAGAAATTTGGCATGCAACCGCGCGTCGTCTTATATACCAGGTGTAGTAAAAAGAAATACATTATTTTTGCATTAAATTGAAGGTTTTATTTAGCATAGGTAGAATGATCCGATTTAGGTCAAATATGAACCGTTTTCTTCGATAACTTGTTCTCATTTTGAAGGTAATTTCATAATGGTACTCTCATGGAAACCCTCATCCTTATTGGCAAAAAACTGGGACAAACTTCTCTTGTGGCGAATTTTTCACCAGCAAAATCATTCGTCATAGACAGGAACATGTAGTAGTCACTTTGTGCCGGGTCCGGACTATGAAGCGGATGCATAAGAACCTCCCAACCAAGCATCCGGAGTTTCTCGCGAGTCACTATCGATGTGTGTGGCTTGGCGTTGTCCTATTGGCCAAAGCTGGCCGCTTCTGGGCGATTGCTTCCTTCAGACGGTCCAATTGTTGACAGTATAGGTCCGAATTAAGAGTTTGGCCGTATGTGAGCAGCTCATAGTAGATGATTCCCTGCCAATCCCACCAAACACATAGAAAAACCTTCCTGACCGTCAATCCTGGCTTGGCCACCGTTTCCGTTGCATCACCAGTAACCATCCGCTTCCGAAATGGATCGATTTTGTTGCGATTCAGTGTTTTTGCGTTAACTTGTGTGGCACACATACATCGAGCTTCTTTTTGTATCCAGCCTTATTTAAATGGTTCCGAACGGTTTTTTGAGCAATGTTTAGCTCCTGGGCAATGGAAACAGTGCTTACATGACGGTCAGACTCGACGATTCCCATTATTTTATCGATATTTTCGACAATTGGCCTTGCATCTTTAACATCAAAATTACCGGAACGGAATTGACGAAACCAAAATTGCACGTGATTGGCTGTTAGAGTATCAGGACCATAAACACTATTCACATTTTCAGCCGTCTGGCTTGCGTTTTCGCCTTTATCGAAGAAAATCTGTGAAATAGTGCGTATTAGTTTATTTGTTGTAGTCGTTTGAAGTAACCAACTTTTGAGTTTCTTGAAAAATGGAAAAAAGCGAATTTCGTGCAGTGATTAAACACTATTATTTGAAAGGGAAATCGGCGAAAGAGACAAAAGAAAAGCTCGATAAACATTACGGCGAGTCTGCTCCGTCAGATTACATGGTAAAATTTTGTATTGCTGAATTTAAACGTGGCCGAACAAGCACTGCAACAATACCATCAACAGGAAAGTCAAAAGAGGTGGTTACTGAAGAAAATATCAAGAAAATCTTCGATATCGTTATGAATGATCGCCGAGTCAAGTTGCGTGAGATTGTTGAAATGGTAAACATCTCATATGAACGTGTGTTCAACATTTTGCATGAACATTTGAATATGAAAAAGCTATAGCATGATGCGTGCCGCGTTTGCTCAATGTCGAACAAAACTGAGTTCGAGAGACCACTTCACAGCGGCGTTTGGACATGATAAAGCGTAATCCTGTTCATTTTTGGCGTCGATTAATAACTGTTGATGAAACGTGGGTCCACCTCTACACATCTGAAACCAAAAATCAATCGAAACAATGGGTGGAAGCTGGTGGAAGTGCTCCGAAGTAGGCGAAGGCAGTGAAATCGGCTGACAAGGTTATGGCCACTGCACTGTTATGGGATGCACTCGGAATATTGCTTATCGATTATCTTAAAAAACGATCCACAATCACAGGAAAGTATTATCATGCATTATTGGATCAATTGAATGATGCAATCAAGAAAAAACGACCACATTTAAAGAAGAAAAAAGTGCACTTTCTTCAAGACAACGCACCGGTTCACACAGCATTAGATACAATGCTAAAATATACTTCAAATTGGTTGATCAGGTGGATGATATAGTCCAGATTTAGCACCTAGTTACTTTTTCCTCTTTCCAAACTTGAAAAAATGGCTCGTAGGAAAAAGATTCAGCACAAACGAAGAAGTGATTACCGAAACAAACGCGTATTGTGAGGGGTTCCCGAAATCGTATTATTGAGATGGTATATAAAAGTTGGAATATCGTCTTACTAAGTGTGTCGAAGTAAAAGGAGACTATGTTGAGAAATAAATGGTTTTTGAAAATAAAAAATGGGTTTTTCCCATTAGCTTCAGTATCAATCCACCCTCATATATATATATATATATATATATATATATATATATATATATATATATATATATATATATATCGTTCTATCGACTCAAATAAATTTTATGTTTTTTTTTTAATCAAATCCGAAGGCTCTTAGAAAATCAGACTGTATAAGCTGTATGAGCTGTATAACGCCATCGACATAGTAAAGAGCATTAAAATTCAGCGACTGCGCTGGCTAGTTCATGTCGAGCGAATGGAAGAACACGATACGGCTATGAAGGTGTTATATTCGGAACCAGCTGGTGGACGACACAGAAGTACTGTAGAGCCTTGGAATCTCTAACTGGCGCCAGCTAACAGACGAAAGAGCTGGCTGGCGAAGTATTCTAGATTCAGCCTAAGTCGATTTTCAGTTGTAATGGTCACATAAGTAAGTAAGTATTCTTTTGCGACTTGCAAGAGAACACTCGATAATTTATCGAATTGCATGTAAAGCAACAGTAAACAAATCCTAAATTTCGTGGCTAAATGGCAAAAAAAAAATATGTATATATAGATCTACCCCTAAATAGGCTAGATCTACCCCTAAATAGGCTAGACTTGCAACACTGCAAACAAATTTGAAATTGGTATTTAAAACTGAATTGTTAATTAGTGAAATTTGTATAACAACGGATATGGATACGCCTATGCTTGATATGATGCGCAGTATGGAAACGTTCGATGGGGAGATAGTAATTTCAGCACTATCAAAAAGACATATTCGTAGATTTTATGTCCGTCCTTACTATAAGGAACAAGATGCTGATCAGATTATATATGCCCCAGGCTCTGACAGAGTTTGAAGTATTGCTTCAAATAGTTGGCTAAATTATAAGCAGACAAAATTTGATTTGAGCTCATATTTCGAAAGGATGCCAACTGGCTATAACAACAAATTAGAAGTAACTAAACCAAGACTGTATTAAACAACATAACGGAATCAGTAACTTAATTGGAAAACGGACGGACGGTAAAGGCGCCAAAGACAAAATATTTGCCCTATACTAAGGGCATTTACGATGACTGGGTTGCTGCAGGAAAGTCAAGGGTTGGTGAGCTTTAAGGATATTTCGGTATCTAAAGGGAATAAACCACTACCTACGGTGCAACGGACTGGCAGCACAGTAGGACAAATACGGAAGGGAAATCATAAGCTGCTTTGGCATTCAAGATCATCCCACTGCCCTCGACGAGTGCTGGACGAGTTTCCGGCGAATATCACACTTTTGGAGAGGCCAGTAAACTGAAAGATCTTTGTGGCGTGGGCAATAAATGGTATCTACGCTATCTTAAAAAGCCTTAACGCCAGAGAACGCATTGAAGAAAGTGCTTCTTTGGAGAAATGAATAAAGGCAAGTTTCTTTTTCATTAACTCATAGTTAGTCTAGAAAACTTTCTTTTTTGGGGTACTCGCAAAAGAGGAAAAAATTGTCGAGTAGTGTTATATGTTGCAATCTCTACAACTTACCATTGTGTACTCCTGTGCAGGGGAATGGCTTGCCAGTCCACACTCTGCCCCACGGAAAAATAGTCATAAGCTGGTTTTCCTATCGATAGTTAAAACGTAAGCAAAAAACACATTTAAGACATTCATGGTAAGTCATACCAATCTTGACTCATGTTCATCGCCAAAAAACCGCGGCATTATCTCAGTGCGTGGAGGCGATGGTACAATTGGCACCGATAGTGATCTCTACATGAGGAACTAAAAAGAAATTTAGAAAACTGAATCTGGGGGGTAGGAGCTCGTCTTTGATAATCACCAGCTGACCCACATCCAGCTATTTTTGAGGATTTTGCCCTTATGGCGTTCGTGGTGCCGTAGATCAGTGGTTAGTGTGTTGGCCTTCTGATCTGTAGGTCGTGGGTTCAATCCCAGGCTGAAGCATAAAGTATTTAATATCGAAAAGGGTTTTTTTCGAATGGTACCCACCTGCCGTCAAGCAATTGGCAATTCTTTCGGCAGTAACAATTTGCACAGGAAAACTTCTAAAAGAACTCTGTGGGAAAGCTCAGAAAAAGTGATGTGGCAAGAGTTCGGAACCGGATGAAATAAGTAGGTCCCTTCCAATACTGTCCAAAAAATTTAACACACACAACAACAGGCAACATCACACGATAGCAAGTTAAATTAAAGAGTAATTGTAAATAGTTGATTATAAAATATATAAATTGTTGTTGGACATATTTGGTACAAAATAAATGTTGCGGTTATTAACAGAATCCAGTGATTTAACAGGGTTGATTTGAGTAGACTTAAACTTTCACAAAATAAAATCTTAACAACACATATAAAAAACGTGTACTTTTTTGAAGTTTTTAGTTCCTGCGCACGTACACCAGCGGTTCATTGTATATTTTTCACTTCCAAATTAAATTAACTTCAATTTAAATTACAGAATTCTAAACAAATATTTATATTTTTCACTTTGACAGGCCGTCAAAATTTGCAGTTCAACTTCAAAATTTATGGATTTTTGAAAAGAAATATACGGCAGCACAGAAAACATGTTTTCTATTGAACGCCAAGCTGTTAACTTGGCCGACAAAAAGACCGAGTGTAACTACCTGTGTATTTATATCATGTAATAAAAGTATCGTTAGGTTTTTATGATGTGAACGTTTTATTCTACTCGAATTAACTCTGTTCGATCAATAATATCTGTCTCTTGTTTGGTAGTAACCATGTTCAATAAAAATTCATTTAATCAATACTTCTAAAATACAACAATCTTTGACTTTCTATCGTTAATGTTGCCTCGATCACATTCGGAATTGAATTAATTTGTCAACAAACTCGCCCTATTTTTCGAGTTTGTTCTCTTTTTTTCTTGTTGATCCCCGTTTAGACACGAAGACATTTGCACTAAAAACATTTTCAATTTTCTTTTAATGTTTCGCTCGCGTTTACATAGGCAAAAATGTTTTTTCGGTGACATATGAACTAATTGTATGGTTCGTATAATTTTACATTACGTATGAATAGCACCCCCCTTACATATAAAATGTTTTTTGTGCAAATGTCTTCGTGTCTAAACGAGTAGTCGGCTATTTGTGGTTATCGCCTATTTCTTTTATTGGTGCTATTCACAACTAGTGATGAATAACCATCGATACTGGTTGCTATAATGTTGTAGCTATTGATTGAGCACTACCACCTGAAATAAAGACGGCTTGATTTTCGATCTTGATTGTTTTTTGTTATTGAACATCAGTGTGAAGAATGCATCCACTTAAAAACAGGTTGGTGCAAAGAATTCGTCGGTAAACAATTTTTGAATGTTACATGGAATAGGATTTTGACACAAGTATTATTCTGCAAATTCAAGAGATGATGGCTCGTGCGATGAATGCCAACTTGCGTGTTTGTCTTCTGTTACTTTTACTTTTAGCGATAATTGTAATGACAATATTAGGATTCAAGTTAATTTATTACGCACATCCAGATATACGTTTTTGTTATATGGACCACGAAGGACCGGCATCTCAGTTGCTGAAAACCGCAGAATATCAAAATCGGTTGATTAGAGTCCAACGATTGGATGATGTATTACTTGCTGATTATAAACCTACTCTTGGACGTAGCATTTTTTTCCACGAGACAGGCTGTCATTTACAAAAATATTCTGGTGATGAATATATATCTACACCGTTAGTTTTTCAACACGTAATTCCTACGAATATTGTTCATTTAACACCCCGTCAGGCTTGTGCCATCGAATCGGCTGCGTTACATAATCCAAATTTCGACATATTTACCCTTTTCGCTAGTCCTGCATTCCTTGATAATACGACTTCAAATGCATTGCTAGAAGCTGTTTTGTCGTATCCAAATGTATATTTGCGTAATTTAAATTTGTGGACTTATGCGGCTGGAACTCCAATTTATGATTGGTTTAAGGATGACAAATTATTCAAATCAAAGTGAGATTTTCAGATAAACAGAATTGTATACAAATAATTACGTCTTTTATTCTTACTTCAGTTATGTCGTAGAACATATGTCTGATTTTCTTCGCTATTTAACACTTTGGCGCTGGGGAGGTATTTATTTGGACACGGATATTATTGTGTTACGTAGTATGGAAGATATACCTCCAAACTATACTGGTGCTGAATCTGACACACACTTGGCGGCAGGCGTAATGAATTTTGCCCATAAAGAACTGGGTCATCAGATTGCAGAACTTTGTTTACTCGACCTGCAGCATAACTTCAGTGGTGAAATATGGGGAAACAACGGTCCTGGGGTTATTACTCGTGTTATGCAAAAAGTTTGCCAAACCAACAATATTGGTTTGATGTTAGATAAGAAGAGATGCATGGGGTTCAAAGTATTCGATCGTGATGCATTCTATGCTATACCGTGGATTGAATGGTATCACTTTTTCGAAGAACAGTATTATGAAAGCACCATGGAACGCATAAAAAAATCTTATGTTGCTCATGTCTGGAATAAGCACTCAAAACAAAAACGCTATAAGGTCAGCTCTAAAGCGGCATATGGCAAGCTTGCAAAAGAGCATTGCCCTCGGGTATATGCTTCAGTAGATTTTTTTTGATTTCTTTAATTTAATCGAAAGCTATGGTTCCCTACGATTATTTAAAATATCGTGTAAATGCACACTGGATTGGAATTAGAAACCACAGGGGATTTCCATATCATAGTTCGTGGACGAGTACTGTCGATTAAGGTAAGTAATTAATAATTAGTATTTTATGTAAATAAGCTTGATTGATTTCGTAACAATATGTTATTTAAGAACATATCGATGGTGTAACGCACAAATGTGTAAATACACTTTTTGGTCAAAATGAGATAACTACTAAGCCATAGCTTTCCATCGATTTATTTGTATGAAGAAATGTGATCATATTGAACAAACAAATCCTACCTAAATAAGAAAAGAACAATTAAATATTGTGTTTTATTACTATACGATAGAAATCTTTAAACTAGGTCTTCCGAAATATGTTTAATTTGCCACTTTACACATTTGTGTGCTACACCATCGATATGTACGTGAAAAATAAAAGTAAATGCATTCATCTAATGCATATTATTGGTCTGTAGTTAAATTAAGTGAACTTAAATTCAGTATCGGCTTTTTGACACAAATTTCTCAAACAAGTCCCTACTAATTTTAAGATGAACTTAATTTTTACTCTAGCCGCGTGTAATTTATTGTTATATTATAAATGTGACGCGTTAAGTAACTTTTCGTTACCTGTGTCGTTGGTTTTTGTTCTTTTAAAAGTACAAAAACAAAATCCAGACTAATCAATGTGAGGCGATTCCCAGAATTTTACATATTTCGGCTGTTAGAGTACATATATGAAAAATAAAAATTATTTTTGTATTCTATATACATATATGTACATCCATATGTAAGATTTTCGTATCATCAATTTCATATACAGTGGCTCCCAGCTTATTTCGTACAGTGACAGTTTAAAAATTGCTGCAGTCGTAATTCCTAATATAGCAAAAATTTGAACAAAATATAAATGCCATTTTTGAAAGGAAGGTTTGTTTTTCATTTTCCAAAATTTACTTTTTCAAAATTTTAGTGTTTGACACTATAAAAAAATAAAATAAGAAAAAAATAGGAAAATTCATGTCACAGCTTATTTCGTACAGTCTCTTTAAGTTCAAACTAAAAACAAAGTAAGTTGATTTTAATATTTAGTATGACATCCCTTAGCGTTAATGACAGCCTGGAGTCTATTTGGCATTGAATCCACCAATTTTTGAGTGATGTCTGGTGTGATTTTTTTCCATTCTTCCATCAGTACCTTCTTTAGGTCTTGCTTATTAGAAATCTTGTGTGTTCTTATTTTATTGTCCAAAATAGACCAAAGATTTTCAATCACATTCATGTCAGGTGACTGTGGTGGTGGAGACATCAAGTGTGGGCAGTTCCAAATAAGCCAAGATTGCACAATCCCAGATTTATGTTTTGGGTCATTATCTTGGTAGTACCGAAATTCTTCCCGCAAACCCAGTTTGTCTGCACTTTGAAGTAAATTGTTTTTCAGAATCTCGAGGTACTTCATTTTGTCCATTGTTTCCTCAATAAAAACCAATTCACCTACTCCGGCTGCTGACATACAGGCCCAAACCATCACGCTACCGCCACCATGCTTCACTGTGGGCTTAAGGTTCTCCTTGTTTAGCTCGGTATTCGCTTTACGCCAAACATATGACATTCCGTCCGAGCCAAAAATATTAAACTTAGACTCATCCGCGAAAATAACGGTATTTCAGAACGCAGGAGTATTAATAATATGCTCTTTGGCGAAGTCAAGTCGGCGTTGTATATTCATTTTCGAAATGAATGGTTTCTTTCGGGCTACTCGACCGTTCAAGTCATGATTGCGCAGCACACGTCGGACAGTTTCAGCACTGGATGATTTTCCTATTTCACGCTGAACCTCTGCAGCCAACTTCGGAGCGGATAACTTTGGATTTTTCTTAATTTTTCGTACAATATAACGCTCGTCTGAAGCGTTGAAAATCTTATTAGGTGCTTCTCTGCCCTTGTTCTCCAACCGATTTTCGCGAACGAAGCGTTGAATGATGTATTGGACAGTTGAGGCACTTAAATTTGTCATTTCAGCAATTTTTCGCACACTCTGACCTTTCCTAAAATGGTTAATTACCAGTTTACGCTGTTCCATCGTTGTACGACGACCCATAACGCTAAATGTTTAATTTACAGCACTTTAACTATTTAAAATAATAATAATAAAAATTGTTATAATAGTTAAAAAGGTCCAAAAACTCATACAATTCAAAAAAACTTTGTAACTGCGCGGCAGAATGAAACTTACTTACATTGAAGTTTGTGTACGAAATAAGATGTGAGCTGAAAATCAGCTGATCAATAGTTTTTCTCTCTTGCATGACAAAAAGAACAATTTTTGGGGTTCCCCGTTTTCTTATTAGGTTTACTAAACACATACACAGACATCTACATTCAAAACTTATCGATAAGTTTTTTAGTTTCGATGTTACAGCCATTTACATAAAAATATATACACTGTACGAAATAAGCTGTGAGCCACTGTATATTGAAAACAACAATTAATTTTTCATTGGAACAATCTAGAAATTAGTAATATCAACAACATAAATATACAAAAAATGTCTTATTAGTAAAAACTAAGCAGTTGCTAAGTCATTGTATAAAATTTTTAAGTATAAGTGCATGATTTTTATTAGTATGTAACATTTTATAAGGAATAAAGTAATAACCTAACAACCAAAGCAATATACATGTAACATGAGCTGCATTCTTTTGTAAGCAAGTTGCAAAAGAACACCAACTCACTTATAACTTCCCTTTTACCTATTTATAATTTGCCTTTAGTTACTTAGCAACACTGGTGGTATATATAGTTGTTTGTAAAATTTGTAAGCGAAATAAAAACAAAGAAGAAGCAATTCTGCGGAATCTGTGGTAAATATAATCCTTTATGTAAAATAAATTTTTATTTACACTTGCTTTATTCTGCTTAGTTTTGTTTATATTTACAATAATTTGACGTGTAATTGAAATTTCCCAAGCACATTCCAGTAGCCTATTCACAATAGTGCTGTTTTTTTTTTTTTTACTTTGCAACCCTAGAACTAGATTGAACTCGCTTAAAATAAGCGAGCTCTCATATTTTTTGTTGTTGCTACGCATGTAATTCGATAAATAAGCGAGTGTTCGTTTGCAGCTCGCGTACAAAAGAATGCAACTCTGTAATGAAAAATAAAAATATTAAAAGAATTGACTACAAAATATTAAAAATTATTTGTCTTTTAAATTGCATATCTTATTCACGCAAGAAAATTATAATTAGTGGTACTTTCCTATTTTAATATTTAAAAAAAAATTGTTTTCTCTTAATAAAATGCATAGTTGAACGGCTTTCAATTATCTGTATATCATAATTAATAACATTAATAAGAAAAAATTACACCATTGGCGAAGATCAAAAAATATAATACATTTAAAATATTCAACAAAAAATCTGTGACCAGAACTTATCGCTTTGAGCTATAGGTTCAAGTGGACCTCCAATGCACGCGTAGACGTATGCGTGCATTTGACAGCAGAATAGAAAACACGCAATCTTATGGGATGAACTCCGTACGTACGCGAGTTACGTTCCAGACGCAACATGAAACCCCTTTTCCGACTATTTTCAGTTCACGTACTTCTTGTAGATTTTCTCATATCGAGATTTACTAGTAAACTATATGAAATGTCAAACCAGCTGTTTTATATCTAGCAAATCAAATTTTGCTCTAAAAATAAGAATGTTGAATGGGAATTGAGCAATTTTTCAGCTATAGCTAAGAAACTTCTAGCTTGGTATAGATAGTTTACCTTAGAACCTGGACCAAAACAGCTTTATTATTATATTCTCCATGTGGACTAGAGGAGTTTTGCTTTTTTATTGTTTACTTTCTGTGGCTAGGACACACATTACGAAAGGACGCCACAGAGATTTGTCGACGAGCTCTTGATTGGAACCCTCAAGACAGCCGTAAGAGGGGACGTCCTAAAAACACATGGAGAAGAACATCGCAAAAAGAAAAATTGACACTCACTCACATTGTCCATTGTAAATTCACATATTTGGAATTGTGAGCTTTTAATTTTAAAAATATTAAATTTAAAATTTCACAAATTTGAACATATATTTCCTTCTGTCACTTTGACATAAAATCAGCTGTTTTTTTTTAATTTTACGAATTCTTACTTGTAGAAATAATACCAGTAAAAATTTGCAAGAAGTATCACGGAGGGGAAATAATTTGCTCTCTCAATTTCTCATTTTTTACTGGTTTTTGGCGTACGCGAACACATTTTCAGTAAGTGATAATAAAATTTGGAATAATTTGTAAAAACTATTACGTACGCGAACGGACCTATTGACAATTGTCAGCAGTCTTATTTACTATTTAGTTCTTTAAAAAATTACTCAAAAAAAGGTACGAAAATACTCCTCTTGTGTTTTTCTCTACGATACAACATTTTCATATATAGTTCTTTAAGCTATATATTAATTATTTTAATTTTATTTTGACAAATTGAGCACACTGTGTGTACAATTTTTAACAAATTTAACAAAAAAGAATGAGAATTGAAAAACGTACTAAAACAAGGAGTAAATCAAAGCCATAAATTTGAGTATTAGAAATTATGCCCTGTATAACTTCTGCCACAAAATTGAGGTTATGTTGTTGATATCATCTTATAACCCTGACAGACGGCAGCGGTAATCCAGATTAACGAGGCACTTAATCCAAATAAAATACTAACCTAACAGACGGCAGTATTGTGGATTAACTAAACAGCTGGTTTCTGTTTTATTAGGTCTGCTCACTTACGTTACTATCACTATCAATTTCTGTCATCTGTCACTCTCGATATGAGAAAATCTACAAGAAGTACATGAACTGAAAACTATCAGAAACTTGTAAATAGATATTCACAGTTCATAATTGACAGCTGTATTTATTTGTTCGCCAAGGCTTTTCATATCGAAAACTGTTAACAATTGTTGAAAGTTTTTTATAAGCGAACACATCTATTGTTTTGTATGTTGGATCGAGGGAAATTCACAATAAAAAATTTTCAGCAGTGTTGCCATCGAAAATTGCCCTATAATCCTCTTTAATTTTGAGAATTAACTCGTTGAGTTAATGCAGTTAATGCCCGAGTTAATTCGAATTAAATCGTTAATCCGGATTAACGCTGCCGTCTGTCAGGGCTATTAGTTTCATTATACCATTTATTATTATTTTATATTTTATTATATTTTTAACAACTGCGAGAAAGCGAAGATAAAATGAAAGAGAGTAGAATGATTACAAATTTTATATATTAAAGGAAAGGAAATGTACTCGTAAATACGATATGTAAGTACTTCATAAGGCACAATCAAATGTGTAGACATGAACATATTGTAATTATGGATTATTTTGTATTTATATCCGAGTTTTTATTATATTTATTATGCTACGACAAAATAATAAATTAAAACTACATAAAGTATTTATTGAAATCTCTTCCTTTATAATTATTTACATATGTCAGCATAGAGTAGTTGGCATATTACACTTTCAATGTTTTCAGTCGAACTAATCAACTTGTTGTTGTCTTGGCAAAACAGAGGAAAGAATAATTCACTTCAAACTTTTTTTTTAACGAAATGAACGAAAGTTGCGTTGCAGCAACAATCATTAGGTTTATTTCTTTTCGTCTATCTACGTTACTTATGGTGCATTTTTAACGAGGTTATTGTACATGTATGTATGTTACTGGTGCTGGTGAGCTAAACATGTTTGTTTTACATCATTTTTAGTAGTAGTAATAATAGGTAAGTTATGATTGGTTTTTAAAAGAAATAAACTCATACTAAGTCTTGACCAACAACTTAATTAAATAAGTTTGATTTAGGTAATGATAATCAAGTGGTAAAAATAATTCATAATTCGCACTCGAATCAAGTACCGAATTACTTAGTTCATAGTACAAACTATTGAGAACGAATTACCTCATTAGTTAGTGATTCACATGCAAATTACAAACAAATCTTCCTAGTTTTTATCGTAAATTTATCAAAACCAGCTGACAAATCGAAATAAAAAAAGTTTTATTTACCACTTGTATGGGATTTTGAGAATTCTTATTTGCCTACAATTCGTACTGTTTCGGTTATGACGTCACAAGGCGTATTCTTTATTTCTATCAGTCTTGGCGTATAATAGCCTAGACAGACGGCAGCCTAATTCCGGATTACCGGCGCACTTAATCCGAATAAAAAAATAACCTGACAGACGGCAGTATTGCGGATTAACTAAACGGCTGATTGCTGTTTTATTAGGTCTGTCCACTTACATTACTATCACTATCAATTTCTGTCATCTATCACTCTCGATATGAGAAAATCTACAAGAAGTACGTGAACTGAAAACTATCAGAAACTTGTAAATTGACATTCACCGTTCATAATTGACAGCTGGATTTATTTGTTCGCCAATACTTTTCATGTTGAAAACTGTAAATAATTGTTGAAAGTTTTTCGTTAGCGAACACACCTAATATTTTGTAAAATGGATGGAGAAAAATTCACAATAGACAATTTTCAGCAGTGTTGCCATCGCAAATTGCCATAATCCTCTTTTATTTTGAAAATTAACTCATAGAGTTTTGCGGATTAGCTGCAGTTAATGCTCGAGTTAATTCGAATTAACTAGGTAATCCGGAATTAGGATGCCGTCTGTATAGGCTATAATACGGCTTTCCCACGGCACTGTGAATTACTTTGTTCGCTCTCCACAAATACTATCGTGAATTACACACGTACACACGTCATATTCTTAAATCCATTCGACAGTTCAGTCTGTTATAGTGTTTGTTTTGAAGGAAAAGGATGCAACATTTTATCAAAAATATATAAATTTTTTAATTAAATTAATAATAAATTAATTTTTTAGTTTAATTAATTTTACTTTTAGTTTATATTTATATTGAAATATATTGCTTGCTGTAGCTTTATTTATTTATTGTTTTATTTTTATTAGTTTTGACAGCTTTTATTTTGATTTTTCACCTGATTTCGATAAATTTCCGATAAAAATTAGGGAAGACATAGATTTGTTCGTAATTCGTATGATAATTCAAAATGAATTATTCATCACCTCATTATTCGCTCTCAAAATTGTATATGTGTGTATAAGTAATTCGGTACGTGTTTGGAGTACGAATTACGAATGAGAGAGCGATCAACGTAATTGGGGTGCAGTGGAAAGGTCGTGTAATGTCCAAAAACATCTTCGTATCGTTTCAAATCGTATTTTTGTCGATTCTCCTTATTATCCTTCGTTTTGTATGTGAGATTATACATAACTGCTCTCTCAGATTTCTTTACCTGGTATTATTTCCTTTTGTTTCATGACATATCATTGTAACGAGTATCGATGGTTGGTTATTCATCACTAATTGTGAATGGCACGAATAATGGTATCATCGAAACGAACGTCAACAAAACGAAATAGCCGATAACCACAAAAAGCCAACGAGAAAGAAAGACAGTAGCTTAGTCAGACTTAAGCTCCATTCCGGCAAGGTTAGCCAACTGGTTAGACAACTTGCCGCCTGTCGTCAACGTGTGTTAGCAACATCGATGATGTACCTGTCTATTAACAGTTTACAAGTTGACAATGCATCGGCACCGAAACCATATCCGGATGGAGTGGTAACTTTGTGCCTGCCTAACCAATTCATTCGACCTGCAGTTGCCCTCGATCTTTCTATGCTCGGGAATCTAAAGGAGATTTGTAATGAAATATTGACCAAGTTCGCTTAGTAACCTGTGACATTCAATCACTGTTTGAAGAGATTTCAGACCCGTTTGGCTATCCGAGTAAATATAGATTTCATTTTTTGTTAGGACTCAGCTTCTAACAATTACGAGAGCTTCCTTAATGGCTAAAACCTCAGCCTGGAATACACTGCAATGATCCGGCAAGCGGAAGGATATGTGGGTGCCCAACACGTCAGATTGTAGCCGTTTTCGATATTTTGTCGCTTTCTCTTTGATTTCGTCCTTCACTAGGGAGAAGGACCTATATGTGAAAAGTCTGATTTTTACGTTTTCGCATATTACACAGTGTGACACAGCCAGGGTGAACCAAACTAATCTCAAACGACTGCATTTCCCCTCGGTAAAAAAATTCCCAATTCGATTTTGCTCTACTACGTCACAATTTTTTTTACAGTGGTTTAAAGTTTGGCTTTTGCGGTCAAAGAGAATCATAGAATTGGAAAAAATCATATTTAAAACTACATTTGGGAAAGTTCATGTCTTCGGAAACCTATATTAAAATTTTCCGAGTTACATTTTAACCCTCTAACCCGTATGAGTCATTTTTGGCCTTTTTCCGAAAACTCCACATTTGGGAGGAGATCAAGGGTTAAAGTCTCACAAAAATATTCTTCGTATATTTTCACTATGGGTCAAAAGACGGAACATAATAAATTGCATCGTGTTTGGTAGATTCATTCTACAATTTAAGGCTCGTTGTCTCCGGAGTGAGCCAAACTAGTCTCAAACGATAGATAGCATTAGTAACAAAAGCCCTAAACCCACTGCTCCACTACGTCACAATTTGTTTACACTTGCTTAATATTTGACTTTTGCGAAAGATCACTCTCGCTAACAATTGCTACTTTGGGCTAAGTAGCAGAAACAGTACTATTAATTTTTCAATTAAAACGTTTGCCCCTATCGAAATAGCCACGCCATTTAAATTCAAATATTTTTTTGCCTATAGTAGTATATTCTGCACTAAGTGTACAAAACACTTTTGTTTTTGTAAGAGCATTTACGCATAGGCACAGCACTTCGTAAAAAGGAGTAAAAAATACACAAACAATTTTGTCTTTTTCATTTCTTATATTTCTTCTTTGTCAAAGCAACAACACCTTGGGATGCTTTATTGGTACACATACGCGACAGTTATCTTCAAAAGTAGAGTTTATTGACATCGATCGTATGATTTAGTCAAAAGATATTTGCAGTTGTGGATTGAGAAGCACTGAGAAAAATCGGTGTGAGTTTTATTCTTAACTTTAGAGGCTTCATTAAAATTGTCTTCAACTGACCTCGACATATATTGGGATAATTTATTTAAAGAATCGTGAAAGATTTAGAGGATTGTGGAACATTTAAAAAACATTTGGAGTAATTTTGTTTCTTTGACTATTTTTTCATTACAGATAACTTTGTAAAAATGAAATTCTCTTTTTTTTTTAATTTAGTTGTATATTATTCAAGTAATTTTTTATAGTAATAAATTTTATATGTATTGGCGTTTGCACTTCCATGCGGAACTTATTGGCGCTCCTGGTATAAAAAAGGTAAACCATAGACGGCTTACATGGCGCAAGCACATCGAAGCAAAAAGAACTCAGATGAAATTAAAAGCTTCTTGTCTGCACTGGCTCATCAATTTCAAATCACCATTAAACTTGAAATACAAGGTCCTACTGTACAACAGCATAATAAAGTCAATTTGGAGTTACGGAATTCAATTATGGGGGAACACTAGTAATAGCAATATTGAAATCATACAGACATCTCAGTCTAAAATGTTAAGGATGATAACTGCTGCACCATGGTATATTAGAAATGAATGTATACACAATGACTTAAATATCCCAATGGTAGAAATTGAAGTTAAAAATATACTAGAAGATTACAAAGACATCCAAACACACTAGCAAGAACCTTGCTCAATACCTGCTATACTTCGCGCCTTCGAAGAAAGGACCTGCCAGCCTTCCAATAAAAAGAAGAGCATCGTACAAAAAACATTGCTCTAGATAATAAGGAGCTACTGTTGTTGAATTAGATTAAGATTTTAAAACTTATTGTTAGATTCTTTAGGAATAGATTCAATAAATAAAGAAAATGTATAATAAAAAAAAAAAAATATTTGGTACTGGTATAAAAAAAGGTAATATTGTGGTGGATAATATTCTCGAAACATATAACTGAACCACGCCAAATATTGTATGTATCTGCTAATGCTACCATCCGCTCAATGATGTCGCCATATTCCCATTCATAAGACTAATACAGCCAGTTTTGGTACGTGTATACATATTTTAATGATTGGAGGTACATATATTATATGGCATTATTTAACTAAAGGAAGTCTTTAAAGCAAGCGTAGACAATGTTTAAGATTTATCCTAATATCCGCTTAGAGCGCACCGCACACACTTTTCGGGTATAGAATATAAGCAAGTTGGCCTAGGTCGTATATTTTTCTCTATATTGGAAGCCATTCTACTCTATCAATTTTAACAAGTTTCAACTTTTTTTTTATCCAGAAGCAACGAACACACCTAATACATGTATACTATACTCGTATTATCAGTAGTTAACAGAATACGCAGCAGTAACAAGTAATGCCGGTCAACAAATAACAATTTGGCTTGGCTAGTGAATAGAACACGTTCACGCATTTTATTCTTCTTAAAATGAGAATTTTTTTGCTATATTTGTGTTTTTGTGCTATAGTAATGCAGTTAGTTAAATCGGCTCCACCAAAACGCATATATACTAGAGCAAGTAGTAAACATTCGAAAGTTAAAAATAACATTTGGAATGCAGTTAATGACTATCATACCATTGGAGCTAATCATCGTACAAGTGTGGTCAGTCAAGATTATGTTAATGGATCATCAATAAAAGACAATAGTCACAGGCTAAATAAGGGTAAACTATAAATTACAAAATTTTATAATATCCGTTATTTTAGAATTTTTTTTTTATAAAATAAATGTATAGAAGTGTGACTATCTTACACTAGATGCTGATAAAAAAATGTTGAGGATAAGTGAAATATGTGGCATATTAATTTGAAAATGTTTACATTTTGAATCTGTTAAATCAGTTAGTATCATGACAAATGAAAACGTGACTCCACAATTAGATAAATAATACTGAAAATTTGTCATCACTATCGAATATTTGCAGATGTGTTTAATTCGGCAACTCGATATTTTTGTGCCAATGAAACGACATAGATGATAAGTTTCCTAAACAGAGTTGATTTGATTTTAATTGTATATATACATAAATTTCAAATAGAACAAATGCTTATTTTTTAATTGATTTCAAGTAATTTTGTTGCAGCATTCTTCCTTTCCTTTTTTCTTAATTATATCATTTTTGCCGTTTAACGTCTTTGTACAGTAGAAAAATGGAAGTAATTGGCAGCACTGAACTTAGCGACTATGCTAAGGTTTCTAACGTTAGTGAGTAGTAATTCGGTTATATGGGT
Source organism: Megamerina dolium (assembly GCA_963854835.1). Taxonomy (NCBI): domain Eukaryota; kingdom Metazoa; phylum Arthropoda; class Insecta; order Diptera; family Megamerinidae; genus Megamerina; species Megamerina dolium. Next base: position 12,313,460 of record OY978529.1, read on the forward strand.
ACCGCAGCTCAGTGGTTAGTGCATTGGCCTTCTGCCGTGTAGGTCGTGGGTTCAATCCCCGGCTGAACCTACTTTAATATCGAAAAGATTTTTCTTTCGAACGGCACCCACTTGTCGGCAAGCAACAGGCAATTCTTCCGGCAGTAACAATCTGTCATGAAAACGCTTCTAAAAAGCTCTGTCACAAAGCTCAGAAAAAGTTATGTCATAAGTGTTCTGCCCTTCGGAACCGGATAATCCCTTCTAATACTGCCAAAAATTTAACACGCACAACAGTACTGGAAGAGGAGCAAGGCCACATATTTATTTTTGTTCTTTTTAATAGTTATACTCGTTAAGTTAGCACCTTTGTCGTTGTTCGGCCATATATCTATAGGGCTAGTGCTAATATATAATTGAAATTAGCACTAGGATACATATAGCACAAAAGAAAAATAGAAATCAATTGAATAAATTGGAATTAATAATGGGCGCAGAATTTTTCTTACTGGACCACTCCATTAAATTTACCTATTTTTCGATAACAAATAGCAAACTACGCTGTGGCAACAGTGATTTTTATCCACAACTAATAGATAGGAGAGCGGTCTCAGAACTACCCGAAATATCAAAGAAAACAATTTCTGGGAAAATTTTTCTTTAATTTTCAACATAATCTCTTTTTAGCTCTATACACTTTTCCCAGCGATATTCTATAGGTTCGATACCCTGTTTATAGTATGAACACTCTAGCTATTAAAATAGCCATCTACCGCAGAATTCACCTCTTCATTGTTTGCAAATCTTCTACCACCAAGCCTTTTTTTCCAATTTAGAAATGGAAAATAATCCGAAGGAGCTAAATCTAAACGCTGCATCAAATTAGCATAATACTCGCCGTTCATTGTTTTTCCTTTTTGAAGATAATCAATAAAAATTGTCCCACGTGCATCCCAAACAACAGACGACGTAACCTTGCCTGCAGATGGAACTGTCTTCTGTCTGTAACTTACACTGAATCATCGATCCCATTGGCTTATCGTCAGTCACTAATAAGTGCATTTTTGTTTAAATTTGTGCGCCGGAAATGTTTTGTATCGTTTTCAACTTCAATCATGTTCAATGATTCCGGATTTTGGTACTGCTCGTTGCTCTAGGAAATATTCATGCAAAATGCATTCAGTGCATGTTATACCGAACAGAATCTAACCTGACTGGTGAATAAAACTTAATTTGAATTTTATATTGAGAGCATTACCAAATATTTATATTTCGGGAATTGCAAATAATAACAAACATTTTTAAATGAAAACGGCTTTATTGTTTCAAAATATTCACCATGATGATCAATGCACTTTTGCATTCGGTCAAACCATTTGTCATAGTAGTTTTTCCATTCCTCTTGAGACACCTTCAAAACATGACTTTTGAACGCTGCAACTACTTCTTAGGTGCTCGTAAATCGTTGACCACGCAGTTTACCTTTGATATTCGGGAACAAGAAAAAGTAATTGGGTGCCAAATCAGGACTGTACGGAGGATGCGTCATCAATTCGATTTGACTGCTCAAAAATTCAGTGATAGCTTGTGTGTGAGCTCGCATTGTCATGATGGAGAATGATTCGTCTTTGGCGGTTGGTTTTGCGAATTTCTCTGAAGCCTACCGGCAAACAAATGGTCGTGTATAACTCAGAATTGACTGTCCTACGTTGCTCAAACGGAAAAGCGCCTCATACGTCTATGTTCATAATTCGTCTCCTGTCACGATTTTATACACGTCTTTTGAAGCACCATGGTCGAATTTATTTAGCATTTCCTTACACCAATCGACGCAAGCCTTTTTTTGAGCTATTGATAAATTATGAGGTATCCAATGAATGTGTTGTTGTGTATGTGTACAAAAACAAGTTTGCTTGTTTGTTGTTATTTTGTTGTATATTGTTGCTTTTACAACTTTAAAATCGAAGGAATACATACAGTGGCTCCCAGCTTATTTCGTACAGTGACAGTTTAAAAATTGCTGCAGTCGTAATTCCTAATATAGCAAAAATTTGAACAAAATATAAATGCCATTTTTGAAAGGAAGGTTTGTTTTTTATTTTCCAAAATTTACTTTTTCAAAATTTTAGTGTTTGACACTATAAAAAAATAAAATAAGAAAAAAATAGGAAAATTCATGTCACAGCTTATTTCGTACAGTCTCTTTAAGTTCAAACTAAAAACAAAATAAGTTGATTTTAATATTTAGTATGACATCCCTTAGCGTTAATGACAGCCTGGAGTCTACTTGGCATTGAATCCACCAATTTTTGAGTGATGTCTGGTGTGATTTTTTTCCATTCCTCCATCAGTACCTTCTTTAGGTCTTGCTTATTAGAAATCTTGTGTGTTCTTATTTTATTGTCCAAAATAGACTAAAGATTTTCAATCACATTCATGTCAGGTGACTGTGGTGGTGGAGACATCAAGTGTGAGCAGTTCAAATAAGCCAAGATTGCACAATCCCAGATTTATGTTTTGGGTCATTATCTTGGTAATACCGAAATTCTTCCCGCAAACCCAGTTTGTCTGCACTTTGAAGTAAATTGTTTTTCAGAATCTCGAGGTACTTCATTTTGTCCATTGTTCCCTCAATAAAAACCAATTCACCTACTCCGGCTGCTGACATACAGGCCCAAACCATCACGCTACCGCCACCATGCTTCACTGTGGGCTTAAGGTTCTCCTTGTTTAGCTCGGTATTAGCTTTACGCCAAACATATGACATTCCGTCCGAGCCAAAAATATTAAACTTAGACTCATCCGCGAAAATAACGGTATTCCAGAACGCAGGAGTATTAATAATATGCTCTTTGGCGAAGTCAAGTCGGCGTTGTATATTCATTTTCGAAATGAATGGTTTCTTTCGGGCTACTCGACCGTTCAAGTCATGATTGCGCAGCACACGTCGGACAGTTTCAGCACTGGATGATTTTCCTATTTCACGCTGAACCTCTGCAGCCAACTTCGGAGCGGATAACTTTGGATTTTTCTTAATTTTTCGTACAATATAACGCTCGTCTGATGCGTTGAAAATCTTATTAGGTGCTTCTCTGCCCTTGTTCTCCAACCGATTTTCGCGAACGAAGCGTTGAATGATGTATTGGACAGTTGAGGCACTTAAATTTGTCATTTCAGCAATTTTTCGCACACTCTGACCTTTCCTAAAATGGTTAATTACCAGTTTACGCTGTTCCATCGTTGTACGATGACCCATAAAGCTAAATGTTTAATTTACAGCACTTTAACTATTTAAAATAATAATAATAAAAATTGTTATAATAGTTAAAAAGGTCCAAAAACTCATACAATTCAAAAAAACTTTGTAACTGCGCGGCAGAATGAAACTTACTTACATTGAAGTTTGTGTACGAAATAAGATGTGAGCTGAAAATCAGCTGATCAATAGTTTTTCTCTCTTGCATAACAAAAAGAAAATTTTTTGGGGTTCCCCGTTTTCTTATTAGGTTTACTAAACACATACACAGACATCTACATTCAAAACTTATCGATAAGTTTTTTAGTTTCGATGTTACAGCCATGTACATAAAAATATATACACTGTACGAAATAAGCTGTGAGCCACTGTATGTTCATACTCGAACTCGAAACGAACATGCAGTTGCACACGAAGAAATGAATGTTTGAGGCATTAATGGAATGAGCAATTAATGGAATTTAACTACCTTGGAATAAAAATAACATCGCAAAAATGTCTCAAATCCGAAGCCGAGGACCAAATAATGAAAGCATCACGGATATCTGGGTGTCGTGTGGAGAAATAAGCATATGAGCATAAAATCAAAAGTACGTGTTTATAAAACATGCGTAATAGTCTAGACAGACGGCAGCCTAATTCCGGATTACCGAGTTAATTTGAATTAACTCGGGCATTAACTGCAGCTAATCCGCATAAACTCTATGAGTTAATTCTCAAAATAAAAGAGGATTAACGCAATTTGCGATGGCAACACTGCTGAAAATTGTCTATTGTGAATTTTTCTCCATCCATTTTACAAAAAGTTGCATCGTACAGACCTATCAGCCTCCTGCCTCTACTCTCTAAAGTATTCGAAAAGCTACTTGTTATGAATATAACTCCATTTATTAATCTCAACCAACTGATTCCCCAACATCAGTTTGGATTTAGAAAACAGCACGGCACAATAGAACAAGTCCACCGCATTGTAACTCTGATAAGGAACACTTTTGAAGAAAAAAAGTATTGCTCAGCTGTCTTTCTTGCTATTACTCAAGCTTTCGATAAAGTATGGCACGATGGCCTTATTTACAAACTCAAACTATTACTGCCTGCAAATGTCTCCTCATTGCTTAGTAGCTACCTCACGAAAAGGCAATTTCTCGTACATCACAAGGATTATACAACAAATCCATTGGATATTCACGCTGGCGTTCCTCAAGGAAGCGTTTTGGGCCCCTTACTGTATCTCTTATACACTTCAGATATGCCCAACAATAACTATACATTTATATCGACCTTTGCAGATGATACGGCAATATTGTGCTCTCGCTCTAACCCCATAGAAGCAAAATGGCGTATAAAAGTCAAGTTAATTCGAATTAACTCGGTAATCCGGAATTAGGCTGCAGTCTGTCTAGGCTATTACAGAATCAAAGAGAGTGTATAAAATATTGTTGTTGTGTATTAGTCACGCGAGTTACGTAAATGGTGGTGTTTATATAGCGGAACACCACTTTACGTTATTTTTTTTAATGAATTATTAGTTTCCGTTTTACATAAAAAAAACACAACGCCGTTTGTAGAAATAGAACGACACTTTATTATATGTATTTTATATAGTTGATAAATTATATATGTTCCGTAGGGTTACCGTACGGTGAATTAGAAGATATTTGTTTTAAATTATAATTGGAGTGGAGCTGCTCCGTTCGGTACGAACCGTGTCGTTTAGAAACCGAAAATATATTCTATCTTTATTCTCGCTCTAAGCGGCCACCAAGTCAAGATGTTGTGATGCTGCTTGCATCACAATATGCTGACTTTGGGTTTTGCCATTTCTTTGCTTTGTACGTTCGCAACGGAATTTGCTGACGATGCAACATGCAACAACGGCATGATCGGCAGCAACTCCGTTGCGTTATTTATCGTTCCTATAACTCCCCCAGGGTTACTCTGAGAACGCTCCTGAGTTCTCGTATTTATAATTTTTACATTTAAATTTTTTATTTTTATGCATATAAGTAATACAGTTAGCATTATTATGATGCTTACTACTACTACTATGTTTATTCCATAGGATACATTTTTATGATATTTTAGCTCCTGAATTTCTTTAATATTTTTAAAATTATTTAGTACAATATTTTCAAAAGCAATGGAGCTGTTATATGTTTGATTTAACATTGCTACTGGTATTACAAAAGTATCATGATATTCTATTATTTTGTTTTTAAATTCTCTTTTGTTTATTTTTAATTTACAATTAGCAAAATTTATTAGGTAATTTCCGTTTAATATTAGTTTTCTTGTATCGCAATTTTGAATTATTTTTAACTCTACGGCATTTTTTATTATTATTGTATCTTCTGATATTTCTTTAATTTCCGTTTTATTGTTAACTTTAAATGTACAATCGTCTGAAAAAATACAACTTTGGCTTATTTTTAAATTCTTAAAATCAACATCTTCTTTATATTCATAATTTTGGTTTTCTATTGTTACAATTGTTGTGTCTCTTTCATTTATTTCTAATTGATTTTTGTTAGGCAATGCTGTAATAATTTTTGAGTGAGTAATAATGTAGTTTCTGGGTATTTTTATTGCTATTATAATCGACTCATTTTTGTAGGCTAGTATTCCAATTTTTGATAATTTTAATTTATAAAAATCGATATCGAACAGGTCTATTTCTTCTTTCGGTTATATTCCTGGATGAACTATATTATGTTTAGCTGCTGCTATATTATCTTGTACACTGTCTATTTTTTGTTCTAGCATTCTTAGTTTAATCATTTGATCTTGGTAAAGTAATTGTTTTTCTATCCTGTTATTTTCTTTATATATTTTATTTATTGTTTGTTCTATTTTTAATCTATCGGTTTCTATTGAATTATGCAATAGGTGCAGTGTATTGTTAAAATGGTTATTTATAAAAATTTGCTCATTTATGGTTGTTATAGCATTATGGTCGTTTTCTGTTATTATTCTTATGTGTTCTTCTATATCTTGTCTATCGTCATCATCTATTATTCCGAATAACCATTTATAAATCTTACCTCCTATATTAATTAAACCTCTTTTTACCCTTTTGGCTTTTATCGCCTTCGGCATTATAGATTTAATCTTAGCTGCTACTGTCTCGACTTCATTTAGTAGTAAATTCTTATTATCTATTTCTGCTGTTTTAATATTAACTTTAAGTTTTCCTAGCTCTATTCCCTAATACTTCCCACTCTTAGACTGTTTATGTCGTTGGTTAGGGTCATTTGGTCTTTTGTTGGCCTAAAATGTTGTTTTAATTTTGTTTTACATGCCTCCCAATTTTCTGGAGGGCTTACAGTTAATAAGTTCTTTGCCGTTCCTGTGATTTTTAAATCATATATTATTCTAAAAACTATCTGTTGTTGACCTTCATAATCGGTCAATATTCTGTCAATTGCTTCTATGAATGCTGGTAATTTCCTCGCATTCCCTTCAAACGGTTGTAAATATTTGATGTCTTTTTCAACCCTTTGCCTAATTGTGACACTATTTTGTGCTGCATTCTGCGCCATCAACTGTGTTAATGATGCTAAACAGCGAGTCATTAGCTCCATTTGCTGTTCTGCCATTTTGATTATGTTCCCTACTGGGTCTTTGTTGTTCCTATTCCTACTGGGTCTTTTCTTTTTGAGATATGCAATAGTTTTTTGTATGCACTTTGCGCTCACAAGTATGCAACAAAATTTACTGAAGATGCAATATTTTTTTTTTATTTTTATTATTTAATTTTTGCGCTTGCACTTATGCAACGTTTTTTTTCTATTGTTCATTGGGTATGCAATATTTTTTTTTTTTCATATCCCGTTTTAGGTATGCTACACCTTTTACAAAAGAAACGTTTGCACACTGCATAGAGTTTGAACAACTGTTTCATAAAATAATTTTAATATTTTAACAAACTACACCTTATTTTAATTAAATAACTCAAACCAATCTCTTTTATAAGACACAATTATACACTTTATATTAAATGAACTTAATAAACTCACTGCTGTTGCCGCTACTACTGCTGCTGTGGTGCTGCTACTACGGCTGCTGTTGTTTCTGCTTTTGTTGCCGCTACTGCTGCTACTGTTGTTGCTGCTATTATGGCTGCTGTTGTTACTGCTATCGCTGTTGCGGTTATTGCTGATATTGTTGTTGTTGCTGTTGTTGCTGCTGCTTTTTCAGTGCGAGATTTTTTCCTTTCACACTCATTAAATGTATCGTTGTATTATATATATATTTCTGCGTTTTGCGTTTTGTTCGTTTTGTGCGCCGCGACTGCGATTTATGCACTTATAAATTGTTTTCTTTCTTTTTTTCTTTTCAAAGTTATTTTTCCCCGAAACGAGGTTCGATCACTGGATCCTTTTTTCACTAGGATCTTACCGACTGCGCCAGTTACGTAAATGGTGGTGTTTATATAGCGGAACACCACTTTACGTTATTTTTTTTAATGAATTATTAGTTTCCGTTTTACATAAAAAAAACACAACGCCGTTTGTAGAAATAGAACGACACTTTATTATATGTATTTTATATAGTTGATAAATTATATATGTTCCGTAGGGTTACCGTACGGTGAATTAGAAGATATTTGTTTTAAATTATAATTGGAGTGGAGCTGCTCCGTTCGGTACGAACCGTGTCGTTTAGAAACCGAAAATATACTCTATCTTTATTCTCGCTCTAAGCGGCCACCAAGTCAAGATGTTGTGATGCTGCTTGCATCACAATATGCTGACTTTGGGTTTTGCCATTTCTTTGCTTTGTACATTCGCAACGGAATTTGCTGACGATGCAACATGCAACAACGGCATGATCGGCAGCAACTCCGTTGCGTTATTTATCGTTCCTATAACTCGCGTTTTATCAAAACAGATTAAACAGAGTATCATTTTGTCATAACTTCACATCGTATTTTCTACCGTGAATCACACTGTAATATTTTATATGATTTTTAAAGTTTGACACAATTTCACTGAATTGCCTTATTGAAAAAGTTTGTTAAATTAAGAATTATATTTTTTATAAAGAATAGATTTATTAGTAAGAGTTTACAAAATTGTTTTTTTTTTTTCAGTCATTCACTTATTTCCGGTGCCCGTTGACGGTGAATGTCTATCAGAAGATGCACGACGTACTGGTACTTGTTTTAATGCTTATGAGTGCCGCTTGAAAGGTGGAGTCTCTAACGGAGTTTGTGCCAAGGGATTCGGAGTTTGTTGCTTATGTAAGGCAAAATACCAATAATTTAATAATTTAAATGTGATTGCGTTAATTACATTATTTAACTGTCCTTAAAGTTGTCGCTACATGCAACGAAACCGTTAGTAATAATATGACATACTTCGTTTCACCAAATTTTCCAAGCTCGATGTTTGATAATCTAACTTCATGTGGAATCAAAGTGAAGGTTATAAATGCGGACATTAGCCAATTACGTATAGATTTTTATCAATTTTTATTAGGACAGCCGAATCGTTATACAGGAAAATGCGATGGTGATATATTTTATGTGACCGGCGGTCCTACAGGAAACTTTTCCCTTTGTGGCCAAAACAGTGGACAACACAGTATATATATACGGGTCAATTGTAATTCAAATGCTATTTTTTGGACGTATACAAATTTAATTAACTGTATCAAATCACAATTTTTGTATTGTGAAAATTATTCTTACAAAAGAAAGAATTTAAAAATAATTTTCTCTTTATAATGGTTACCTTTTTCGTGTACTATATATATCGTATGTATATGCCATGTATAATTCTTTGGTAAAATGGATGAACCAGTAAAGCCGAGTTAGGAAAGAATTGAGCACGATTCTGTCTGAAAAATATTCGTTGAGATCGGAGTTAAATATTTTGAAAGAATCCCAAAGTACGATAAAATATATAAATTTAAGGGAATTTTGTCTAAGAGAGAAAAAAAACTTCCGGAATCTCTTATTGGATCAACCTTTATAATACGTACATAATACAATATTTCCTATAATTATATTAAATTTACTTTTCTTTGCGTTTAATAACCTCCAAAACAAACAATATTAATTGATGTGCAGCACGATTCGTATTTTAAAATTTACGTATAATTTAATTTGTTAAATCATATATTTTTTAGTGCTTACCTAATAGAAACTTCGAAAGAGATCTCATCGAACTGGCCATGTTTTACATATATGGCATGTTACACCACGCTCATTTCCGTTCTTTCCTATTTTGTCTTTACAATTATACGAATGTGCCTATCTAATGAGTAGCAAGAAGCGTTTTGCTTGCAATTGACCTATACACATTTCACACAATTTCCACGATTTGCGTCAATGATGCATAATACGGAACACTAAATTATTTCAGTATATTATGAAGTAGCTGGGCAATCTTTGCCACGGCAAACATTATATGGTACTTTGCGTCCGTTCACTTATAATCAAATATATATAAATGCAACTAGAAATAACACTGACGAACAGCTCATAGAGATTAAAATGAATTTCACCAAACGTTTTATACCAATGCGTCTCTGGGAAATTCGTATTGTTCAAATACCATTTAGCCAACGTGCTCCATCAGGCTGTCTTCAATATCATACTGGAACTGAAGGAATTATTCAAGTAATAATATGAATACGTTTTTAATGTACAAATATAAGATTGAAATAAATTATTAACATCCACAGACTTTTAATTACGCTGAGAACGGTCGCCATTTGGCCAATCAAAATTACCGGATATGCATGAGGCAAGAACGAGAAATGTGCTCAATCATATATCAGCCGTGCGATGAAGAATCATTTCGTATTGGATCAAGTACTGCAGCAAATATGAATTCATGCACAAATAATGACGACGCTACTGTAGCAAGCCAATCAGGTACACTTTAATTCTGTATCATAGTATATATTAAAGAGCTGCTGGAATGTATTTGGTTTTCGAATGATTATCTTTACTCTGAAAACATATACAATAGCCGCATTCTTTTGTAACCGAGATGCAAAAGAACACCAACTTGCAAGTCAGTGTTCTTTTGCAACTCGCGTGCAAAAGAATGCGGCTAATATTTGCAAAAAGCATATCTAAATAGAATGAGAATGAGTGAGAGTGAAATATTAGGCAAATAGAATACTCCATTCGTTTCTTGTACAAGAAATATTTCATATGTATATTCGCTTCGATGTTATCTGTTTTGCTTTTTCCTCTTCAAATAAACGAATATTTGAGATGATACAGGTTTGTTTTTTGTACAATATCAAAGAAATTTTTATTCGGCGATTTTTAAAATGACTGATTAATTTGAGAATGTTTAGCTATATGATCGTGATTTGTCTGTTAGCAATTATATCTTCTTATTGCGAATTGTTTCACACAAACGTTGCATACCATTCAAAAATTATTAACCGTTTTTTATTCAACAACTCACCGCCCTTGTGTCAATAAAATGACATAGATGCTAAATTTTATAAACAGAGTTGATTTCATTTTTACTTTACATATAAATTTCAAATAGAACAAATTCTGATTAGTTACGTTAGACAACACAAAAGTTTTTAATTATTTTTGCTAGTAGGCGTTTGGTAACGTAAAAACATTATCCATCAATCAAAAGCAATTTTACAACATTTAAATAAAGATTTTCAATTATAAACGACTTTCAGAGCTCTAGAAATTCCATACTAAATATCTCTAAATTTTGAGGTGATACGGCTTATCTGAAAACGGTTACGTAATCTAGATACCGAAATCAAGTTTACGTGTTCGGCCGTTTAAACATTAAAATTTACTTACAGTGTCATTACCAGTCGGTCGGGTCGGTAATATTACGCGTTACGCGTTTTTCTTCGTCGTCAACCATGTTTATGCGTCTTTCGTCGTCGTCAATTATGCTTACGCGTCCTTCTTCGCCGTCAAAACATTCGAGCGTTTTTCTTCGTATGCACCAACGATATGATATGATTGCAATTTTTCTAAACAAGCAAATAAATTTTTTTGTTGAATCTGGCCTGGTCTGGCGCGCTATTGCGTGCTATCTCACTTGCGCCGGTTTGCCAATTTCTAAAGTTTTCCAATCAAAAATGATCAAATCGAAAATTTAAGAACATAATTGTAAGTATGAAAGTACTATTTTTGACTGATATTGCTATAGGTTTTTGCAAGTGATGGAAAATGTTTTGTTCGTTTACTTTTTTATACTTTCTACTCTTTGAAAGGGAATTTTCGCTTACGCTCTTGATTTTGGTTAATGACTGGTTATGTCTACTTTTGTTAGGCTGCTGTTATGTTGAGAATCATATATTTGCCAAACACGACAATATTACGCTCTTTTTCTATGACCAAATGCTGATCAATAAAGTATATTATGTTCAAGGGTTTTCGATCTCCAATCACAGAGACGATTTTTTCCACCTTTCATTGCTTTTTAGTACTTTTTTTCATTTAACAATTCTGCGACGTCATTTGTGCATTTGGATTTAGAAAATAGTGATGTGTTTGAAAATTCTTGAACTTTGTAATTAATATGCAAATTGTTATTTTTGGCGACATAAACATAGACTAGTAATAAAAAAGTGCTTACGTTTTGTTATTAATTTGGAAAAAATAAAACGCTGGCATAAAACCAAGTGATATGCGGTAAGTCCTGGCATTTGGGTAGATTAAATAAAGGATCAATTGCTTTTATTCGGAATGAACTTCGGGTACTAGATGGTTTGCATAGGCTTGTTTGGTTTGTTTAAAATACCAAAAAATATAATTCTATTTTCAATACGATTTTTCTTCCTCTAATCACTTCGAGTCAAATCTACTTCTCCTAAATTGATATGACACTGGAATATTACACCACTGCTTCGAAATAGGAAACATAATTGACAAAAGTGTACGAGTTCGCTTCCAAATTTTACATTTCCTAAATCGAGAAACAAACAAAAACACGAGCAATTTGAAAATTTTCGTGTTAAAAAATTAAGAATATGGCTTCTCTTTTTCTATTTTCTTAATGTTTTAAATATTTATTTTGTTCTGTTTCAAAACAAAAAATTACGCTAATCGAATTTCACTGTTCTGTGGTAATACAGTTTTAATTTTTTCATTTTTGGTAGAAAATTGGTAAAAAATTCTCAAAATAAAAGAGGATTAGGGCAATTTGCGATGGCAACACTGCTGAAAATTTTCTATTGTGAATTTTTCTCGATCCATTTTACAAAATATTAGGTGTGTTCGCTAACAAGAATCTTTCAACAATTGTTAACAGTTTTCAACATGATAAGCATTGGCGAACAAATAAATCCAGCTGTCAATTACGAACTGTGGATGTCAATTAACAAGTTTGTGATAGTTTTCAGTTCATGTACTTCTTGTAGATTTTCTCATATCGAGAGTGACAGATGACAGAAATTGATAGTGATAGTAATGTAACAGCAATCAGCCGTTTAGTTAATCCGCAATACTGCCGTCTGTCAGGTTAATATTTTATTCGGATTTAGTACGCCGGTAATGCGGATTAACGCTGCCGTCTGTCTAGGCTATTAAACTCTTGCTCTCCCTCTCAATTTTTAATTTTACATTGAAAATAAAAACAACACGTGACGTAATTGTTACCGAGGCCGTCAACATAACAGCCGCCTTACCGAACGTAACTGTTATTTAATTGATAAAATGTATCGAAAATATTATGAAATTATAATAAAAATAATTATAACATTTTTGCTGTTTAAATAAAATCATATCGATATGTAACATACACATCTGTATAGTAGAATAAATGAAAGTAATTGACAGCACTGAACTAAGCGAGTTTTTTCGCATCTGTAGCTGGTAGCTAAACAGAAATATTGAATAAGACACGAACATATGAGCATTAACATCACTTTTTAGAAACAGAATATTCGAATTTTTTATTTTATTTTAGGTATAACTACCGATGGTATTAACGAGGTGACGAGCAATACATTAGTAAGAACTACAACAACAACAACGACCAATATAATAACGGAAAATACATCAACATCTACGACAGAATTGCCTGCAACCAATTCTACTACTACTCTACCAACTTCTACATCTGACGTTGCTGTTGAAGCAACATCTTCACAGCAGGATGATGAATTAGAAGGTTCTGGAGATGATGATAACAATACCATAACCTTGTCAAGTGACTCAAATTCCAGTCGTCCACAGGTTTCTAATGGTGGATTTGATATTTTAGGATTCTTTAGAAGCACCTTAAACTTGGACTTTCGTAGTAAATATGACAGGAGTATTAAAACGAGCCGTCAATTATTTAGCGTGTGTAAAGATCGTATTACAATGCCGTGCATAGTGGAGGATTTCATTGGTACAGGACTGGGGACACTTCCTGGTTGTGAACCTATTCACTGTGGTTCTCAATTTTGTTCATCGGGAATTTGGCCGTGCCGCATTGAATCGACCGTTATTCCATTTTATATCGGGATTCATTTTGGCAATGGTGAGGACAAAGGTCGTGTTGAAGATAATATTGGTGCATGTTTACGCTTTAAGCAGATTTCATGTTTATGAGTCTAAAAATTTATTTAAATAAATTCGATTAATTTAATTTTGATAGAAAGTTATGTTTGAGAGTATAACGAGTAGCATCCAAGGTAATGCCGCCTACGTGTGACAAGTTGAGGCTGAGTTTATAAATTCCTTTCACTTTTCTAAATTTCTCTCACAAAGAGAGAAAAATGTCAAGAAGTGCATAAACTTAAAAAATCATACTTCGTGCCAGGAATCCAGAACCTTTAGTTCGTGAGGTCCTATAAAGGAAAATAATAAATACATACGTATGTATTTTCTTTAAATATATATGTGGCACTTATAGACCCCGACGGGGCCTTTGTCCAAGCTTCCCTTCCAGTACTATTGTGTGTGTTAACCTTTGGACAGTATTAGAATGGACCTACTTATATTAGAAATAACGTTTTTCAGATCTTTAGCACAGAGTTTCAGCCGGGGATTGAACTCACGACCTACCAATCAGAAGATCAACAGACTAACCACTGAGCTACGGCACCCTTCATTAAATATTTGCAAATATATATAAATTCATTAACTTGTACGATAGGTAAAAACCTATTTGTGTTCGTTCGTTTACGTTCGCATACAGTGGCTCCCAGCTTATTTCGTACAGTGACAGTTTAAAAATTGCTGCAGTCGTAATTCCTAATATAGCAAAAATTTGAACAAAATATAAATGCCATTTTAGAAAGGAAGGTTTGTTTTTTATTTTCCAAAATTTACTTTTTCAAAATTTTAGTGTTTGACACTATAAAAAAATAAAATAAGAAAAAAATAGGAAAATTCATGTCACAGCTTATTTCGTACAGTCTCTTTAAGTTCAAACTAAAAACAAAGTAAGTTGATTTTAATATTTAGTTGACATCCCTTAGCGTTAATGACAGCCTGGAGTCTATTTGGCATTGAATCCACCAATTTTTGAGTGATGTCTGGTGTGATTTTTTTCCATTCTTCCATCAGTACCTTCTTTAGGTCTTGCTTATTAGAAATCTTGTGTGTTCTTATTTTATTGTCCAAAATAGACCAAAGATTTTCAATCACATTCATGTCAGGTGACTGTGGTGGTGGAGACATCAAGTGTGGGCAGTTCCAAATAAGCCAAGATTGCACAATCCCAGATTTATGTTTTGGGTCATTATCTTGGTAGTACCGAAATTCTTCCCGCAAACCCAGTTTGTCTGCACTTTGAAGTAAATTGTTTTTCAGAATCTCGAGGTACTTCATTTTGTCCATTGTTTCCTCAATAAAAACCAATTCACCTACTCCGGCTGCTGACATACAGGCCCAAACCATCACGCTACCGCCACCATGCTTCACTGTGGGCTTAAGGTTCTCCCTGTTTAGCTCGGTATTCGCTTTACGCCAAACATATGACATTCCGTCCGAGCCAAAAATATTAAACTTAGACTCATCCGCGAAAATAACGGTATTCCAGAACGCAGGAGTATTAATAATATGCTCTTTGGCGAAGTCAAGTCGGCGTTGTATATTCATTTTCGAAATGAATGGTTTCTTTCGGGCTACTCGACCGTTCAAGTCATGATTGCGCAGCACACGTCGGACAGTTTCAGCACTGGATGATTTTCCTATTTCACGCTGAACCTCTGCAGCCAACTTCGGAGCGGATAACTTTGGATTTTTCTTAATTTTTCGTACAATATAACGCTCGTCTGAAGCGTTGAAAATCTTATTAGGTGCTTCTCTGCCCTTGTTCTCCAACCGATTTTCGCGAACGAAGCGTTGAATGATGTATTGGACAGTTGAGGCACTTAAATTTGTCATTTCAGCAATTTTTCGCACACTCTGACCTTTCCTAAAATGGTTAATTACCAGTTTACGCTGTTCCATCGTTGTACGACGACCCATAACGCTAAATGTTTAATTTACAGCACTTTAACTATTTAAAATAATAATAATAAAAATTGTTATAATAGTTAAAAAGGTCCAAAAACTCATACAATTCAAAAAAACTTTGTAACTGCGCGGCAGAATGAAACTTACTTACATTGAAGTTTGTGTACGAAATAAGATGTGAGCTGAAAATCAGCTGATCAATAGTTTTTCTCTCTTGCATGACAAAAAGAACAATTTTTGGGGTTCCCCGTTTTCTTATTAGGTTTACTAAACACATACATAGACATCTACATTCAAAACTTATTGATAAGTTTTTTAGTTTCGATGTTACAGCCATGTACATAAAAATATATACACTGTACGAAATAAGCTGTGAGCCACTGTATAAGTTGCATTCGCGTTTTGCTGTTCGCGTACACAAACATCCAACAAAAGGGAAATTAAGAGAGTAAAATGACAGTTGATTTTGATGAAAAGTTGGTAGTGTTTGCTGAACAAATTTTTAACAGCAGAAATTTCCCAGCGAGAAAAAAGCTGATAAACAAGAGCTGTCCTCAATTTAAGTAAATAAAAAAAATGCTATTTGTAAATGGAAACCGGAATATTAGTGAAATAAATACAAGATTTTGTCAAGTTTCTTCAGTAGTTAATAAAATGTATACGAAATCTTCCAGCTCTTCGTCTAATTTTCTGAAATATTCCATTTTTTCATTTTCCTTTTGATTCTTCTTCTTCAACAAAATGTATACAATCATCAGCTGTACGTAAAACTTGCAAGTTGTTGCTAATTATGAATTCGCGTTCTATAGGTGATATTTCCCTCTTTGAGAGAAAATAGTTTCTTATCTACGGAAATTTGTTGATGGATAATTATTAGTTGCAGAGACATATGTTATATGCTTAGAGAATTATCACTTTCCAGAGGACATTGCTGTTGGACGTGTGTGCACCGAAATATCAGAAGAAATAGAAATGAACAAATGTTTCGATCATACAGCGTAAGGAGCAAAGCGACATGATATTGAAATAAGACTAAAGCAGACTGCACATACAAAAGTAGAATGTGCGTTCAGATTTTGAATTGTTTATATTTATGAATTTTGATATTGTTAGATCATATTCAATAATATTTCATAATTTATATTCATTTATTTTTTATTTTTATTATTTATTCCTTAAGTAATATTTATTAGTTAGACATAATTTATTTATTTCATTTAATTTTTTTTAAACATTACATCTTATTTTATTTAAAAAAGTTAGAATTGAAATTATTTACAAAAAAATTTTATGTACATTCTGTCAAATAAGTACCCGGAAATCGGAAATTCTCATTTTTAATTTTCCCTCTGAGAATATTTCAAAAATATTTTCTTCTCAGGTTGGCACAACTGTCAGCCACTATTCTGTGAATTTTTATTGCTATGTGTCATTTAGTTTGGTTACGGTGTCATTAGGAACAAGTCAACCTTTTGTGTGCGTTGCGATTTTTACTATGGATAAAAATATCGAACAAAGAGTTTGTGTGAATTTTTGTGTTTCAAACGAAATTTCTTGTTCCAAAACGTTGGAAATGTTGAAAAAAAAAACATTTGGTGATTCAACCATGTCGAAAACTCAAGTTTACGATTGGTATAAATCGTTCAAAGAGGGGCGAGAAGAAATCGCAACGCACACAAAAGGTTGACTTGTTCCTAATGACGCCGTAACCAAACTAAATAACACATAGCAATAAAAATTCACATAATAGTGGCTGACAGTTGTGCCAACCTGGGGAAAAAAATTTTTTGAAATATTCTCAGAGCGAAAATTAAAAATGAGAATTTCCGGGTACTTATTTGACAGAATGTATTATATGAATACATAAAATAAAAATGCTTTTATCAATATCCAGTACGCATGTGCAATCAATTTTTATTATATCCATATATGTACGTTGGGTGCCGTAGCTCAGTGGTTAGTGTGTTCGCCTTCTGATCTGTAGGTCGTGGTTCAATACCCGGCTGATGCATAACAAATTTAATATCGAAAAGATTTTTCTTTCGAACGGTACCCACCTGTGGGCAAGCAATTGGCAATTCTTCCGACAGTAACAACTTGCCATGAAAAAGCTTCTAAAAAGAACTCTGTGACAAAGCTCAGAAAAAGTGTTGTCACAAGTGTTCTGCCGTTCGGAACCGGCTAAAATAAGTAGGTCCATTCTAATACTGTCCAAAAATTTAAGACGCACAACAGTAATGGAAGAGAAGCTCGGCCAATGAGCCCTTTGGCTCATTGATAATTGCATTCAATCGGCAACACAGCACTTGCGATTGAATTTTTGGCATTTTTGAATATCTTATCATTTCGTCACCAAAATCAAGAGGAAGACACGCCAACACACCAAATTGTTCGTCTTTTGTCGATTACACTCGCATTGGTATGCACACACACACATCTACGCTTGCGTATTTGTTGGTGGTTTTGCTCTCGTTTCCTGGGGAAGAAAAAGACTCATCAAATTTCTACTTTGCTTCCATATAAAAAACAATTTCACACATGCGTAATATGGCGGGTCGAATTTTTACCAAAGAATATTGAACAAAAGAAGGTGTGTGACCAAACATACATGAATTTCAAGCAAGAGTAAAAATGAGACCTCTCAGTCGTTTACTCAATGTTCACTCAAAATCCGACATTTTCTGTGGTGCTCTAGCTTTTTTGTTGATTAATCTACTTATTTGAAAATATTATAATAATT
The DNA here is from genome assembly GCA_963854835.1 of Megamerina dolium. Lineage (NCBI taxonomy): Eukaryota > Metazoa > Arthropoda > Insecta > Diptera > Megamerinidae > Megamerina > Megamerina dolium. The sequence continues at coordinate 12,331,832 of OY978529.1, forward strand.
TATGCAAAGTTGTTTTTATTTATTTATGCAAAAATATTATTCCTGAAGAAACGAGAGCAAAAGCAACAACAAAAAGCAAACGTAGATGCATGTATTGGGTGATCTAAGTAGACATACTTTTTTCAATAGCCTTTTTTGACAGATCACGTGTGAGTCGTGCCATGCTGTCATGTTATTTTTGTTTAGTATTGCTTGGTATTTCATCATGGAAAGACTTACTCCGTTTACGGTTTACAAATCGTTCAACTTTTTTAACTTTATTACGAAAATTCACAGAACGACCGTGGAGAGTCGATTCGGCGCCGTTCGCAGCAACTCGAACTGACGTATGGAACGACTTGGCGCATTTTACGTCGAGATCTTAAATTGAAAACATACAAAATACAGCTTGTGCAAGAACTGAAGCCGCCCGACCTTCCCAAGCGACATCGGTTGGCTCTATGGACTACTGAAAAGTCCCAAGAAGATCCGACGTTTTCGAGCCAAATTTTGTTCAACGATGTAAACAAGCAAAATTGCCGCATTTGGGACGAAGAGCAACCTGAAGAGATTCAACAGGTGCCACTTCATCAAAAAAAAAAAAAAACAACGGTTTGGTGTGGTTTGTGGGCTGGTGGAATCATCGGTCCATATTTCTTAAAAAATTATGCCGGTGAGAACGTAACCGTCAATGGCGACCGTTATCGTGCCATGATATCCGACTATTTGATGCCTGAAAATGAAGCTCGTGATCTCGGCGACATTTGGTTTCCACTAGACGGCGTCACTTCCCACACATCGCATCAATCAATGGATTTATTGAGAGAACACTTTGGTGAGCAGATAATTTCACGTTTTCTGCCGGTCGATTGGCCACCAATATCGTGTGATATCACACCGTTAGACTTTTTCCTGTGGGGATATGTAAAGTCTAAAGTTCATGCGGACAAACCCGCTTTGATTCAGGCTTTGGAGCAAAACATCACGTGTCATTCGAAATGCTCGAACGAGTCATCGAAAATTGGACTCAACGGATGGACCATCTGAGACGTAGCCCCGGCAAACATTTGAAAGGCATAATCTTCAAAAAATAAATGTCAAAGAATGTCCTTTCAAATGATAATAAACATACCCCATTCAATTTGAATTTTCTGTGTTTTTTTCTTTAAAAAAGTAGGGAACCTCGAAATGGATCACGCTCTATATACCAATGCGAGTGTATTCGACGAAAGGCGAACAATTATATCAACATTGCATAAAGAAATATAATATTTCAAATGAGTAGTATTTAATTACAATTATTTTAGATGTGGTTCAAACTTTTTTAAATCATAACAGATTATAGAGGGCATAAAAAAATATACACATGTATATACTCAAAACTGTTTTCCGATGTTTGGAAGCCTTTGATTTTTTTATTGAAAATTTCAAAGTAATCATTATTTTCGGTCCCTGGTTTTTCTCGCACGTGAGTCGTCATAACCTTATATTTTTGTATCATGATTGATTAGCTATAAGTTGAAGAATGTAAAGAGAGAAAAAAAGAGTCAGTCATGTGTGAAAAGCGGACGAGTGCGTTACTATACTATAATATATACCAAGTAAGAATAGTCCCAATCACGTAACCTAGTAACATGACGGTCACAAGTATCATTTTAATAACCAAAGAATCCTGCTCATTGCTATCACTTTATTAAGAGCTATGGGGAAAACCTGCAAACATTCTTGTATACACCTTGTATAGTACAAAGCACCCCTGCTTTTTAAAAACGATATCGATTTGTTTCTGTTAATTATTTGACATTTATGTTAACATTATTTTTCCATTTTTAGTTGTTTAAACTATTATTTTATTGATAATTTTTTGTTATCGGATATCAATACAGGATCGAAATTTGAAATTAGCATAGTTTTATTATTCCAACTCAACACACCAATCGTATTTATAAGAATTTTACAGTGAGCTTGCATTATGGAGGTGGTCTCAATCATTATGAGGCGTATAATTTCATTGATATTCTTAAAAAATTTTTTTAGTTTGAATATTATACATACATACTTTCTATTTTAACATCGAAAATCTATTTACCAAATGAATAAATATTTATAAAATTGCACTATTGCAATATTTTGTTTTTATTAAAAAAAAAATGATGCAAAAAAAAAGTAGTAGTAGACAATAAATAACTTATATTATAACTATACCTAATATATAATTTAAAAGTGTATGTTAAATATCCAATATCACTAAAATATTTATTACATTTTGCGCTTAATTTAAAATCAATTACAATTTAACACATTGAATGCCAAGCGGTTTTAACGTAAACTGTCACCGAAGGCCAAGCACATTTTTTGTTGTTTGTTTGATTTATATGTTGCTTTCAGAGCCATTCCCTATATATTTGCAGAGATGGGGGTAATGCACTAAATTTTAAGCCCCACTAATTTTTTAGTGAAAGTTACAGATATTAATATTATGGAATATTGAGTGTAAAAAATTTCAACTCAGTGCCGTGTAGTGGTAATGACAATATTTATAGCTACAGCTTTCTGTAGTGGGTGGCGTAGCTCAGTGGTTACTGTGTTCGCCTTCTGATCTGTGAGTCGTTGATTCAATCCCCGGCTGAAGTATAACAAATTTAATATCGAAATACATTGAACTAAAATAAGGCTAAAATAAGTAGATCCTTTCTAATACTGTACATAAATCCAAAAATTTAACACTCACCACAGTAACGGAAGAGAAGCTCGGCCAAAGAGCACTTCGGGGCTTATTTCAACCGAAGTAACCAAAGTTATAACAACGATACGTTTATGTGTTTTAAAGAAGGTATATTAGAATATAACAAACTGTACACGTTTTGCAGTAATCTAACGATATTTCATTCTAAATTTCAGAAAATTCGACATGCATTCCTTTATGGATTTCAACGTCAACTGAAGCCCATAGAAACTTTTAGTGAATTCCAAACAGCATATGGAAAGAACGCACCTCCTCTTAAGGCTATTTGTAAGTGGTATCAACGATTCCAGATTGGAAATTTTTCCGTGGGGGACAAGCCTCGCGAAGGAAAGCCAAAATCTTCGACCGACGAGATAAATGTGGTTCTAGTTAACGAAAAAAAATGACGAAGATCCACAAATGACACAAGAAATGATAGCCAGTAAATTGTACTTGAATGCTATGGCTGTATCGCGAATATTGCGGATACACGAAGATATTTGCTCGATGGGTCCCACGAATGTTGAATGTTAGTCAGAAAGAAGACCGAGTTCGTTTTGCTTAATATTTTCTAAGAAAATTCATAAGTATGATCGCAACAGGTGACGAAGTTTGGTTTTACAAGTACGACCCGGAAACTAAACGCCAGTCAATGGTATGGAGCTCAAAAGGAGTAAATCCACCTGTTAAAGAAAGGCAACAAAAGTCAGCAATGAAAGTTTGCAATTTATTTCACTAGTGCAAGAATTGTAGGTCTTATTCCCCTAAATACTTGTCAGACACTAACTGAGAAATCGTATACTGAAGACTGTTTATCAAAAGTGTTCGAAAATTTGTTGGGTAACAGACACAAATAGGAACTGCGCCGCTACTTAAAAATTTTTAAAATCAATTCCAATTATTCGCCCCTATCGGAAATATTTTCTTTAAGTTTTAATAGCTCAAGTTTTTATATGAGGAGCGTCCACCATCTCCACAAAAGAGAATAACCGTTCTTCGGAAGCAGAAGATATTATCGGGGTTTTTGTATTTAATAAACAAAATTTTTAATCATAGCCTTAGTAGCACATGTCTTAAAGTGCTTCGAACTCGAACATCAGAGTCCTATGAGAGCCGTTCAATGTTGTTGCAAAAACCTCACAGAAAGGAAATAAAGTTGAATCATTACCACTCTCATTACTTTTTTTCTTTATTAACAATAGTGGTAAACTATGGGTATAAGAGAAACTTTAAAAATTTGTATGACATGAAGGCTTTACAAAAGTTTAAACCATTATTCAGATTGTCAGTTGTTATTATAGCGGCACACATTCTGCATTACAATCATATTCCTTCCATTTTCTACAAAAATTTAGTGGAGAATTTTTTTTTCACTACCAGAATATTTAGTGAAAATAATTTTTTTAAGCACTAATATTAATTTAGTAGAAATGTTTCCCCTTCACTACCACTAGGCTTGAAGTGGAAACTTTGTTTCACATGATAGTGAATATAATATAATAGTGGAAGTGGATAATCGGTTTTATTCCACTAAATAAGTAGTCAATAATATCAACCAGCTTCACTACAACTAGAATGAGTGGTAATTAAGGGCACAGTCCACTCCAAATTTAATATACTACCGCCATCTCTGTATATTTGTTTGCTTATTTTGGATTTAATAGCTGTTTTTATATGTCTCACTTTCTCGGCTCTGTATGACTGAAATGGAATCGTAAAAGTCGTGCTTAGTCTTGCGACGGTGTTTTGTTTTTAGGAAGCATTAAGTGTCGTACGTAAGCAGGCGACGTGGCACTCAATATACAATATTAAAAATATGCATTTAAAGTTTTAATTACGATTTTTGATTTGTGTTTAATAAACATATTTTACTAATTAAAGTATCCATAAATAGGTAGGAATTTGTATAAATTAGTTAAAAGTTTCATAGTTGCACTCTCTGTCTAATTCTGGGTCACGAATTAAAGTTACGACATTTAAGATCGTGTATATTTTTGTTTTTGTTTTTTGCAATGTACTTTATGTCACCTTCTCCAAAAAACATGTTTTCTTTTCATTAAAGGTGATTTTATCAGAAAGTTGTCTTTACTAATTTAAAGTCGCCGGTACAAATATCGCTCAAAAACAATATGTAGAAATATATTAACAGGCCATTCAATAAGTGTGCGGGATAACGTTACTAGAATCCATATGATTTTTATACAAACGACACGTGTAAAAAATTGACAACAATCTGACAATTGATTCTTGAGTTATAGCATTTTGTTTGAAGCAACTTTTGTTATTGAAAAAGAAATGGATAAAAGTGAATTTCGTCTTTTGATAAAGCATTGCTTTTTGATGTATAAAAATACAGTGGAAACTAAACAATGGCTTGATAAACATTATCCGGATTCTGCTCCATCGAGCGAAATGGTAGAAAAGTGGATTGCTGAATTTAAACGTGGTCGTACCAGCACAAACGATGCAGAATGCAGTGGACACCCAATTGAGGCTGTTATTTCAGAAAACATCAAAAAAATCCACAAATTGGTTATGAACGATCGCAAATTGAAGGTGCACGAGCTAGTTGACATTGTAAAGATGGTAGTGTTTTTACCATTTTACGCGAATATTTGGATATGCGAAAGCTCTGTGCAAAGTGGGTGTCATGTGAGCTCACAGTCAAAATTTACAATAGAAATGCTTAAAAAACTATTTAGATTTTTGTTCTATATTTTGTTTAATCTCATGCAAATGGAGCTGTTGTAACAAAATAAATTAGCCTCTAATAACTATGTATTAAATATTAAGCTCAGTATGCTGTAGAAGATTATTTGTTTTTTGTAGACTTGGTATATTTTCCTTTTCGGTGTAGAAATAAGAGACAAATTTAATTTGCAGTTTATAACTGTTTGAATTTGTCTCCATTAGGCTGATGACAGAGTGAGCGCTACAAGCGTTGCTATGATATGTCGCTACAACTTGCTACAAAACTCTGCTTGTGTTTACTTATGTGATCGCTCAAATGTTGACAGAGTGAGAGCAGAGCTACAAAATAGTTTCAGTGCTTGGCCGCTATAAAGCTAGTAGTGAAGTGATTTATAGCAGCGACATATTGAAGTGAGAGAGTAAAAACAGAGAGAGAGAGAGAGAGAGTTCAAATAAAAAATTTGATATGGACAATGTGTGGGTGCATGCGTGCGTTGTTTTTTAAACAGTTTTTCGCATTGCTTTTTATTTCTCTCTCTCTCAAAAACCACACAATGTAGCACACAATATAGCGCTTACTCTGACACGTCAAAGATTGATATAGCAATAGCGGTTGTAGCTTCAAGCATAGCAACGCCTGTAGCGCTCACTCTGTCATCAGCCTTACTCAAATCCATACAACACATTATATTAGTAAAATTATAATTAAACAAATGTTTTCAATTCAATTCATTTCAGAAACGTTCTAACGAAATAAACATATACCCACATATTTCGTTTCGTGAAATGTCATAATAAAGTCTCCACAGGTCTATAAAACTACTATAAATATCAACCCTATCATAAAAGTAAATGAAAATAATTTATTTTGACATTTCGTTTCAAATTTATTTCCTACACCATACTGAGTGTAGAACACAAAAGAGAATTTGGTATATACTTAAAGGCTAATTAGCTTCATGGTGTACTTAAAAATAAACGTATCATTTCTTTTCACTTTCTTATCCAAAAATTTTCGAATCCTATCTGTACAAAAATTTGACACAATGTGTCAATATGGTGATGTATCTAAATTCTCACTTAACTCAACTGTAACGGTTTTTTCTTGTAATACAAAACAAATTATATGTGATATAACCAAAAATTAAACGAATGTCGCGAAAATCTCCAGTCACACTCGTTTGATATTTGAACGCCACTTACAAATTTGTACATATAGAGCAAATTTTAGAAGAATTTAGTGTTGATATATTGTGAAAATTCCCACTTTCACGTTTGATTTAAAATTGCGTGACAATTTCTCCTTCCTCGTGTCGTTTAATAGGATCACCTTTAAGTAATGCAGAAATCAGGCTGTAGAAATAAGAAAGACAATGTGAAAAATATTAAATAATACAATACAATAAACATCTGATATTTTACATTCAGAGAGTGTCAAAATATAAAAAAAAAGAGTATTAAAAATATAAATTGAATTGACTTGAATTTGCAGCTCTGACGCTACACATACATTGAGAATACGTTATGAAATAAACGAACATTCTGATCAAAGAATCAGAGATTTTTTATTTTCTATATTCGCACGCATTCTATCTGTGAGCTCAATACCTATCGTTGTTACTGCTTTACTCTCTTGACATTTTTGTCTACTCGTCAACGTTGTCTTTAACTCATTGATTTTGGCCATCGAAATAGCGGATGTGTGAACTTGTTTTTTTTTGTTCTATCGTGAGCAAACGAGGCACACATCTAGCACACATCTAGCACACAGCTTTTTCATTTCCAAATTTTCGGTCAATATGCGATATAAGCCCTTTTTAAAATGACTGTAATCTTACGTAGCCTTACGCACCTTCAGCTGGCGGTCATCCAATACCATTTTGTGGATATTCCTAACCGTTTCTGGCGTGGCCACCTCAATTAGTTGGCCACCCAATATTTTATGGTCGTAAACGTAGGAGCAGACTTCCCCAGAGTAGGAACTAGTTCGGCTTTAATATTGGTTGGACTGAGACCTTTCAAATGAAAGTATTGAATTACATAACGGTGACCAATTTTCTCCATGTTTATAAATTCACTGAGGTCGTGGCTCCAAATGGCTCCAAAAAATACTAAACAACATGGCGCCTTGAAACTTAAACATATGTTTTATAAGGTTATCGCTTTTCATCAAACTAACTTTTTTCAAACTACTGCCGCTATCTATAAGTTAGGTCGAGTAGTTCTTGGACCGCCCTCGTATATGCAACAAACCACAATTAATTTTACGGTATAATAAAATAATATGCCAAATAAACACAAACACAGCTATAAATTTGACTGTTTTAGGTCACATTTCGCTCAACTGCTCCAACTATAAAAAACTACAAAATGCTTTCTACTATTATTAAAAGCATATTTTAACAACAGTGAAAATCAAAATACACCATTAGTGACGAATGGATTTTACTGCATTGTTGCATTTAGACATTCATCGAAACGCCAATATTCGTGTCACTCACAATAGTGCCATTCACAAGTGATGAGTAACTAACCATCGATACTCTTTACACTGCCTTCTTCTTAACCTTGTTCGTCTCGAACAAGTTTTTATACTTCCCCACGAAATGGCGCAAGACGCTCCAAGTGCATTACTTTAAACTTTGCTCTTTTATTCCAGGCTCGTTGAATACGATATACTACGTCATTTATATTGCCATTGCTGGTGTATTAGCTGTCGTATCATGTTGTGCGCATTGATATGCCTTGAGGAACATTGGTATATGTACATCCCAGTCTCTTTGGTATTTATCTACGACTTTTCTCAAATATTCCTCCAAGGTACGGTTACTGATTCGAAATTTCGACCTTGGTCTGAGTGTAATTCCATCGGTACACCAAAACGAATAATCCATTGGTTGACGAATACATCCGCAACTGTACTAGCTTCTTGATTTGGAATGGGGTATACTTCAGGCCATTTACTGAAGTAATCTATAACCACCAGAACATACTTGTTTCCTGCGTTGCTTATTCGAAATGGCCCAGCTATGTCCATAGCAATTCGCTCAAATGGAGCACCCACGGTGTATTGGTGCATCTTACCACGACTTTTCTTAGTGGGACTTTTGGCCATTGCACATTGCTTACACTTCCGAATCCAATCAGCGACATGGTAGTGGCATCCAACCCAATAAAATCGTTTTTTTCGACGGTTTTGGTGATGCCCAAATGCCCTCCACTGGAAGCATTATTATACTCAGCTATCACTTCATTTATTCTTGCCTTGGGTACCACTAGAAGATCATTAGTGACTTTTCCATCTTCATTATCACATGCTCAGAATAAGCATCCATCTTGTAAGTGAAGGTTTTGCCACTCCGCCCAGTATGCCTTTGCTATTGGACTCTCATTAGCCATCTCTTTAATATAGAAAAGATTTTTCTTTCGAACAGTACCCACCTGCCGGCAAGAATTGACAATTTTTCCGGTAGTAACAATTTGCTAAAAAAGCTTCTTAAAAAGAGCTCTGTGACAAAACTAAGTTAAAGTGATGTCACAAGGGTTCTGCCGTTCGGAGCCGTCTAATATAAGTAGGTCCCTTCTAATGCTGTCCAAATTTAACACGCACAACAATATTGGAAGAGAAGCTCGGTGGTATCACAATGGGCCTTTGAGGCCTAAGTGTGTCCTCTCAGAGAGAGAGGGCAGCCACATACCCTAACCTAACCAAATAAAGTATATTTATTATTGAACTTGAAATTTGTACAAGAAATTATTGATCTCTAAAAACTAAAACGTGTGATGTCTTCTGGCATGCAGTAGCAACGCATCAACAGTGCATAATTAAACATATTTTAATAATAAAATGTTATTTCAAATAATTCATTTAACTCTTTTATTATTCATTTGAATAGAATTCTGAAATTATACAATCCCACAAATTCAATTTATACTTTATGGGATTTTTACATTTTTCACTAACGTGTCATTGTCGGTCATATGTTCATTAAAGAAGATGATAAAGTGAGAATATCAACGTTTCCTCTTTTTGAGAAATATCTCATAAATGTGTATTGGAATTTTTGCGAAAATGCCCTGCAAGAACCATACTGGTAAATTGACTAGTAATTTTACGTGGAGCTATAACTGAAACTTTCCGTATATTTCGCATCACATTCTTAAGGGCATCGTGTGATTTTTTGACCGTTCGTTTCTTTTGTTCCCATATGTGTGACTTTACATCTCTGAATTTAAATAGTGCAAGATAAAACTACTTTTTTGGGGAATCGCAGCTATTTTTAAATTTATAACCAAAAATATGAGTACCATTGTCACATCCGTCACAATGGAATTACCCATTGGCAACTGTAGATTTGAGGTTGTTGTATATTTTTTGAAAGCGAAAAGGGAAGGAAAATCAAAAAGTAAGTAAAATTAATTTCTACATTATCAGTAATTTTAACGTTAATAAACGTTGGGTTCTGCAGCTCAGTGGTTAGTGTGTTGGCCTTCTGATCTGCAGGTCATGGGTTCAATCCCTGGCTGAAGCATAACAAACGTCATATCGAAAACAATTTTCTTTCGAAAGGAATCCACCTGTCGGCAAGCAATTGGCAATTCTTCCGGAAGTAACAATTTGCCATGGAAAAGCTTCCCTGCTAATACTGTCAAAAATTTAACACGCACAACAGAATTGAAAGAGGAGCTCGGCCAAAGAGTCCTTATAAGCTTATAAGTTCCACACACACACACACACACACACATACACATACAGTTATGTGAAAAATAATAAGGACAGAGACGCGTCAAAACGAAACTTCAATACAATCTAAGTAAGCCGAGCAAATTGCTTCCAGTTAACGGTATATTATCGTCACTCACTATTTCCAAAAACAATTTCCGTTACATAAATGCAAAGTATTTGCACACATTTTGTTAAAAGTCATTCCGTGTTCAACAAAGCCAGTGTACGGTTGTGCGAATTAATAAGGACATTGTGTCGTTTCAAAACAATATCGTAAATATCTTCACTAAAACTTGTTTTTTTCAGAGATAAGGTAAGAATACTACTTTTAGTTTTAATACCAATCAATTAGAGCTTGGCTTTTTTCCTTATTGGATAGATATGGGAAAGGGTAAGCACTGCGATCTGAAAACTGGAGAACACATTAAAAATTTGGTCAAACAGGGGAATTCGTATAGAAATGTGGCGGAATTTCTCAAAATTTCCAAAACAATGGTGGAGAACGCAGTTAAGAGGGTTCCCCAGAGTGAAACGCGTGGCAGAAAGCCAAAAATTACACTGTCAGTCAAAAAAATATAATGCGCTGCGTTAAGAAGAATCTGTTTATCTCATCCAAACAAATTAAAAGTGAGTTGAATATTGATGTCGATCCATCAACTATTCGCAAAGTGCTTATAAAGGAAAACTTCAAGTCTCGAAGCCCGAGAAAAGTGTCTATGCTATCCAAAAGGAACGTGCAACAAAGACTAAAGTTTGCTGATGAACATGTGTGTTGGTCTAAAGAAAAATGGCGTAACATTCTTTGGTCAGACGAGACAAAAATAAACTTGTTTAATTCAGATCGAGGTATTCATCACGTAAGAAGACCTCCAAACACAGCCTATAATCCTAAATATACAATAAAGACCGTTAAACATGGCGGCGGGAACATTATGGTCTGGGGATCATTTTCATACAATGGTGTGGGGCCGCTCCATCGCATACAGGGCACTATGAAGGCAACAGATTATGTTGCAATTCTTCACGATTGTATGCTAACGTACGCTGAAGATAATATGCCACTTAGGTGGATATTTCAGCAAGACAATGACCCCAAACACACGGCGAAGTGTACAAAAGAGTGGTTTGGGGTCAACAAATTACTGTGATGGAGATCTAAACCCCATCGAAAATTTGTGGAATACAGTAAAAGCGTCAATAAGAGGAAAGTGTCCAAGTAACAGCGACGAGCTTTGGCAACTTATTCAAGATTCATGGAACGCAATTCCGGTTTCCGTCTGCAAAAACCTAGTTGATTCCATGCCGAAGCGGTGTCGATCAGTTTTAAACAACCGAGGATTTTCGACGAAGTATTAAACAAATTAGAAATGAATTTTAACACAGACGAATGTAAACTAGTTTCTTTTTTTTATTTGATATTGTTAATTTTTAATTAAAACAAGAAGTGTCCTTATTTTTTTTCACATGCCAAAATCGCACCTAATGTTAAAGATGAAAATAAATTTCAACAGTTTGCCATATCTGGCTAAAACTAAACAAAAAACTTTTCTTTAATTTGTTCGCAATAAATTAGTTCAGTTAACACCCTGTAATTTCCCCACATTTCTGCGTCCGCATCAAGTTCGTTAACTGCATGCCATATATATATATATATATATATATATATATATATATATATATATATATTATATATATATACAGTGGTTCGGCATCGAAAACTTTCGCACAAAACACGTACGTCGTCAGTAGTGATAGAATTCCATTCCTGATTAACTCTGGAAATAAGCTGATCTCAATTTTTTGGTTTTGGGTGCCTAAAAACTGACTTCTGAATCCAAAGATGCCGTATTGGATTCAAATCTGGAGAATTTCCATGCCAATTCACACCTCTGCGAAGTTACGCTTTACAACTGCAATGCTCGCCTTTACAGTGTGGCATTAGGCCCCAAACTGGTAGCATATGTTTCCTATAATACTCTCCATCTATAGTATGCTTATTCTGATCAATAATAATGAGTTCGGATTTGCCATGCATGCTTATACCACCAGCGGTTACTATTTTTAAGCCCTGTTTTGGCCTTTGCACCGGTTTAATTGATCCTGGGTCACTCGTTCTGATTCGCATATTCTGTCGGTTAGGCTTGGGACACAATTCTACTGGCGATTCGACGGTAAAGAGTACACGGCACCATTGCTTGCAGCCTAACTCATTATCCGCAGTAAATGCTTTTCGTACAAAATTGTTTTTGGTTCGTAATAATTTTTTCAGTTAATAGTGGTTTACCAGGTCCTACGTATAGGTTTTAATGTATCTTAAAACAGTTGACCGACTGATTTTCTTGCTATTATCAGCGCTGTATTTAGATGCATTTAATCGTTTTGTTATAGTCTTCGTTCCTACACGACAATTTCCCCTTTTACGTATAACAAAACACTGCATGCTCAGCTTTAAACTTGTATAAAAATTTTGTACAGATATACAGAAACTTTCGGACCACTCTTATATATACATACATATACTCTGTCAAATAACTATAACACTTTTTATGTATGACAACATATTCCTTGTGAATGTTATACCGTTAATTTCTATTTGAAAATCAATTACACTCAATTGTTCTCTCTCTTGATGTCTAACAACAAATATAAATAAATTTAGTTCACTCTCTTTTAAGTACCGTTATTAAAACTCATTAGGCACAATTTTTGCACTTGTATTATTTGTCACATAACTTTAACACTTACGAAGTTTAAGAAAAAATGCTTGCATTTTTAAAAATAATTTTTTTTTTTTTTTGATATTTGAATAATTAATTGGGCCTCCATGATTTTGTATACACTCAAGAATTGTTTTATCCATTGAGGAATACAAAGATTGTATTAAATTTTTATTAATTTTCTCCCACTCTTCCATCACAGTGGTTTTCAGTTCCTTCACGTTATTAAATTGCTTGCTTCCTTTGTAAACACGCCTAGCAAAAATCCTCCAAATGTTCATAATAGGATTAAGATCGAATCTAGCATTTGGATATTGTGGTCCATGAAGAACTCGCGACTTTGCTTGCTTTTATGAATTTTCTCTTGTACGATATGCGTATGAAGTATAACCGTTATCTACACCGTTTCCAACAGTACTTTCGGAAAGATCAAGTTGATTTTACAAAGTGTCAAATCGATTTTAGAAAGTATCAGATGGACTTTAGAAGAGTCAAATGTTCTTTAGAAGGCGTAAAATGTACTTTAGAATTATTTTTCGCTTCTCAGTTGCTGTTTAACTTTTGACGAAGCAAGACTGTTGCGCATGTTCACGTACTCCATTTGGCACAACTTTTTTAGTATTCGTGTGGCCGGCATTGTCAAAATCAATTGGTTATATGTATACTTGATAATTTTTACTGGTTTTCCGTTCACGTACTTTTTCCTAAAATTTTATTTTTGTGAGAATATTTTTTGTAAAATATCAATATTAAAAACGAAATTTCAAATCGTACGAATTTCTTTTACGTGTAATGGAAATCGCGCGATTTCATTTAAATTCGAAAGCCTTTTAGAAATAGGATCGAGTGAAATTGAACGGCGCAGACTTAGCGACCATTCAATATGTTATTTGTCCAACACAATGTTACATGCAGGCTCAATGGTAAAATTAGATTATAATGCAAATAAAAATTCGATTTTATGTAATCATTTTACCCGACGTTTCGTTGTTACAGACATGAAAAACATATGTAAATGCACATGCATGTTCACAACATTAACAAAAACATTAACAATTAACATTGCAAAATTTTTTCCTGTGTTAAGTTGTCGTTGCATGCAACTCTACTAGATCTGGATAAATTCGGAGATGTATTTTCAGAGTTTTCATCCTCATACGTAGTGAACTCAGACTCAATGAATGCAGTTTTGAAGTGCAGTTTTTGCGAGAGTGAGAATGGTGACAATTTGTTAATTGGCATAGATCATAGAAATCATTACAAAAGCAGGAATCTAATGCCCCTATTGCCGTTCACCACTCAACCCAGTTTGGTCGTCTTAGAGTCGACCCGACTTCAACAAGACCAAACTATTTTTTGGTATTGTGGTACACCACTGTTTTCGGTTGAAATTGTTATGGCGTTACCAGCTTAAAATATCACTTATGACAGAAAAGCGGTCGATTAAGTAAAAATTAAATTAAATTATTTAAAATAGATATTAGTGTAGATTTGTTTTATGAAGATGAAAACGAAGACGCGAAAATTGATTTGCTACGCTTACGAAGAAAAATTCGTGATGACTCTAACCCACTTGAACTACCTAGCGAAAAGTATAAATATTGTTCAAAATAAATAAAAGCAAATAATAAATTTTTTTATAGATTTATTAGCTATTTTCGACTGAGCAAAGAGGCATTTTGCTTTTTGCTGGATGACGTAAAAGACCATTTCAAGAAATCTGTGCGTGTCGTATCTATACCACCAATATTGAAATTGTGTGCTGCTCTTAGATTTTTCGCTGATGGAAGCTACCAGAAGAGCAGCGGCAATGACTTCAATATAGGAGTGGCTCAATCTACAATGTCACTTGTTTTAAAAGAAGTATTAGATGTATTGGAGCAGCGCATTTGCGGCAAATGGATTAAAACGCAAATGAGTGAAGAAGAAAAAAATGCGTCAAAGATCTCATTTTTTGCAAAAAGTGGGTTTCCCGGCGTGCTGGGCTACAGTACAGTATTCCTTTTATTGTTAGCAAGTTTTTTTTTATATTGGCCTTGTAATGGATCCAAACCTGTATGAAGTAAATTATTTAAAAAATATGTATACCCTTTCACAGTTTATTCATACACATTGCCATTCGTTAAACGTTCTACTTGGTGGTCCCAAACTATTTAATTCCAGAGCAAATCCTTCCCACAATTGTTTTATTTCATTTTTCGTCACACCGAATTGTGGTTTTCCCTGTGCAATGCTTGGATTCTGGTCCATTAGTTGAACAAGCCTCTCAAATTGAGCTTTGGTTGTAATTTTTAAACTTCTGAAAATCTATAAAATGTTGAGAAATTACAATATGAAGCCAAGCTAATTATTACTTACGATCTCTCCATTATTTTTGGCTTTATTAGTTTAAAGTAAACTGCAACTGATGCAAACCCAACTGCTTATGAGCAGTCGTGTATATTTAACGTGCTTGTCGACCAAACTGTAACAGAGTTGCAAACGGTAATACCACAAAAATAATGAACACAACCAAAAAAATCAGCCGCCAGTCGAGTTGAGAACGGCAATATGAATTTCTCGACGGCGACCAAACTGTTACAAAAGTTGTGAACCGCAATAGGGGCATAAATATTGTTAATAAATTACGTAACTACGAGCTTTGGTATATAACAACCAATTGTCGAACTGCGTTACCGACAAATATCAATAGCACAAACATTGACATTTTATTTGGTAGCATACCTTCAGGCTCCCGAATATAATATAGATAAATGCACCTTCAAATCTGGAGGGCTGACTCTGTTGCGCAAATACTGGGCTACTGTTGTCAGCAAGTTGTCAAATTGGCCAACTAGCGGAAAACTATGAAATCTGCATAATTAACTTAATCCACTATCAAAACATAATAAGCCAACAAGCTAATCAGTTAAAAAATATGGAAAAAATATGCCTGGAATTAAAAAATGAGATAGTTGTACTCAAAACAGAAAATCAAAACCTTAAAACGATTAATATAACTCCTCTAAAAAATAATACAAACGTAGAATACGAAACGGATGAAGAACTTGCCCGAGAAAGAAAAGAAAGGCTGAATTATCACCTGAAATGCAGGAGGCTTCTAATTCACAGATTACATCAGAGGCATCCTTCGTGCAAAAAGAGAAGAAAATTACACGACCTCCACCGATAATATCTCGAGAATGCGATTATCAGCAAATCTTTAAAATTACGAAAAAGAAATTAAAAAAGAGTTCTTAATCAAGCTCTTAAATAATAATATTTACAAAATCAATGCATCAGACCAGATGACTATAGAAACCTGACAAAAATGCTAACCAGTAAAAACCTATCGCGGTATACATACGAAAACAAGTAATCCCACCCGATTAAGGTAATAGTAAAGAATTTACATCATAGGAGTCATCCAGGAGAAATAATATCATATCTTCAAAAACAAGGATTTAAAGCAGTCAGTCAACAAATTAAAATGGGAAAACTAAAAAACCTTTAGATATGTATGTCCTAACGTTTGATTCCAGTGAAAACATCAAGAAAATACACGAAATAAAAAAAATTGTACACTCTGTTGTCACTATTGCAGCCGTGAGGCAATCAAAACTCATACAAGGTGCGACAACTATGTATTAAGACTCGAACCACATCTCAGCAACCATGCGCGCCATCTATGTGTGAGCACGTGCGTTTTGAAGCTTCAACCTTCCTCTACTAACTGTCAAAATTTCATAGCATTTGGTTGACATTTAATGTTTATTGACATATTCGTTTGACACGTGTTCGTCTGATGTTGAAATTTAACACACAGCACTCATTGTTGGTCAATTTTTGGCTCGGAATCAAGTCTGTGTGTTGAATCACCCACCGTATTCACCTGATTTGGCACCGTGCGACTTCTTTTTGTCCCCAAAACTGATATTGAAGTTGAAAGGATGCTTTTTTGATGACATTCCGGCAATTCCGAAAAATGAGCTGGAACACGCGTTTGAATCACTATTAAATCGAGGAGAATATTTCAAATAAATATACCGAAAAATTAGCAGCCCTTTGGCTGTTGCCAAAGAGCTGCAGAAGATACGTGATCAACGAATGGGCCAATAAGAAATAATACTCAAGACAAAAATACAAATACAAAGCCTATGGATAGCCGTCCAAATAACCTTACAATACACATCACTTAAAAGACCCACATTCTCACAGGTAGTAAAGAAAACAATCACTCGAAAAACGCTAACATCTTACAAGTATTGGAAAAAATAACGACACAAAACGGGTTTATGAAAAGAAAAAGAGAGTGCAAGAACTCGAAAAAAAAACTACGCCAAGTTGAACAAAAATGACAAAAATGATGCTATGGACTGCAAACGGCTTGTTGAAATATCAAAGCCAGCTGGAAATTATTTTAGAAACCGAAAAAATATACATCTGTCTAATATCTGAGACCCATTTTACCAAGCAATCATACATCAAGCTCAAAAACTTGAACACATATCACTCAATCCATCCAAATAAATGCGCACGAGGAGGTGCTGTTATTATAAGAAGCAATATACTTAAAGCACTATGAAAAAGGAAGCATTTCTATACCCGAATTCCAAGCAATAACTATAACAGTGGAAGGGGATAAGAATTTATCAGTCACTGCAGTTTATAGTCCCCCAATGAACCAGATCAAATGTGACCAATACATAGACAACCGATTTTTAGTGGGCGGAGACTTCAATGCGAAGCACACACACTGGGGCTCGAGATTAATCACCACAAAAGGTAGAGAATTATACAAAGCACTTCAACAAACTGGATGTAGCACATTTTCTACTGGAACACCAACATACTGGCCAACAGATTCACAAAAAACACCCGATCTAATAGTTTTTTTATTGCTTGAAAAATATCAGCTAATTATATCAGCATCAGCATCAGAAATGGTTGCAGAAAAACGCAAAGTACGTAAACGATCGCAGCAAACAAGATCTCCATCTGACAAAAAAAAAACGGCTAAATATAAAAGGCTAAGATAAAAGATTTCAAAAATAGATCCCTAAGCACTTATCTAAAGGGTTTATCAAACGAACGCAGCACAGAATATTCGCTCTGGAAGTGTACAAAAAAACTTTTCACAGCCAATAACACAGTACCCACCAATCAAAAAAGAAGACAGTTCTTGGGTCAAAAGCAGTAAAGAAAATGCTAATGTATTTGCTGAGTACCTTGAAGACATCTTCAAGCCATATGACATATCCAGTGCAGGCGTAATGCAACCACTTAGTAAAAAAAGGTGTGCTCTGCTTTCTGAAACAAAATCGGTTCATATAGACTTCATACAGAAGAAGATCAATTATCTACCATTACATATAAACGGCGTGCAAATCCCGTACCACAACACCGCCAAATACACTAGATACAAAGCTTAGATGGAACGCGCTCGTTAAAAAGAAAAAAGAAGAGTTAGAAATGAGATTCAGAAATATGTACTGGCTCATTGGTAATCAATCGACTTTATCCGTATACAACAAAATTCTCTTGTATAAGCAGGTGCTTAAACCAATTTGGACCTATGGGATCCAGCTATGGGGATACTCAAACTCCAACAATATAAATTTAACACAAATATTCTAAAATAAACAGCCCTATTCTGAATATTCCCGGGGAATTTTCCGCGGTATACTTGTTTAACCTGCCGTAAACATTGTAATTATAAGGAGTTACTTTTATATGTGTTTATTATATTAATTATTTATTTTCAAAGGTTTGAAAAATATTTTAGGGTATTTTTAGAAACCGCGTGCAATGTCCGGGTGCGATTGCATCGTGTTCAGTAGTATTTCAAATTGAAATTTATTTGTTTTTTTTTTTTACCAAAAAGTAAGAATAATGCCATAATTATATTTGTAATAATAATAAATAACAACATTTATTCCATTTTCAACGAAAAAATTGACTGAGCTACGGCACCCACTTGTTCGTTAGTTTATAATTTGTTAAATAGTTACAATGTAAATAAAATTTAAAGAAATTAAAAATAAAAAAATTCATCGAATTTCCAACTAAAAAACTTACATTTCGCACACAATTTGTGCACACGCAATTTGCTCAATCACAATTTGTCCTGAAATCGTTTAAAGAAATATCAACGAATTCATTCCGTCGTGAAATTGTAAACAACGAAAATCGGACGATTTCAAATTCGAAAGTGAAATCGAAACACATCACAGACCAAATCGGTACCGGTTGCTATTTCGTACGAAATCGTTTTCTATCACATGCGTGTATATTTGATATCTGAGAATAATTTTGATTTTACTCTCTCGCTGCAAGTTTTTACTGGGAAAGTACGTGAACAAAACAATCATTTATATATATAAAAACAGGAAGTAAAAAAAAATTAACCCTCATACAAAATGTACTACAGAGAAAATGTATAGAGAACTTCAGCAACCAGTAGTTTTTACATATATCAATTTGTTAATTTTCAATAAGTCAACTGAGAGATAAGATGATAGATTTTAGGAAAAAAATTTGTTTAGTCTAGAGCACTCAGGCAGGAGTTAATTGTAATTTTCTCTCCTCGTGCCTTGAAATGATATTCACGGAGATTTATTTTTATGAAATTTAGTGAGCTTACCATAGATTTACAATGCACATATATGTATATGTATATTAAACATATTTTCTTTTCATTTTGATTTTTAGGGCCATTTTCACAACACTGTAAATTAACTCTATTCCATGAGTGAACTTGTTACTGTGAAAATTGCCCTTATTCGGACTTCTGAGCCAAGACAACTTTCATATCGAAAATATTTTTCCTTTGAAAGGTGCTAGCAATTCTTACTTACTTACTTACTTATGTGGCCATAACAACCGAATATCGATTTAGGCCGAAAATAACATGCTTCGCCAGCCATCTCTGTTCTTCGCTAGCTGGCGCCAGTTAGAAATTCCAAGCGCCGTCAGGTTCTCCAGTACTTGGTCTTTCCACCGGAGGTTTGGTCTTCCTCTTCTGCGTCGTCCTCCAGCGGGTTCCGAATATAACACCTTCTTAGCTGGAGCGTGTTCTTCCATTCGCTCGACATGACCTAGCCAGCGCAGCCGCTGGATTTTGATGCGCTTTACTATGTCAATATCGGCATATAGCTCGTACAGCTCATGGTTGTATCTTATTCGGTACTCGCCACCAACGCAAATAGGTCCAAAGATCCTGCGTAGGACCTTTCTCTCGAAAACTCCAAGCATTCGCTCATCCGAGATGGAAATTGTCCAGGTTTCAGCGCCATATGTTAGGACAGGCATGATGAGAGACTTGTAGAGTGTAGTTTTCGTTCTTCGAGAGAGGGCTCGACTTTTCAATTGCTTACTCAGCCCAAAGTAACACCTGTTAGCAAGAGTTATCCTACGCATGATCTCCAAGCTGACGTCATTACTGCTGTTAATGCTGGTTCCAAGATAGACAAAGTCCCTTACTACTTCAAAAGCGTAGTTGTCAACAGTGACGTGCTGTTCCAAGACGCCGGGACTCTTTGTTTGTTGACACTAGATACTTCGTCTTGCCCTCGTTCACCGTGAGACCCATCCGACGCGACTCTCTTTCCAACTCTGAGAATGCTGCACTGACTGCTCGCGTATTCATGCCGATTATGTCAATATCGTCGGCATACGCTAACAGCATGACACTTTTGTTGAAGATAGTGCCATTATGTCGTAGATCAGCAGCTCGTATTATTTTCTCCATAATAAGATTGAAGAAGTCGCACGATAACGAATCACCTTGTCTGAAACCCCGTTCGGTATTAAACGGTGCGGAGAGGTCCTTCCCAATTTTCACTGCACAACGAGAGTTATGCAGTGTCATTCTACAAAGTCGAATGAGCTTTGCAGGAATACCGAACTCAGACATTGTTGCGTAGAGGTAATCCCTTACCGGACTGTCGAAAGCGGCTTTATAATCAACAAATAGGTGGTTTGTGTCGATCTGTTTTTCTTGGGTCTTCTCGAGGATTTGGCGCAGTGTGAAAATCTGGTCGATGGTGGATTTACCAGGTCTGAAGCCACACTGATAAGGTCCAATCAGGTTGCTGAGCATAAGCTTCAACCTTTCACACAGTACGCTCGATAGAACCTTGTATGCGATGCTCAGGAGACTTATTCCACGGTAGTTGGCGCAAATTGTGGGGTCTCCTTTTTTATGTACAGGACAGAGAACACTGAGCCTCCAATCATCGGGCATGCTTTCATCCGACCATATTCTGCTTATGAGCTGGTGCATGCGGGTGAGCAGCTCATCGCCTCCGGTCTTAAACAACTCGGCAGGCAGGCCATCAGCACCTGCAGCTTTGTTGTTCTTCAGCCTTAAAATGGCCGTTTCAACCTCGTCATAGTCGGGTGGTGGAACATCAACACCATCATCTGTAATTGGGGTTATCGGGCAATCTCCTCCACTGGCGGAATTGTTCGTAGCATCGCCATTCAGTAACGTGGAGAAGTGTTCCCTCCATAGGCTCAGTACACTCTGGACATCTGTAACCAGATTCCCATTTCCATCACGACAAGAAGAGGCTCCGGGATTTAAACCTCCACTTAGGCGCTTGATCTTTTCGAAGAATTTTCGAGTCTCATTCTTGTCGGTACACATCTCTATCTCCTCACACTCACGTCTTTCCAACTCCCTCTTCTTGCGCCTGAAAAGACGTCTCTCTGCACTCCTTTTCTCTCTATACCGCTCCTTAACAGCTCGCGTTGCGCCTGCACGCAGGGTTCTTCTGTAGGCGGCGTCTTTCTCTGCGGTAGCGTCGCGACACTCCTGATCATACCACTCATTCCTCAGAGGCCGGTAGTAACCGATTACCTCCTCGGCAGCAGTAGTCATGGAGTGGGATATATGTGTCCACCGTGCGCATGTATCATCAAGTGGGGGAGTGTTCTGCATAAGCAGATCCGATAGTCGAGTGGAAAATGCATCTGCTGTCTCTGGTGATCGCAGCTTACTGACGTCGAGCTTTCTCTGTGTGGGACTTCTCTTGTTATTTGCGACACATAAGCGTGTGCGCACCTTAGCTGCAACAAGGTAGTGATCCGAGTCGATGTTGGCACCACGGATCGATTTCACGTCCATCACACTGGAAGCATGCCTTCCGTCAATCACCACATGATCAATTTGGTTTCTTGTACGATGATCTGGAGACAGCCATGTCGCTTTGTGGATGTCGAGATGCTGGAATCTGGTACCACCAATTACCATGTTTCGTGCTGCGGCTAGCAATTCTTCCGGCAATAATAATATCTCATGAAAAAGTTTTTAAAGACCCCTGTGGCAAAATTTGACCAAAATAAGAATGTGATTATGGTGGGGTTCAAAATTGGTTAATGGAACAAAGTAAAAATACCAAAGGGGACAACTGTTAACAGTTGCTTGAAAAAAACGGAATCTTTTTCTCTTTCAAGTTCACTTAGTTTGTCATTTTATATTCAAATTGTATAGAACGATATGTTGGTTATTTTGGAATTTTGTTCAACGTATAAATCACATCTTCCCCTCTTTCGCAGTTTATTGATTGGAATATAGCAAAATGATGCACACTATTCTGCGGTACTACAATTCTACGTAGTCGTTGCCCGAAACAGTGCTATATGAAAAAGCGAGAGAATTGCCTCAGTCCGTATTCAGTGAGCAAACTTCTAGTATAACCCCGAACTAAAAGAATGTGCAGCAAAATAACCTCACACCTACAGTGAGGATGTGAACCAAATTAAATGAGAAAATGACAAAACCCACGTCTCGTCTCCAGTAATGGTCCTTTTGATGAATGTCAACACGTCAACACGGTCTCTTTTTTGCATGAAATTGATTGAAAATTGTAAAAAATCGCCAACACACACAGAGATAGATGTACTCTTGGCTACGTAACTTTTGCAAATGTCAAGCTATGACGCTAAGATTAAGAGGGAATATCAACAACATATGTACCAACTTAACAAAAAAACAGAACTCAAATTGGAAAGATGGAAGCGCCATACGGTGGTTATTCCGGGAACTTTTTGATCTAGCTGGTATTGACAAAAAGAATTACAGCTTACAGTTGCATGTTGCTGTCTACGAGTTCAATGAGATGAGGTATCCTGTTTGATATTAACTTTTTGTTCGGGATCACGTACGAAATCTACAAATGTATCAGATTTCTGTAAAAATTGTTGAAATTTAAATTTTGTTAAACTTGTTTTTTTTTAGTATTAATAGGGTACCTTTTATAGAATTTCAATTGGTACACATAACCATATATAGATTTTGCTATACGCTCGTCAAGAGTCATTTTTAATTTTTGCTTCAACATCTGTATAAGTGATCATGCAAATCATTTAAATATGTGGCTTTTACTTTAGACAGTTTGAAGCGCTCTAGCGTACTTCAACTTCTGCAGCACATAACGATATGAACTACACTAAGATGGAGCACGATAACACTTGAGTGCACGTCAAAATGGTATATGTTTGCTGTAAAGAAAAATGTATCAGCGTACTAAACACTATGCATGTGAACATTGATACTTATCACGAATAACCAACTAAGTTATAGATATCGACTATTAACGCTGTAAAAACTGACTGTCCTATTATGTAAAATGCGACACGAAGATCCACTTTCATTTAAATGCATTTTCAGCTGAATGGTGCAAAACGCGACGCTACGAAATAAATTGGTTTGTATGCGTTTTGCTTTTATATTTTGGAAAAACAAAATGCATGCAAATCAAACTGACCCATCGCGTGCTGCATAATACGTCCCTTCGGCCGTATATTCTGGCCAAAAAATAAGCAAAGCGAAACTTAGTATAAGTGACTTGTGGTGCGGGTTTTAAATAATTTAAAATCATAGTTTTTAGTTAATATCACATACCAATACAGTGCTACAAAGAACATAGCAAAATAGTAGCCAATGTAAATCATGCAGTTCCGGAGATGCAACTTTAGTAATCCACGACTATGTATATCCACCGGATCGTAAACACCAAGACTGTATCGTGGTTGCTTATAGAGTTCATATCCCATCCATACAACCATTGGCAAATTCAAAAGCAGCATAATCCAATGGCCACCAAGAAGTAAGAAAACAGTAATTATCGCATGTAAACCGAATTTTGGAATGACCCAAAAATTCAAACGTGCACAACATTCTTGAGCATTCAGATAGTCACATTCCAAATCTGCCAGTGTTAATATCTAGTGATGAAGACGAAATGTATTTCGGTACACAAAGTAAGAAAACAAAACAACATACGTAATAAATAAGTAATAATAGAATTGCACCATAAACAAATAGAGTTAAAGCAAATGTCGCCGATTCCGGAAACATAATCGAAATATGATTATCTCAACACAGCTAAAAATAGACCGAGTTAATTTGAAACCAATACAAAAATACACCTATTATTTATTTTAAATTTATTTACTAAAACAACATTTAAAACGCCTAAATGAACACTGAGAACTTCGTTCGTTGGGTATTGTAAATGTAGTGTAAAAGGCTCCATTCACGATGAAATTGAAGGTGGTGTTGAGTGAACAACTGTTTTACTTCTATTTCATCTTTATTTGTACAAATTATATAGGGTGATTTCCTAAACGCATTTTGTTTGCAGTAATAGATTGCAACTTGTTCCTAAAGGCAACCCTAAAATGTTAACAATGTATTCTGTTCCCAAATACATTACTATTGTTATCGATACGTAGATGACAGCAAGTAGCGCCTCCAAGAAATCTAGGTGTAAAGTATAATAAGAGTAATGTATCAATACGGTATTAAAACTGTATTGATACATTGTAAACATAGGTTTAGGAAGTCAACTATACTATACTATAATATATGGGAATATTACACTATCAATGTTTTGCTGAAGATATTTTTAGGATCTTACTCTCTCGTCAATCATTTAATTTACGCCATATTACACAGTCAAAGTTTTGCTGCAATGTATGATATATTAGTGTATATCTTGGCATAATGATGAAAGTAGAGCTATTGTAAAAGATTTCTGTTGGCTGCGCCTTATAATGTCAGAAACTATTTCCTTATAGTGTTTGTTGTTCTCTTCTTTAGTTCTTCTTCATTCTGTATGTGTTTTTGTTGTAATGTTTTCTTCTTCTCCTTTATTCATGACAACTATATCTCCAATAGCTCTACCTTTATAATTAGGCATTGAGTGTATATTTTCAGTAGTGCGTTTCTGTAACATTGTTATATACATTATCTCACGAAGTAAAACTATTTTTCCTTGTTATCGCAAGCGTTTCTGCAAGTGTGGAGAACAAAAAAATTGCGATAAGTGGTGTGATAAATATATCACTGGTTTTATGTCAAGCCTGTTTTAGTTTTCTTTTCGAAAAGTGTCCAATATGAGTAAGGTATTGTTACTTTTTTATTTTGTGAGCGTTTAATTCTACTCGAATCAACCCTGTTCGATTACTGAATTCCGTCAATAATAATTTGACACTTATTTTGTACTAACTATGTTCAACAACAATTTATTTAATCAACTATTTACAACCACTTTTATTTAACTTCCTATCGTGTGATTCTGCGTCAATCACTTGTTGTTTTTATGTTGCCCCTATCAGTTTCGGGATCGAATTGATTCATCTGTCAACAACTGGTCCTATTTGTACTCTGTGGCAACACCCCAGAATCTTCCTTTATCTTAGAGTTTCTTCTCTTTCTTTCTCTTTGGATTGTTCTGGTTGTCGTCTATTTCTTTTTGCTAACATTCGTTTTGATGTTACCATTATTCGTGCTATTCATAATAGCCATCGATACTCGTTACACTGCCCTCCTCTTAACCTTATTCGTCCCGAAAGATTTTCTATGTTTCCCCCTGATATGGCACAAGTCCCTCCACGTATCCTACTTTAAACTTTGCTCTTTTATTCCAGGCTCGTTGAATACGATACACTATGTCATTTATCTGAGTCTGTAGTTTAGAGAACAGACCTTTCTTTCGTTGTGGATTATGAAGCATTATAATCTCTCCTACATAGAACGCTTTAGAATATGCTTTCAAGTCATACCTAGCCTTCAACTTATCATCTGCGATCGCTCTCTGATGAACTGATGTACTTTATCCTGTTCCTTTTTAGCAGTTCCCGCTTTTCGCTAGTGTAGTTACTTTCGGTTGATCTTGTTGGTGTTGCGAGTCCAAATTTTAATTCAGCTGGAAGCCTTAACTCGTTTCCAAAAATTGCCATTGCTGTTGTAGTAGCCGTCGTATCATGTTGTGCGCATCGATATGCCATGAGGAACATTGGTATTTGTACATCCCAGTCTCTTAGGTATTTATCTACGACTTTTCTTTAATATTCCTCTAAGGCACGGTTAAATCGTTCTACCATGCCATCAGATTGTGGATGCCAAGGTGTTGTACGAGTTTTATGTTACCCAACATGAGGCACATCTCTTGGAATACAACTGATTCGAAAGGTGGACTTGGTTGATATGAGTTCGGTAAACAGTTTATTTCACTTTTGGGGCCGGTCAATTGGCCGCCTAGATCGTGCAATTTAGCGCCTTTATACTATTTTTGTGGGGCTATGTTAAGGCTCATGTATATAGAGACAAGCGCGCAACGGTGTTTGTGCTAAGAAAGCAATTGAGAATTCGAACCCTCTCTAGAGAAACAAAAACCACACTTTACAAATCTCTCATAATGCTGTGTCCTTGCATATGGCGCCGAACCTTGGACAACTTCCATCTCAGATGAGAGAATGCTCGGAGCTTCGAGAGAATAGTCCTACGCAAGATCTATAGACCTATTTGCGTTGGTGGCAAGTATCGAATAAGGTAAAACCGTAAACTGTATGAGCTGTATGAAGGCACCGACATAGTAAAGAGCATTAAAATTCACCGGCTGCGCTGGCTAGGTCATGTCGAGCGAGTGGAAGAACACGCTCTGCTAAGAAGGTGAACTTCAATAGTGATGAGTAACCAACCATCGATACTCGTTACAAATATTTAGAATAATTTGACGTGTTGTTGAAATTTCCCAGGCACATTCCAGTAGCCTATTCACAATAATGCTGCTTTTTTGCTTTGCAACACTATAACTCAGGTCGCTTAAAATGTAATTGAACTCGGTTAAAATAGACGATGTTGCTTATTTTTGTTGTTGCTGTTTGAGTGTAAACAGTACTCAAATAAACAAGTGTGTTGATGCCACTTTTGGATATATCTATGCAGATGTCTAATACATATTATACATCGCTATCTGAGCCTCACGCTTCATGATGCGTCTAGTCAACAAGTATCGGTAGGTAACGGATCATCTGCTTCGATAAATTTTAATAGTACCTGTCAACATTGGCCTGCTCAGGAGCATGCTGTCTATGTATTGTAACGAGTATCGATGGTTGGTTACTTACTCATCACAATTGTGACTGACACTATTGTGAATGACACGAATTGGCAGCATCGAAACGAACGTCAACAAAAAGAATAGGCGATAACCAGAACACGTCAACGAGAAAGAAAGATTTTGGAGTGTTGTCAACAGAGTGTAAATAGAGCCAGTGTTGACAAATGCAAATCAATCAAATCCCGAACGTGATTGCGCAAACATCTATACAGTATCAGAGGCGAAAGTTACAAGTTACATTAAAAGAGTTATTGTAAATAGTTGATTGTAAACAGAGTTGATTAAATAAATTGTTGCTTTATATAATTGTACAAAATAAGTGTTGCAATTGTTATTAACAGAATCCAGTGATCGAACAAGGTTAATTCAAATAGAATTAAACGCTCACAAAATAAAAACGTAACAGTATGTTCACATTAGTACAATTGTACCAGTTTTATTTGAATTGAAATACTACGATGAAATTGGAATTTCGAAAAAAAAAGTGGGGCTGTGCAATATACCATTTATTCAAAAATTTTGATTAATCAGAATATTTGATTAAGCAAATATAGAATTATTCGAATAATCACGATTTTGAATATTCTAAAATTCAGAATTCAGAACTGGAATTTTGAATAATCAGAATAAAATTATTCCAATAAAATGTTCAAAATATTTATAATTATATTTTTCCAAATACAAAGTAGATAGGAAGCTTTCCAAAATGTGTTTTAAATTTAAAAAAAGAATAATAATAATAATAATAATGAAAAATCTGATTAATGGAATAATTTCAATTTTGGTAGATCATAATTTTGATTAAGCGAATTGATTAGTTTCAAAATCAAAGTATAATCAAAGTATATAGAGTGCTTCTTACTGATGTTATTGGGTCAACGTCTAACAATTTGTGAGCATATTTGTCAAAATCGAAACACTTTGGACATAGAACATAATTCGTTGAGCCGATTTTTAATTTAGGATTGATTTCTGATTGCCTACTTTGCTACTAATCTCGTTCGCACAGTTGCGTCTGAACTGGCTAATGCGGATAGGCGCATACAAATGCCATAAGAGCGATTCGTCAATGGTATGTAACGTTGGAATCTGAAGAAATTAGATTTTCAACGGAGCGTATATGAGTCATGCTCTTACCTCGCAGTCATATTTCTATTTTATATTGTATCTAGCTATTTCTTTCCTACTCATATAACATATCGGCTGAGTTATCCTTGTGGCTTAATCGCATTCCATTTTTTTCTTATATTTACTTTACTTTTGTTGCCATATGTCCAATGTCTGATATATCGGCCTTGCCTACTACCACCTGCACCACTACCGGTTTATTTTCATCTATCGAATATCTATCGAATGTACCACCCATCCCTATCTCCATTACTAGCCACGTTTTGTGATTCATAGCTTGTATGTAGCGTTGATGTGTAATAGTGCAGCTGTATACGTTTTCATAGATTTATAAAAATTTAAAATGGTTTTGGACATAGACCAATTTCGTAATGACAAAGGAGGGAATCCTGATGCTATTCGTGAAAACCAGAAAAAACGGTTCAAAGATGTAGCACTGGTGGATGCAGTAATTGCTATGGACACCGAGTGGCGTCAGTGTCGTCATAGAGCTGACAATCTTAATAGAGTCAAGAATTTATGTAGCAAAGTGATTGGTGAGAAAATGAAGAAGAAAGAACCACTTGGTGCTGAAAGTGAAGAAATTCCTCAAAAATTAACTGAGGACTTGACCCAACTAACATCGGAAGTTTTGAGTCAACTGAGTGTTAATCAAATTAAGAAATTGCGTTTACTGATCGATGATGCTTTGAGTAATAATGAGCGTCATTTGATATCTGCTGAAGAACAACGTAATACAGCGCTACGTGAGGTGGGAAATCATTTGCATGAATCGGTACCTGTATCGAATAATGAAGAAGAAAACCGCGTCGAGAGAACGTACGGAGATTGTGAACGCCGTTGTAAATACTCCCATGTAGACTTAATTGTAATGATTGACGGCATGAACGGTGAGAAAGGAGCAACCGTCTCAGGTGGTCGCGGATATTTTCTTACTGGTGCTGCTGTATTTTTAGAGCAAGCCCTTATCCAGCACGCTCTGCATTTATTATATTCTCGTGGTTATACACCTCTCTACACCCCATTCTTCATGCGGAAAGAGGTGATGCAAGAAGTAGCACAACTTTCACAATTTGATGAAGAACTTTATAAAGTATTGGGGAAGGGTAGCGAACGGACTGAAGACGCTGGGATAGATGAAAAGTATTTGATTGCCACTTCAGAACAACCAATCGCAGCTTATCACCGCGATGAGTGGTTACCTGAAGCTTCTCTTCCAATTAAGTACGCAGGTTTGTCTACATGCTTTCGACAAGAAGTTGGTTCTCACGGGCGTGACACAAGAGGTATCTTTCGTGTACACCAATTTGAAAAAGTCGAACAATTTGTTCTCACCTCTCCGTTTGACAACAAATCTTGGGACATGATGGATGAAATGATTAAAAATGCAGAAGATTTTTGTCAGTCTCTTGGCATACCATATCGCATCGTAAATATTGTTTCGGGAGCTCTCAATCATGCTGCGTCAAAAAAGCTCGATCTCGAAGCTTGGTTCGGTGGAAGTGGGGCATATCGTGAGTTGGTTTCATGTTCAAACTGTCTGGACTACCAAGCTCGAAGATTACACGTACGATATGGCCAAACAAAGAAGATGAATGCTGTGGTGGATTATGTTCATATGTTAAACGCTACAATGTGTGCTGCCACACGCGTTATATGTGCTATACTAGAGACACATCAAACAGAAACAGGTATTGCAGTGCCCAAACCACTTCAAAAGTATATGCCCGAAAAGTATCAGGAAGAGATACCATTTGTGAAACCAGCACCCATAGACACTGAAATAATATCAAAAGAAAAGAAATCTAAAACAAAATCTGCCACTCCTGCTTAATCTATTTATTTTCCATCCTCAACAAGTCGAATCTATGCAACATTAATAGTTTAGACAAACTATTGAAATTAAGATATATGTTATATACGTATGTGTACGACAATGTCAAAATATTAATATAACAATAAAATAAAATGCTTTGCTAATCGAACGTTAATCTCCAAACGAGTTTGATTTTTGTGCCGGGATGCTATTATGTGTTTGTATGTCCAGCACTTATTGCATCTATTTGTTCGTTAAAATTTTTATCAACGTCGCTTCCAATAGCGTGAGTTCTACAGTTATCAAAATAATGTATGTGCTGTGTTTGCACCCAAGAGGGTCTTTTTAATTGTAAAGCTTTAGTAGTCAGCTGCGAACAAATAGGAAAGAAAAATGTAAACAATGCCAAAAATTGTTTTCATATCAATTTTTATGCAGAGTATACACGCACCAACCGTTGGTTCAACATGAGCATGCTGGATAAACGGTTGTATCATGTATAGCATGGTTGTACAACCAACTTTGATGATGATCCAACCGTTGCATGAAGATCAAAACATTTTAATTTTTGTGGGCGAAGGTAACGATTGTAAAATGAATTGGAACGTGTATACGTAGATTGCACAACATGCTTTGTTTATATATGTCGTTATGCAGAGTATACATGCTCCAACCGTTGATTAAACACATTGTACAATGAGTTGGATGGCCAACATGAGTTGTACATGTACCAACACGATGTACAATGCGTTGTACAACTTCATTATTCTTCTATTCACCACGTTGAACATTTCGTAAAATTTCGTAATCGATGATACCGCTTTTTCCGTTAAATCAACTATAACGACGAATGTAAACAAAGCATGTTGACAGCGACGGAAAAAAACGGTGTATGCTGGCCCAAACAATCGTTTCACAAGAGATACACTTCTAGTAGTTCATATGCAAATTTACTATTTGGTAATTATTTATGTATTTTATTTAATTGATATATGTGTATTGCACTTTTATTATACATTCAATAACTATTTGAACATCCATTTAATGCAATATTTAATATTTTTTAAATGTTATAATTATTATTGTTAAAATGCAACCCTGTTTGCCTCACGTACTCTAAAGATAAAAGTTGGCCATCTTTAATACTTTGCGTTGAAGGACACGTAGTGATTGGGCATCACTTCATACAAATTCATGCATTTTAACTCAGCTGTCAGTTGTGTATGACGGATTGGCGTATATAAAGTATTCTATGGCCTTCGTCTATTAACCTTTAAGCATCAGTGATAATTTCGATAGAACTATCGACAACTTTTTATCTCTAATGTCAAGATTTTTAATGTGGTGATTGACGAAACGAATAAAAAAAAAATAAATATTGAAGGAACTCGTGGTTCCAAAGGTTTTCGATATGTTTAAATTTGATTTCAAACTAGAAGACGAAGATGCCTCATATGCAAGTGAAGATACATCAGGTGGTAATTCTTGGTATGGAAAAAAGTTAATCTAACATTTTATATCCAAAATGTTTACATATACGTATCGCACATTTAATTTTAAGCCAGAACTTGGAAACACTGGATTGCTATGATGCAAAGGAATTATTCCCAAGTGAAGAAACGTGGGAAAATGTAAATGTATACAGGTTATGGACTGATCATATGAATCTTGGTGATGTATCATTAAATTTCTTAGTTCCTCGATTTCTGATTGCGAATATGAAAGGACAACACCGTGAAAACATATCTGAAACAGATATGATTAAGGCGGAAAACCGTCAAACGGATTTAATAAAGGGAGTATATGAAGGTTAGAATGGTGCATTGTAATGAAAATATTCAAAATATTTTATATTCACTTGTTCTATAATGGTGTTATTGTGTTACAGGAGGTGCAAAAATTTGGGAGTGCACAGACGATTTGCTCAAGTATATTTATGAAAATATAGATATGGACTGGTGGCGAGGAAAGCGTGTTCTCGATTTAGGATGCGGTGCAGGTCTTTTAGGAATATATGCCCACAAGTGCGGAGCAGAAGTGCATTTTCAAGATTACGTAAGTGTGAAACTACACTTGTAATATATTTTTTAAACTTGCAATACTCCATTTGTTTCAGAATGAAGAAGTTATTGAAAAAATTACGATACCAAATTTATTATTGAATTTGTCTGACCCATCCGATGAAATAGACAACGCAAGTTTTTTTTCTGGCGACTGGTCGAAATATACTGAATTAACCAAAAATAAAAACAAATTTGATCTTATATTAACATCTGAAACGATATATAATTCACAAAATTATCGTAAAATATTAGATGTATTTAGAGCTAGATTAGAAAAAAACGGAATTGTATTAGTGGCAGCGAAGACCTATTATTTTGGTGTTGGAGGTGGATTAAGAGAATTTGAGAAACTTGTAAACGATGAAGGCCATTTTTGCCATAAAGTAGTCTGGGCTACAAGAGATGGTATTGGGAGAGAAATTTTGAGGTTAAACTTTTCAAATATGTAGATAATTTAAATATATTTAAATGTACATACTATATATAAGTCATATGTTGTGCATACAATAATTGGGAAGCAACTTGACAAACGAATCAGATAAACTATTTAAGATTTGTTTTTTATTTTTGAATTCATCGGAAGTGGAAGCTATTCCAATAAACCAAAAGATTATTTTTGGTTTTAGGTGCGTTCGAGCTACGTAACAATTGCCGCCATCTTGCCTGTTTGCAGCACTGCTACTGATACTCTGCTGTAAGATTGTAAATTATTAATCCACAGCACGAGATTGCGATGCTATCGCGCTCAACCTGTAGTGCGAGTTCGTTTCTAAATTTGTCATTTCCTAAATGGAGAAACAAACAAAAAACTAGCAATTTGAAAATTTACGTATTTAAAAATAAAGAATATTGTTTCTCTTTCTCCATTTTCTTAATTTTTTGAATATTAATTTTTTTCTGCTTTAAAAAGAAACACAATCTAGACTGCCTTAGCTTAGTTAATTATCCTCATTTTCATCACGTTGAATACTTCGCAAAATCCGGAATCGATGATACCGCTTTTTCCTTGAAGTCAACTATAGCGACAAATGTAAACAAAGTTTGTTGTACAACTTGCGTATACACGTTCCAATCCATTGTACAACCGCTAACTCTGCCCACCAAAAATTTAAACCTTTTAATTTTCATACAACCGTTGGACCCAGAGCAAAGTTGGTTGTACAACCATACTTTACATGATACAACCGTTTATCCAACATGCCTATGTTGAACCAACAGTTGATGCGTGTATACCTTGCATAACGTAATACTTTGGCAAATTTGCGACACTGCGGTTATGATTGACATGTCGAATGCAGCAAATTCTCAAGAAAAAGGGTTCATTTTTATAAACAAATAAACCTTGGATACCATTTTGAACTCGAACATGAATCTTCAAGTAGACCCAAACAAATTTACTTTTCTTGTTAGAATTCCCATTACATTTCAATAAAAATAACAGCTGCATAAATTCGGTTATATGCAATTTTATTGAATAATGCACAAACGCTAACTTATATATCAGATCGTTCGATTCAGAAAAATTAACATAAATATCAAGATTTTTCACTTCGCTTTCTCACGTTGTTGTTTATTACTTCATGCGTTGCCATGGTAAGTAATATCTCAAATTTACCTGCAATGGCACGCAATTTGAAATCAAACCTTGGAAATTTTCTTTCATCTCAAATTGAGATATAAATTGGATTTGAAATTGCACAATTTCTCATAGATTGGAAAAAAGCTTTTTTCATGTATATTGGGATGAGCCCATGTTTTAATAGACGTAGAACAATAATAGAGATTTAGAGAAAGAAAAACAATAAAACGATGCTGACGCTATAAGGAAACCATTTATGACATTATTAGCCGAAGGTAAGAGAAAGCTATTTTAGTTTCTCTACCTTATGTTCCTATGCCATTATATCAGCCTATCAAATTTTTTTAAGTGTATTCCTGCGTAAGTGGCTTCCGTAGCTCAGTGTTAGTGCGTTGACCTCCTGATCCGTAGGCCGTGGACTCAATCTCCGACTCTGACAACTTTAATATGGAAAGATTTTTCTTTCGAACAGTGGCCAACTGTCAGCAAGCAATTGGTAATGCTTTCGGCAGTAACAATTTTATTATAAAAAAAAAATGCTTCTTAAAGAACTGTGTGACAAAGCCCAGTAAAAGTGTCGTCACAAAGGGTCTGCCGTTCGGTACTGGTTAATATAAGCCACCTTCCATATATCGGGTATGTTAAGGGACATTAGGGAGAGGTTTAACACCCAAATTACTGCTTTCGCAGCAATTTCTTCTTTCCTGCCACCTTCCATCACACGCCAACAACCGTTTAACGCAGCGTGCCCCTTCCCCGCGTAGCATCCGTGGTGGCTTACACTGGGCATGTGAGTCACCTGCTCGATAATTTGAGCTCTTATACGTATAGGGCGGCTCTGAATTCGCTGCTAGGGCGTTGCCCACCGCCAATTGCAGACTGCGAACAACAGCTCCCTAGATCCGCTCGTGCCACTTTGACGCAGCTAAGATCTGGGTGGAGCGTCTATCTGAACTGCTACGTGCACCGGCTGACTGATACAATTCCAGCCCGTTGCCCGCGGTGCCAACAGAGCCCGCACGACATCCGTCATCTTTTCGCCCGCCCCAGAGGGCCTACACAAACTGGTAGGCCCTCTGCTCTATGGACGCACCCCCTGGAGGCTGCCGTATTTCTGGAGCTGGTCGATGTGAACAAAAACAAATCAACTAACTGGCTTACATACATATTCGTGATTTGGAAATCGTTGCCTGTTACAACAACAACAACATAAGTAGGTCACTTGTAATACTGGTCAAATTTAATAAGCACAACAGCACTGGTCTAAGTGTATGCTCTCAGAGAGAGGGCAACCCTAAGAAACTAACCTAACCTATTTTTGAGTGAAGTGCTATTTTCCCACAATGCAACAGTGGACATTCCTACGAACTTTTTATTCGGTACGCGATATTTCATCCAAGACACCCCTAAGTTTGCTTATTGCTATGTTTTTACTCTACGTATCTATGACGACCTCTACACAGTCTAAGTGGTTATGTATTTCATGACTTTCGTCAAAATATATTATTAAATCTTTCAAACTTGACGTGTTGTTCAAAGTTAGAGTGTCTATGATGGGGCCGCAGTGTGGAGCAGCAAGTGCAAATCATTTTAAAAATACGCGTTGGAATCGTATTCGTAAACGGTATTCTTCCAATGGAGTAATTTCAATCAAAACAGATGCAATTAAACGGTTTTTAGAAAAAGATTGCATCACAAAGAATAACTGCATTGCATTATATGGCATAGAAAAATTAGAAAATGGCTTGAATCCTCAATTGGTAATGAATATGCGTCATGAGATGGTTAGTTATATGCTAGCACCTATTTACACATATGATCTTCGATTGCTTCGATAATAATTTATTGGAAATTTTTTTCAGATAAAAAAAATGCATCCAAGAATGTACTCAAGTGCAATGACCAGAAATCAGTATAGCCATGTTTCACATGCAATACATAATGACGTCGTTGAAACCCACTTTATTAATCATACGTTGAATAAGTTTCGGCAACAACTACAAAAAAATAATTACGGCTCCAAAAAAATTTATTTAAATGATGCAGATCAAAATGATAACAGATTTTTGAATGAAATAAGACTGCCGGAAAACTTGGAAGTATCTGCTAAATATTTTCAAGACTTGAAATTGACAGCAATTGAACCTCCTCTGCAAACAATCGAAACTTTGAATGTATCCTTGTCAATAGAGGACGTAAACAAATTTCAATACGAAAACGACGAAAAGATGGAACGTTTTGATAAACAAATCCATAAGACCACTAGTACCAGTAACAAACAAAGTTATTACAAAAACGAATGCATTACAGTGAAAAAAGAAAATGGTGTTAACATTAACAACCAACACCAAAATAATAATAATAATGAAACAATAAATGTCGTCGTTACCAAGGTCGACGCCCCTTATAAACAAGTGCACGATATGTGTTGCCGTAAAAAAAAGGAAATCATGTATGAAACTACTGAAGATTTGAGCTTATTAAATGAACCGATGGCCAATGGAAACATTGGACTAGTCGCTTTTCATAGCCCAATGAACGATATTAAAGGTCAAAATGTCGCTTCAAACAGTAAACCGTTCAAGTTTACAACAAATTATACTATCATGCAATTATATTTTCTCAAATGGATGCACTATATACAAATTATTAGAAATAAGAGAGAAGCTGTTGAATGTGGCAAAGATCGTAATCAGAGGATTACAATATTTTTAGATAACATACATAGGCATAGAGATCGCCTCGCAACAATCGTACCACTACATCGAAAAGTGAAATATAATGCAGGGTTACAAAGAGACTCTGACGCTGTACGAATTGAGCGACAACCTAATAACCCGATTAAATTATTTCAAATTGCAAAGGCATATCAAAATAAGTACATACTCTTGTGAGATTCTGAAAAACTTTCATGCACTTTATATGTATTCCATGTCTGTTTTATAGGATTAAAATTCAACAAGATATCATTCATCTGCAACGTTATAAACTGGAACGTCAAGAACGTCTCATTATGGCTCTTAAGTTGCATAAAATTTTCGAACAGGCTTCTGAAGACAGGCATGCTATTCGTAATGATCTAAAGGACGTTATACATTCCAGTGGCCCTTCGAATAAGATGAAGGCGAAATGTTTAAAGTTCATTGAAACGTTGCACAATAAAAAAGATGATTGCTGCCCTTCCGATCATTTGCAAGGGGCAACTGTTTTCAAATCAAAATTCTTTGAAAAAATGCAACAGCGAGAATTGGAGCGCAATATAAGACATGAGCAGGCCCATAAAAGACGATTACAGAAAGAAGCTGTAGAACGCAAGTTTTTTTTCTGGCGACTGGTCGAAATATACTGAATTAACCAAAAATAAAAACAAATTTGATCTTATATTAACATCTGAAACGATATATAATTCACAAAATTATCGTAAAATATTAGATGTATTTAGAGCTAGATTAGAAAAAAACGGAATTGTATTAGTGGCAGCGAAGACCTATTATTTTGGTGTTGGAGGTGGATTAAGAGAATTTGAGAAACTTGTAAACGATGAAGGCCATTTTTGCCATAAAGTAGTCTGGGCTACAAGAGATGGTATTGGGAGAGAAATTTTGAGGTTAAACTTTTCAAATATGTAGATAATTTAAATATATTTAAATGTACATACTATATATAAGTCATATGTTGTGCATACAATAATTGGGAAGCAACTTGACAAACGAATCAGATAAACTATTTAAGATTTGTTTTTTATTTTTGAATTCATCGGAAGTGGAAGCTATTCCAATAAACCAAAAGATTATTTTTGGTTTTAGGTGCGTTCGAGCTACGTAACAATTGCCGCCATCTTGCCTGTTTGCAGCACTGCTACTGATACTCTGCTGTAAGATTGTAAATTATTAATCCACAGCACGAGATTGCGATGCTATCGCGCTCAACCTGTAGTGCGAGTTCGTTTCTAAATTTGTCATTTCCTAAATGGAGAAACAAACAAAAAACTAGCAATTTGAAAATTTACGTATTTAAAAATAAAGAATATTGTTTCTCTTTCTCCATTTTCTTAATTTTTTGAATATTAATTTTTTTCTGCTTTAAAAAGAAACACAATCTAGACTGCCTTAGCTTAGTTAATTATCCTCATTTTCATCACGTTGAATACTTCGCAAAATCCGGAATCGATGATACCGCTTTTTCCTTGAAGTCAACTATAGCGACAAATGTAAACAAAGTTTGTTGTACAACTTGCGTATACACGTTCCAATCCATTGTACAACCGCTAACTCTGCCCACCAAAAATTTAAACCTTTTAATTTTCATACAACCGTTGGACCCAGAGCAAAGTTGGTTGTACAACCATACTTTACATGATACAACCGTTTATCCAACATGCCTATGTTGAACCAACAGTTGATGCGTGTATACCTTGCATAACGTAATACTTTGGCAAATTTGCGACACTGCGGTTATGATTGACATGTCGAATGCAGCAAATTCTCAAGAAAAAGGGTTCATTTTTATAAACAAATAAACCTTGGATACCATTTTGAACTCGAACATGAATCTTCAAGTAGACCCAAACAAATTTACTTTTCTTGTTAGAATTCCCATTACATTTCAATAAAAATAACAGCTGCATAAATTCGGTTATATGCAATTTTATTGAATAATGCACAAACGCTAACTTATATATCAGATCGTTCGATTCAGAAAAATTAACATAAATATCAAGATTTTTCACTTCGCTTTCTCACGTTGTTGTTTATTACTTCATGCGTTGCCATGGTAAGTAATATCTCAAATTTACCTGCAATGGCACGCAATTTGAAATCAAACCTTGGAAATTTTCTTTCATCTCAAATTGAGATATAAATTGGATTTGAAATTGCACAATTTCTCATAGATTGGAAAAAAGCTTTTTTCATGTATATTGGGATGAGCCCATGTTTTAATAGACGTAGAACAATAATAGAGATTTAGAGAAAGAAAAACAATAAAACGATGCTGACGCTATAAGGAAACCATTTATGACATTATTAGCCGAAGGTAAGAGAAAGCTATTTTAGTTTCTCTACCTTATGTTCCTATGCCATTATATCAGCCTATCAAATTTTTTTAAGTGTATTCCTGCGTAAGTGGCTTCCGTAGCTCAGTGTTAGTGCGTTGACCTCCTGATCCGTAGGCCGTGGACTCAATCTCCGACTCTGACAACTTTAATATGGAAAGATTTTTCTTTCGAACAGTGGCCAACTGTCAGCAAGCAATTGGTAATGCTTTCGGCAGTAACAATTTTATTATAAAAAAAAAATGCTTCTTAAAGAACTGTGTGACAAAGCCCAGTAAAAGTGTCGTCACAAAGGGTCTGCCGTTCGGTACTGGTTAATATAAGCCACCTTCCATATATCGGGTATGTTAAGGGACATTAGGGAGAGGTTTAACACCCAAATTACTGCTTTCGCAGCAATTTCTTCTTTCCTGCCACCTTCCATCACACGCCAACAACCGTTTAACGCAGCGTGCCCCTTCCCCGCGTAGCATCCGTGGTGGCTTACACTGGGCATGTGAGTCACCTGCTCGATAATTTGAGCTCTTATACGTATAGGGCGGCTCTGAATTCGCTGCTAGGGCGTTGCCCACCGCCAATTGCAGACTGCGAACAACAGCTCCCTAGATCCGCTCGTGCCACTTTGACGCAGCTAAGATCTGGGTGGAGCGTCTATCTGAACTGCTACGTGCACCGGCTGACTGATACAATTCCAGCCCGTTGCCCGCGGTGCCAACAGAGCCCGCACGACATCCGTCATCTTTTCGCCCGCCCCAGAGGGCCTACACAAACTGGTAGGCCCTCTGCTCTATGGACGCACCCCCTGGAGGCTGCCGTATTTCTGGAGCTGGTCGATGTGAACAAAAACAAATCAACTAACTGGCTTACATACATATTCGTGATTTGGAAATCGTTGCCTGTTACAACAACAACAACATAAGTAGGTCACTTGTAATACTGGTCAAATTTAATAAGCACAACAGCACTGGTCTAAGTGTATGCTCTCAGAGAGAGGGCAACCCTAAGAAACTAACCTAACCTATTTTTGAGTGAAGTGCTATTTTCCCACAATGCAACAGTGGACATTCCTACGAACTTTTTATTCGGTACGCGATATTTCATCCAAGACACCCCTAAGTTTGCTTATTGCTATGTTTTTACTCTACGTATCTATGACGACCTCTACACAGTCTAAGTGGTTATGTATTTCATGACTTTCGTCAAAATATATTATTAAATCTTTCAAACTTGACGTGTTGTTCAAAGTTAGAGTGTCTATGATGGGGCCGCAGTGTGGAGCAGCAAGTGCAAATCATTTTAAAAATACGCGTTGGAATCGTATTCGTAAACGGTATTCTTCCAATGGAGTAATTTCAATCAAAACAGATGCAATTAAACGGTTTTTAGAAAAAGATTGCATCACAAAGAATAACTGCATTGCATTATATGGCATAGAAAAATTAGAAAATGGCTTGAATCCTCAATTGGTAATGAATATGCGTCATGAGATGGTTAGTTATATGCTAGCACCTATTTACACATATGATCTTCGATTGCTTCGATAATAATTTATTGGAAATTTTTTTCAGATAAAAAAAATGCATCCAAGAATGTACTCAAGTGCAATGACCAGAAATCAGTATAGCCATGTTTCACATGCAATACATAATGACGTCGTTGAAACCCACTTTATTAATCATACGTTGAATAAGTTTCGGCAACAACTACAAAAAAATAATTACGGCTCCAAAAAAATTTATTTAAATGATGCAGATCAAAATGATAACAGATTTTTGAATGAAATAAGACTGCCGGAAAACTTGGAAGTATCTGCTAAATATTTTCAAGACTTGAAATTGACAGCAATTGAACCTCCTCTGCAAACAATCGAAACTTTGAATGTATCCTTGTCAATAGAGGACGTAAACAAATTTCAATACGAAAACGACGAAAAGATGGAACGTTTTGATAAACAAATCCATAAGACCACTAGTACCAGTAACAAACAAAGTTATTACAAAAACGAATGCATTACAGTGAAAAAAGAAAATGGTGTTAACATTAACAACCAACACCAAAATAATAATAATAATGAAACAATAAATGTCGTCGTTACCAAGGTCGACGCCCCTTATAAACAAGTGCACGATATGTGTTGCCGTAAAAAAAAGGAAATCATGTATGAAACTACTGAAGATTTGAGCTTATTAAATGAACCGATGGCCAATGGAAACATTGGACTAGTCGCTTTTCATAGCCCAATGAACGATATTAAAGGTCAAAATGTCGCTTCAAACAGTAAACCGTTCAAGTTTACAACAAATTATACTATCATGCAATTATATTTTCTCAAATGGATGCACTATATACAAATTATTAGAAATAAGAGAGAAGCTGTTGAATGTGGCAAAGATCGTAATCAGAGGATTACAATATTTTTAGATAACATACATAGGCATAGAGATCGCCTCGCAACAATCGTACCACTACATCGAAAAGTGAAATATAATGCAGGGTTACAAAGAGACTCTGACGCTGTACGAATTGAGCGACAACCTAATAACCCGATTAAATTATTTCAAATTGCAAAGGCATATCAAAATAAGTACATACTCTTGTGAGATTCTGAAAAACTTTCATGCACTTTATATGTATTCCATGTCTGTTTTATAGGATTAAAATTCAACAAGATATCATTCATCTGCAACGTTATAAACTGGAACGTCAAGAACGTCTCATTATGGCTCTTAAGTTGCATAAAATTTTCGAACAGGCTTCTGAAGACAGGCATGCTATTCGTAATGATCTAAAGGACGTTATACATTCCAGTGGCCCTTCGAATAAGATGAAGGCGAAATGTTTAAAGTTCATTGAAACGTTGCACAATAAAAAAGATGATTGCTGCCCTTCCGATCATTTGCAAGGGGCAACTGTTTTCAAATCAAAATTCTTTGAAAAAATGCAACAGCGAGAATTGGAGCGCAATATAAGACATGAGCAGGCCCATAAAAGACGATTACAGAAAGAAGCTGAGCAAAAAGCACAGAAAGCTGCTATTGAAGAAGCAAAGGTAAACGCTTAACTCATATTTAGCATATAAATGGCTGAATACGAGGCCATATTTCTCCATGAAGGAATAATTAAAGGTACTGTATGTAGTGACAGGCACATTTTGACACTCCCCACGCTCAATGTTGCACTTTGGAAGTACGTAAAAACGTAGGAAAAACATACTTTCTGTTAGGGTCAAATAAAATATGGATAACCCTGATTCTTGGTGTTAAAGATAATTTATTTATTTAGAAAATAGAACTTAATTTACTATTTTTATTCTTTTATTTATTTAAATGTTTAATGCGAAAGTGCATACGGCATTAAAAAAATAATTTTTTCACATCCATTCTTATATCGTATTTTTCACAAGAATTTGGTAAGCTATTTAAATAATTTTGGCAATTTGAAATATGTGTACCATTAAAATGAGAAAATACTGATTCTAAGATTTTTATATCCGAAAGGGATTGTGATGATGGTTTCTTCTCATAAACCCATATATAATTTGGTTCTTTAGACAAATAATTACTTAATCATAATTTTCTTATTATATACCCCGCAACGTATTCCAGCGAATCCTCATGTAGACATTCAATATTGTCGCACTCTTGAATGTCGCCACAGAATGCATATTCGTTTACTCCATTACCAATATCTGTAAGGAAGCTGCTCAGATCTTCCACTGAATCAAGTTTGAGCCAGTCGGTTTCATCGGCTTCTACATTACCGCGAGCCGCAAGAGTTTCCGTATTTCGGGCTGTGATTATAATGTATAGTATAATAAAACATAAGTATTGTCTTGAACATAAATA
Source organism: Megamerina dolium (assembly GCA_963854835.1). Lineage (NCBI taxonomy): Eukaryota > Metazoa > Arthropoda > Insecta > Diptera > Megamerinidae > Megamerina > Megamerina dolium. Next base: position 12,374,547 of record OY978529.1, read on the forward strand.
ACACAGCTGTGAGAATATAGTTGAAACCATAGTTCTCCTTAAGATAAAAATATAATTCCCTTAGGGAATTATTGCACAATAATATTCCTTTTTGGTACGGTAGTAAAGATTGTCTTCCAAAAGCACGAGTATCAAACAAACATGAGTCCATTTTCGAAATAATTTTTAATTGATTTTCCAAATCCATATCAAAGGGTTTTTTAAATTGAAGAAATCTAATTTGAATATAAATTCTGAACGAAAATGATAAAAGCAACGATGAAAAAAACGATAGTAATGCACACCCATATTTTTTTCATTAAAGTAAATTGTAAACTACAGTTTATAAATTTTCTTCGAAAATGAAAAAGTAAGTTTGCAAAGAGGCATTACTGATTTGCTTGGGGAGTCAGAATTCTCAAATTAGAAAGATATAGAATCCTACGTACAGCACCTTTAATTATTCCATCATGATATTTCCCTATCTAAGAAATTATTTATGTACATATATTTTTATATAAGTATACAAATATGTATACTATTTTCAATTGAGAATATCCCGTTATATGAAATGAATGACACATATCAAAGTACTTGATTGATTCCAAATTGTTTCTATTCGAAAAAAATCTCTAATAATAAAAAATAATACCACTAAATTACTTTTTTAGCCATCGAATCATAAATAACAGGAATTTTAAAAACAAAATATATTAATTTCTCAACTTTTGTAAAGTGTTAGTATGTACCGAGAACCATATCGCTCTTATAGCACTGCTTAAGAAAAGTGCGGCTGAAAGTCATTGTTTGCTTGTGGAATTGTGTGGCGACAATTCTCTTCCAATACACAGTCTAAGGAGTGGTTTGTGCGCTTCAGAATCAAGAATGATCAAAAAACGGCGGGAATATGCGACCAACCAAACATGAGTCGGTAATTTTTCACCATGACAATTCCGATCATAAACTATGTTGCTAATAGCGGATGGGAAGTTTTACCCCACCCACCTTATAGCTCAGACCTGGTGCCTTCAGATTACCACTTGTTCCGCTCCATGTAGAGCGCCCTTAATGGAATGCGCTTCAGTTCAGATGCTGGAATCAAAAATTGACTCGATTCGTTTTTGGCCGCCAAGTCGGCGAAGTTATTATGGAATGGAATCAATAAATTGGCAGAAAGATGGGGCAATGTCATAGTTTCTGATGGACAATACTTTGAATAACATGTTTTTTACAGAATTCTTAAAAATAAATCATTTTTGAGCACTAAAAAAGGCCGATTACTAATTCAGTTTAAATTTAATATTGAAATTTTAATATTAAAAACGTTTATTGAAACAATTTTAATCAAAAATAAAAGATGATTGTTATTTTAATGAAAAATATTATTATAATTTCAATAAAAAATCGTAGAAATAAATGATAAAATACAAGTAATGATTAATGTGTATGCGTATATTTGTGCGTATATAATTATGAAAGTGGTCGAAGTTGTAGATTTAGTTGATTATTATAATCAATTTCCGGTAGCTGTTTAATTTGAGCTCCGGCTGATTCCAAAATCTGTTTAACGGTGCGAAAATACAACAATGTTCACTTGCATATAAAATTAGAAAACAAAAACCTTTTTGCTACACTCTTGTGATTCCCTCTGTTTAGTAGTGTTATCTAATGGATCCTTTTCAAAGCTAGTCACAATTTAGTAAATTATATAACAAAATTATTAGTCGAAAGAAATTGAAAATTTTGTATTGCACATTCAAATGTAAAACAAAAAAGAAATTAATAGTAAAACAAAAGTCAAAAATTCTTTGGTTCTGGCTCTGCGCTTGGTAGTTTGGATAAGCGCTGATGTCCATGGCATCAGTATAAAAGAGAAACAGAATTTCAAGTAAATTGCTATTAAGGGTGTGTGCGAGTTCCAAAAGAAGCCATATTCTTTATTTTTAAACACGAACATTCTCAAATTGCTGGGTTGTTTTTTTTTTCTCCATTTAGGAAATGTACAATTTAGAAACGAACTCGCACACTTTTGTCAATTATCTTTCCTATTTCGAAGCAGTGCTGTAATATTCCAATGTCATATAAATTTAGGTCCTAAAATTTAGACGAACTCGCATACACCCTAAATATAATCAAAACAAAATTTTGCACTCATCGCTCTGTAAATATCAAAAGTAAAATTATGGCGCAAAACATTACAGGTGGTGTTGTTACCTCATCTGTTTAGTCTTATGTTGTGGTTTGAATTGATGAGTTCAGTTTTTTATTGCTCCAATGATATCTTTGTTGTTGTTGTTTTTTACTATTCTGTTATCCTATAGCGGTCTCTTTACAACCTGATATTGTTAAGAGATATATATTATGATAGTTAACATAATATATAAAGAATATATTTTTTTATCAATTATACCTACCAGTATAAATACCGCATAAATAACGAAACAAATAACAGTTAATATTTTTATATACATTGTTATTAAAATAAAAATAATTAAATATGTGGCACTGAAAGCCCTAAAGGGCTCATTGACCGAGCTTCTCTTCCATTACTGCTGTGCGTGTTAAATTTTGGACAGTATTAGGAGGGACCTACTTATTTTAGCCGGTTCCGAACGGCAGAACCCTTGTGACATCACTTTTTCTGAGTTTTGTTACATAATTCTATTAGAAGCTTTTTCATGGCAAGTTGTTACTGTCGGAAGAATTGCCAATTGCTTGCCGACAGGTGGGTACCGTTCGAAAGAAAAATCTTTTCGATATTAAATTTGTTATGCATCACCTGGGGATTGAACCACGACCTACAGATCAGAAGGTCAACACACTGACCACTGAGCTACGGCACCCACTCTACATTGTTATTATATTGCATTAATTCTTAAACTTAAGTAAAAAACAAAAAGGTATTTCAACGGCACAAATTTCAAATATAGCTGCAATTAATATCCATCATTCTGTAGACTCGAGCTGGTTAGCTGAAATAAAACAGGGTTAATTATACTTGCGTTTTTAGGTATTCACTTTATTTCTGGTACTTTTAGTTATAATTACTTTATAACTTTATATTAATGCACTTTTACACAAATACTGGAGGGACTCGTAAGGATCGCGGTATTTTACAATTGCTTACACGCTAACACTTCACAACTTAGAACAAGACTCACCACTGAAAAGCTACTGCCTTCAGTAAGCTGGCAGTATATATACCATTTTTCTAATACTATCCACATATCGATCTACCCACATACCAATATATAACATACAATAATATATTTACACCCATTAGTAGTCATGAGTAGTCATGTTGGTATGCTTACGTAAGGGCAGAACACGAATTGTGTGGGAAAGTACTTTGTCAGCTTGTTCACACCCAACTGCAACTCAGTTGGCTCAATGTTCTGGCATTCCAAAATTATACAGTGGCTCCCAGCTTATTTCGTACAGTGACAGTTTAAAAATTGCTGCAGTCGTAATTCCTAATATAGCAAAAATTTGAACAAAATATAAATGCCATTTTTGAAAGGAAGGTTTGTTTTTTATTTTCCAAAATTAACTTTTTCAAAATTTTAGTTTTTGACACTATAAAAAAATAAAATAAGAAAAAAATAGGAAAATTCATGTCACAGCTTATTTCGTACAGTCTCTTTAAGTTCAAACTAAAAACAAAGTAAGTTGATTTTAATATTTAGTATGACATCCCTTAGCGTTAATGACAGCCTGGAGTCTACTTGGCATTGAATCCACCAATTTTTGAGTGATGTCTGGTGTGATTTTTTTCCATTCCTCCATCAGTACCTTCTTTAGGTCTTGCTTATTAGAAATCTTGTGTGTTCTTATTTTATTGTCCAAAATAGACTAAAGATTTTCAATCACATTCATGTCAGGTGACTGTGGTGGTGGAGACATCAAGTGTGAGCAGTTCAAATAAGCCAAGATTGCACAATCCCAGATTTATGTTTTGGGTCATTATCTTGGTAATACCGAAATTCTTCCCGCAAACCCAGTTTGTCTGCACTTTGAAGTAAATTGTTTTTCAGAATCTCGAGGTACTTCATTTTGTCCATTGTTCCCTCAATAAAAACCAATTCACCTACTCCGGCTGCTGACATACAGGCCCAAACCATCACGCTACCGCCACCATGCTTCACTGTGAGCTTAAGGTTCTCCTTGTTTAGCTCGGTATTAGCTTTACGCCAAACATATGACATTCCGTCCGAGCCAAAAATATTAAACTTAGACTCATCCGCGAAAATAACGGTATTCCAGAACGCAGGAGTATTAATAATATGCTCTTTGGCGAAGTCAAGTCGGCGTTGTATATTCATTTTCGAAATGAATGGTTTCTTTCGGGCTACTCGACCGTTCAAGTCATGATTGCGCAGCACACGTCGGACAGTTTCAGCACTGGATGATTTTCCTATTTCACGCTGAACCTCTGCAGCCAACTTCGGAGCGGATAACTTTGGATTTTTCTTAATTTTTCGTACAATATAACGCTCGTCTGATGCGTTGAAAATCTTATTAGGTGCTTCTCTGCCCTTGTTCTCCAACCGATTTTCGCGAACGAAGCGTTGAATGATGTATTGGACAGTTGAGGCACTTAAATTTGTCATTTCAGCAATTTTTCGCACACTCTGACCTTTCCTAAAATGGTTAATTACCAGTTTACGCTGTTCCATCGTTGTACGATGACCCATAAAGCTAAATGTTTAATTTACAGCACTTTAACTATTTAAAATAATAATAATAAAAATTGTTATAATAGTTAAAAAGGTCCAAAAACTCATACAATTCAAAAAAACTTTGTAACTGCGCGGCAGAATGAAACTTACTTACATTGAAGTTTGTGTACGAAATAAGATGTGAGCTGAAAATCAGCTGATCAATAGTTTTTCTCTCTTGCATAACAAAAAGAAAAATTTTTGGGGTTCCCCGTTTTCTTATTAGGTTTATTAAACACATACACAGACGTCTACATTCAAAACTTATCGATAAGTTTTTTAGTTTCGATGTTACAGCCATGTACATAAAAATATATACACTGTACGAAATAAGCTGTGAGCCACTGTAAGTAATATTAATATGGATTGGGTATATCACAATTTCAAGCAATTTTGGTATGTGTGTGTGTATAAATATGTATTTCACAAAATCGGGAAATATGTCGCGAGGTAAAATATGCATATATCATATTTTGGCTCGCAACAGTGAATGCGTTAGGTCGGTTTTGCTGGGAAGAGATTCAGTTCTAGGTTTTCTAAGGTTCTGACATAGCTGAATGAAAGCGACAAGGATGCGTGATCGCATGTACAAGGGGAAAGTAGTTAGTTTATCCCAGTGCCTGAACAAAGCTAACCACTTTTTTACCCACTTTAGAAATTAACGAAACTGACATTTTAAACAAAATGAACGTTGACTTGCATATTTGAATTTAATAAATAAAATTTTTGGTTAGTATCAAAATAATCAATTAAATAAATTTCTTTCTTTCTTTAACATGTATCTGTGTATACAATAGCGATTGGAAGATGAGGCAAGTAAACTTATGCGGATAAAGACTCTAAAAGAGAAACGACGTCAAGAAAAAATAGCTAGGATACTTAAAGAGCGAGACAGGCAACGCTTTACCGAAAATAATTGCAAAGCAGTTAAGTTTTACCGAACTCTCTTACTTCGTCGTATTGGGCTGGAAAGCTTCAAGAGACTGCTGCAACGTAAGCGCGAAAACCTTGGAAAGTGTGCTACGCTTAAACAAAAAATATTCCAAAAAACATATTTCACGATCTGGCGTGACACCTATTTAAAAATACGTCGACAGAAGACTTTACTGGCAAGTGATTTCTATGAGAAAATTCTCAAAAGAAACGCTATGACTTCTTGGAAACTATACGTGCAGATTGAACGCAGTCAGTATAATATTGCGACAGACTGGCATGAAATTAAACTCAGCGAACAATTTTTCGGGCTATGGCATAAGTATGTAGAACATGTGCAACAAATGCAAAATATAATAATGCAACAAGCAGTTCTCCATTATGAATGGTTTGATGAATAATTCATATTTAAAAACTTTCTGGTTTTAAATTGTGATTGTTTACAGGCACCTCAAATGGAAAATGCTAGACTGCTGGCGCCGTTTACCGCAAATTTTACAAATTGAACAAGAAACCGAATCTCGCCGGCAACGATGGCGAATGAAGATATGGGAACTGCTACCAGATTACAGACCTGATAAGGAGCACTTGTACAGTTAATACAATTTATATTTGTATTTTCTAAATGTGAAACAATGAATGTATAGTTCGTAGTTATAATTGCAAACTCATATATAGGGTGTGTTTGCAAATTCAACTAAATCTGCAAATTGCTTTTGCAGTACCAGCAGAACGTTCAGAAATGATAATGTGACAGCACTACAAATGTCAAGCGTTGTACAAATACCATTTTTCTAACAAAAGTCGCTCATTTCAGTCACAAAAATTTCCACTGCCGCTGATTATGCTTGAACGATATCGAAAAAAAGTGAAAATAAATTTGATTTTATTGCTTTCTACAGCAAAAATTTGTTTTGAAACAATAAATTAAAAATATGTGGCACTTAAAGCCCCGAAGGGCTCTTTGGCCGAGCTTCTCTCCCATTACTGTAGTGCGTGTTAAATTTTGGACAGTATTAGAAGGGACCTACTTATTTTAGTCGTTTTCGAACAGCAGAACCCTTGTGACATCACTTTTTCTGAGCTTTGTCACAGAGTTCTTTCAGAAGCTTTTTCTTACTGCCGGAAGAATTGAAAATTGCTTGCCGACAAGGTGGGTACCGTTCGAAAGAAAAACAATGAAACGATGTTATATTATATTTTTATAGTTTTTCAGCGACAAATTTAACACGGCAAATTCAGTTGCTCCTTAGAATGCGATTAAATATGTAAGAGCATTTGCTGCTGGAAGGAGGAAAGGGTTCTATGGAATAACGTGACGGGAGAAATAAAAAATCAACAAGGACATTAAAATAGACAGATATATAGCGCAAAGGAATTCTTTTTATATGTTAGAATGGACGGATCTACGTCCCGGAAGCACTCAACCAAGGTTCATTCACCTTTCATTCTATTAATTGCTTCAATCATCAAATCTGCTGTGCTGCCAAAACTGCACATACTGCGTCTCATAATGCTTTCCTGAACACTCCTCTAGAAATAAATACTTGTATGCAACTTATGTCCCTGTTACGGATGGCAAGTCAACTTGTTTGAGGTGCCTGAGAAGCAGTTGTGACGTCAAACACGTATTATCGATGGCAACCGAAGAAATCGGCTGTGAAGGAACAATAAAGCTGATATTTTTTGTTTTTAAACAATTAAATTACAAAAAATAAAGGCATAAGTGCAAAATACGGACTCCTTGAGAACAAAAAAAATAATAAATTGCATCAGATGCAGGTTATTCTTGTCGTTATAAGAAACTAAAAATTTGTCGTTGCAAATGCCCATACAAGGCGTGGTTCAAGGTCAAAGTTCAAAATTGAGATCAAGACTACTCGACAAGCAATTTTTTTCTACCCATATTGTAGAAAATCAAAACACACCTTTTTATAGGTATATACAGATTTTTTTTCGAAAAAGTCCCCCATTAACCTATCAAAAATTATATATTATTTTAAAGAACATAGGATTACCTTTCCAATGGTATTAAAACATATTTTTAAAGAATTTTTATATATTTTAAATATATTTTTTACTTTCGCTCGAGCAAATATGTGCACAGAGGAATAGTGAGACAGTTATAATTATAGCGGTAGACATAGACAAAAGAATTAAGGAAAAATAGGATGAAATAGTATAATTAACTAATTCTTTTATAAATCTGATTAAGACAACATTGTTAGAGCCCTGTGTTGTAGATTATCCTGATGGTGAATACAATATTGAAACAAATGAATAAAATTTCAATACTAAAAATTACAAAGAGATTTCAATGCTAAAACGTTTGTCGCGAAGCTGGCGTTAGGTCTATAAGGGTTATTATACCCTGCATAATGCAATATGCATGGTATATTCATTTCGGTCAGATGTTTGTGTCCACTTGAAGGAATCTCCGGAGATATAGACATAGATATATATTCGTGATCAGCGTCGATTAAATTTTCGATTTAACGATGTCCGTCCGTCCGTCCGTCTGTCTGTCACCTGGCTGGTTCGCACGATAACTTGAGTAAATATTGAGCTATTTCGACGAAATTCGGCACAAGTAACCTATGATCCAAGGGTACGGAGGGGATTGATATTGGGCATGATCGGTCTATAGCCACGCCCACACCAAGCATTCAAAGCGACTAACCTCGGAATTTTCAAAATCTTTAACTTGCTATAACTCACATAATATACCACTTGGGACAACAATATTTTGCACATAGAGTTATATTATACTACTGTATAACCTCGCCAAAAGTGGGTGAGCCACGCCTACTTTCTAGCGTAGCTCCCATACAAAGTGTCTGTACTTCTCTTAAATTAAAACAGCTGTAACTTCTACAATCTTCTGTCCATAATAACCATAATTGACACTTAGATTAACATGGTAGTCGGAAATAATATGGCAGAAAATCAGTGTGCCACGCCCACTCCTTCATGGGTCTGCCATACAAAGTTGCGGAAATTAAAAAAAATGTTACCGGTTATAACTTGCAAACTATTCATCCTAGAATAACGAGATTTAAGGTGTGGATTAGTATTGTATGAGCAACCTGGCTCACAGGAAATGGGCGCACCACGCCCACTGTTTATCGTAGCCCCCATACAAATTTTAAATTGAAACAGCTGTAACTTCGGCAATCTTCTGTCTAGAATAACCATAATTGACACTTAAATTAATATCGTAGTCGGTAATAATCTGGCAGAAAATAAGTGTGCCACGCCCACACCTTCATGGGTCTGCCATACAAAATTGCGGAAATTAAAAAAAATGTTACCGGTTATAACTTGCAAACTATTCATCCTAGAATAACGAGATTTAAGGTGTGGATTAGTATTGTACGAGCAACTAGGTTTACAGGAAATGGGCGCACCATACACACTGTTTATTGTAGCCCCCATACAAAATGACTGAAATTCTTTTAAATTGAAACAGCCGTAACTTCGGCAATCTTCTGTCTAGAATAACCATAATTGACACTTAGATTAACATGGTAGTCGGAAATAATATGGCAGAAAATCAGCGTACCACGCCCACTTCTTATTGGGGCTCCCATACAAAGTTGCGAAAATTTTTAAAAATTTAAACCGCTATAACATGAACTATTCAACGTAGGACAAACAAATTTAAGGTGTGGATTAATATTGAAAAATTAATTGGATTTACAAGAAAGAGGTAAGCCACGCCAACTTTTTATATAACTCCCATACTAAGTCTCGGAATTATCTTAAAAACCTCCTTTAAATTATCCCTTTTAGAACTCTCATAACATACAAAGTATTTCGTCAAAGTCAACCATATTTCGAGTGTAAATTAGTAGTATATGCAAAAATTGTTTTTCAAAAAGTAGAAATAAAAGAAAAAGATGGATATTCGAGTAAACTTTTTATATATATATATCTACATATGCAGGGTATAATTTGGTCGGTCCCAGCCGACTGTAAGGAGATTGTTTTTTTTTAGTCCAACCGAAGGCCTGCTATCAAAAAAGCTTTTATGCTAAAATACTGTTGGTCGCGAAGGCGGCGTTGGGCCTATAAGGGTTATTGGTTTTTGAAAAAAAAAAATTTCAAATTTATATTTTTGATAACAACTTTTAAATGCGAAAAATAGGTATTAAATTATATATATCAGTAGAAAAGTATTTAAAAAACCTTTCTTATGGTACCCATATTGTAGAAAAAAATTACGTGTCTATCGAATAATCTCGACCTCAATTTTGAACGTTGACCTTGAGCCACGCCTTATATGGGCGTTTGCAGCGACAAATTTTTTTATTTTTTATATTCACAAAACTAAGCTCTATCCGAGGCAATTTTTTATTTTTTACCCCTTAGGAGTCCGTATTCTGCACTTGTTTCAAAATAAATTTGGAAAATTGTTGGCGAGTTCCATTTGTTGTCTAAGTGTTGTACCTATACTTAGAACCCATTTCAAACAGGGGTGTGTAACAGGTAAAACAAGCACAAACGTCGATTTCAAAGTAATAAATTAACTCAATTGTGTTATAAACCATGATTTAAACATTTTTATAGGTAACTAAATAAATAACTAAAACAACTAATGAGTTTCGATGAACCTAGGCTGAGCTTCTCTTGTGTGTGGGATAAAGGTTTTCTACAGGAAAACATACTTCCTCCTTATCTTTTTATTTATGTTTTTCGTAATAAAAATCATTAAAACAAGGCTGTAATCACCTGCATTCCCAAAAATATCCATCACTTTATTTCCGTAAACATTAAAAATACAAAAAACTTACCATAACTTCGTTGTAAAAAGGTGAGAAGAGTGAGTGCACCTTGGAAAGTGGTCGAAATAAGAAATTTTATACATCCACAACTTTCTACCAAAATCATGTTTTATCCATTAATTCCAAGAAGTCTTTATTTAAAACCTCACCTACCGGACTAAACCCTTTTATTAAACTGTTGCAAAAGTACGATTTTTTATAAAACGTTAATAAACTATTTGTTTGGACTCAGTGTATGCTTCACTGATGAGAATAGTTTATTGTAACTGTGTGCATTTCTAGCTTTCATGTAAAACAATGCTTCATATATTGAATGTTTTATTTATTTGAACTTGACAACATGAAATATTGCAATTCTTTACATTTTCAGGCCATTTTATTTGTAATGAGTTTAATGAACAAAAGATTTGCGATTAGTCCAAAACGTGTGACGATTTTTAAGACAGCTCTTCTTATATTCATACATAGTTGTCCTTTTCGAAATAAAATAAAATTGTTGTGATAAAGCAATCGCAATATAACATGCTATTAAGAGTGCATAAATTGCAATTACAAATGATATTCCGAACCTGAAATAAATATTATTCGAGAAAAATTTAAATGCGAATATTGATTTTAATTTTATAGCTTTTTCTTTTCTCAACTAAATGCACATATAAGATATTAATGTATAGAGCAGAAAAAATAACTTTGAATAGGATACAAAAATATAAATTACAGATTATTTTTGAAATTGTGTTTAAGAAATGGATTTAACCTTGTACACTGAGGTGGCCGCTATTTCTGAAATTGTGGATATTGTTTGGGACACACTCTAGAAATATGAGGTTACCCAAAAAAAAAAAAAACTAAATACGAAATTATAAGCCAATCGGATAAGATTTAGAGGTTGCGACTTTAGCTGGAAATTCGAAAATTTACTTTTTTTTTTCCTTATTTTCTAAAAAATATTATAGTCAAAATCATGCGATAAATAACTATTTTAAGTATTTTAAAAGTCCAAATTCTTAAAAGTAAAATATTTCTTCACATTAACTCTTCTAAATTTTTGAAAAGCAATTTGAGTTTTAAAACTCGTGAAGTCAAAGTTGACGATATACGAAGAATTCTACTTCCGCGGTTGTGGATGGGTAATCGCGAGCTAGTAGTTGTGTTTCTTCAGCATATTTTAAACTTGAGGCTCTACTCGGGACCTCTAAATCTTGAAGATATAGTCTTCTTCGATGATCGTAAAATTTCATATGTAGCAGTTTTTCTGATAACTTGACATTTCTATAGGGTGTACCGCAAAAAATGAGTTTCTATCCATACTAATTATGGCCACCTTATTGTACATCTACATTCAGAACTTTTCGTTTACAGTGAACATTTGATTTTTAAAATTAGGACAGTCCAAATGTTATGCTTTCACACATTAGAAATGTTGTATTTTGAGGAAAGACAACGCGGCTCTCATTTTTAACGAGAAAAGCAAACGCCATTAGTAAAGTAATCGTAATATTTTCTAAACAGAAACTTTACTTACTCATAAATATCGTAAACATCACTGCAATCGTCAGGTAACATTATTAGTATGCCTAGTATGCGAACAACCACAAAAGGATGACACACTGCCGTCAATGACAAATTTGCTCCAAGTAAAAGCGCTAATTCAGCAAAGAAAAGTCCACCTAAGTAATAGTTATGGTTGCTTTCCCCAATGCAACAATTAAGCCAATAACTATGATGATCTTTACGCTTTATACAAGTCCCACAAACACTACAATAGGCTGTCTGTGATGGTGCGTTCTGTGGAGAATTGGTACAAAAGCTTTCTGTATGTCCACAACTATTAGCTATACTGACATCAAGTAATGTTGTTTGCGAATCGCACTCTTTCTCTTCTTCCATAGCAAGCATAGTTTTTTCGTCCGAAAAATGGTTTAAAATCGAATTCTTATTGGTTCGCCATAAAAATAATATTGAAATTATGGAGAGTAAAATAAATATACAGTTTTCTTCCGGCAATAACTCAAACAATGGTACAGTAAATTCGAAGAAAACAAGCATATAAACGACTGACCAAATCACGCATAAACATAAAAAACGAGTGCGTATTAACTTGAAGCTAATATAATAATAGATATAACCAATTAAAGCGCCCATAGATGTTAGCATTATTATAGTCATATACTCATTAATCGCAGCGACTCCAATAATGATTGGAATGAAAAGAACAGGTAAGATGTCAAGAGACAACCGCTTAACCACTTTTTTCAGTTGAACACAAATAGTATTCTGAAACGTAGGCAACATTTTACCGCAAACTCAATAATCTGTAATCTAGAAAGCTAAAATCTTAACAGATGAAAAATTAATTAATATACCTTACCTTTTTAATATAACACAGCTACATACGCGCCCTACTGTTATCGTTGTATGGTAGAATTTATAGCCACAGAAGACAAATGATGAGTGTGGTTTCCATGACCATGACCAGCTGCAAGGCTCCAGTAAGTGATTTAATGATTATCAATTTATAAACCGAATGTTATTACTTCTACAAAATGCAATGCCTCCTTATTAAAATGTTCAATTTTTGCCATCTTTTATGTCCAACGACAATTAAAAAGATCTTTTGTTTTGACGTTTAACTTATTAATCAAATTAGTGATGAACGATATTTCTCTATCGGTGATTTTATCACTTTTATTGAAAAATCGCTTATGCCGTGGTTATATTACCAATCAATTGAACGCTAATCATGGCGTTCATTTTTCGTTTCACCAATTTAGATTGTGGGTGGTTACACATGATTGCTGAGACGGAGGTGAAATATGCAGTTGCCAACAGCTGGTGGTAAAATTCCGCACCTAAAAATATATCAATTTTGTCAGGACGGTTGAATGCCGGATCTGCTAGCACATTATCGCCAGGAATTGGGCATTTGTTGATATTGAGTTCTTGCGGTGGTTGTGGAGAAATAATACGGCTACTTCCAATCGTGTTGTGAAGCTGTTAATTCGAGAGTGCAAAGCAACGTTGACTCGATGGTGTACCTCGGTATTGCTTGATACAATTCCATTGATATGAATTGTGATGGGCCTTTGCAGAAGTAACTGCAAGTTTAGCTTCCTCTTTTTTCGAGTTCTCGAAGTGTAGCAGTGTGTTGTGTTTTTTGTTGCACTTCATACAGCTTCTTAAGGAGCAATGAGAACAAAAATTGAAACATATTCGATAAAATGAGACGGAATAGGGAAAATTTGAGAAAGCCATTGCTTTAAAAAAAGGTGTAGGTGTGGAGGAATAAGATTAATTGTTGAATGTTGGTTGTTAATCGCCTTGCTCGAAAGGAATAGAATTCGAAGCGAATCTGAACCGTGAGACAGACAAGTGTAGACCTATGAAAACAAAGTATTGGCATTATGTATAATTTAATCTTTCTTGACAGATTTGCTATAGGATAGAAGCAACATAGCAAAATGTTGCCTGAAGTAATGAAGTTGGAAAGAACAGATGCCGGCATTATCCGAATATGGCAGTTTGTCCTAGGGAACGAGTTAAAGCAGCAGACGCTGGTGGAACTCCAAGTCCGATCTGAGGACCTAGAGGAGCGCTAGAAGAAGAAGAAGTGCAAGGAGCTCTATGATGGGTTGATAGGGAAAAAGGATGTTGACCAGGACGAAGTGAACGCCAGAATGATCACCCTCGAGGAAGATTATTTTAGGGCAAGTGCAGCCTTCTGAGAAGGAATGCAGGCACTACAGTCTAGCGAGGGTGCCGCCGCTCTATCGGTATTCCAGGTGAATGTGCCGTTCCAGCAGCACGACATCAAGAACACCTAGGCACATTCACCAAATGGCAAGGACTCAACGACCGATTTGTTGCGGCAATCTAGAACAACGAGTACGTGCGCCAGCCTACAAATTTGCCAATTTTAAGCAATCTTTGACGGGAAAGGCATCAAAGACGGCAAGGCGCACCTACTGCGGACGACTTGCAATGAATGTTTTACATGACGTGAATGTCTAACGTGACGTTGAGGCAGTTACGAGCGAACGGACTACCAGCGGAGGACTGGGACATGTTCGATGTGCACATGTTGCACGATCCCTTAGACTCCCAGACGGGTAAATAATAGGAGCTGTAGAGAAAGTCGGAATTTCCGCTGACCAGCGAAATGCTCGAATTCCTAGATAGGCAGGCGGCAGCATTAGTCAATTCAGACAGCTATCGCTACCGTCAGCCATTAAAAGAGAAGGAGCCGATTACCCATGGTACGACCGGCCCCAGGGAAAGATTGCACAGTGCAGTGCGCATTGTAGAAAGAGGTGAAGGCAAGGTAGGCAAAAAGAAGTTTCTGTGTGAGGTCCGCCAGGAAGACCACCCACTATGGGAATGCAGCGAATTCTCCGCCTTGAGCGTGGCAGCACGGCGCTACTTTGCAGAAAAGCTCAACCTGTGACCCAACTGCCTCAAGAAGGGCTATTGTTTGAGCGAGTGTTATGCTGGGCCATGTCATCTGCACCCGCAAGGGCTACGCCATAACAGCCTATTGTGCCAAGCCATCAGGAAAGAAGTCCCAATAAATGCGGCGAAAAAAGAGCGTAGGTTCGCACGAGGGGTGCCACCTATCAGAGGCAACTCGAGGGGCGGATGCCACAAGCGCACAGGGTGGCAGGACTGACTAGCTGAGCCGGCCGCAAAGCGAAAGAGACAAGCGGCGAGAGGTCCAGCGACCCTAACACAATAGGTGTGGACAGAGAAAATATGTGTGAAAGGAAAATAATAAATAAAAGAGAAAGTTTACCATGGCAATGGTACATTCCGTCTTTTATTAATACTTTAGGTCAGGGAAAGGTTTTGCTGCCTACCGCCGTTGTACGAATTGAAGTGGATGGCCTGAAATACGGTTCAGTACGTGCGTTACTGGACACAGGGATTGGCGCAAGTCTGGCTAGTTATCGCTTTCAACGTAAATATGGGCTTTCAGTCATACAAACGGCGACGAGAATGATAGGATAGACGGAATACCGAAGACGATAAAAAAGAAGTCGTAGAAAAGATTTGTCCATGGTTCGACTCATCGATATATATCGAGGTGGAACTATTGGTGCTACCGAAGGAACGTGGTTGACATCCAAGATTGCCAGCGGGAGAGGCGGCTTCTGCCTCGCCGCCCATTGGCGGCTCCATATTACTGAATATCACAAGAGACCGATTTGCTACTGGGCGTAGACGTATTCGCACGGACAATGACAACAGTCATCCCAAAAGAGAAAGATAATTTAGTGTTTATCGAGACCACACTGGGCACAATGGCCCTTGGCTCTCATGCAACAAGAGTAGAGAGATAACCAGGAGCAATGGTGTCCACCGTGGAATATACCGAATACTGCAAACTCGAAGAAATGCTTACCCGTCTTTGGCAGCTGGACCAGATCGGGAAAACCTCAACGCACAGTACAGAAGAAGAGGAAGTAGAGTTGAACTTTATGAAAACATATTCCCGAGATCAGACAGGTCGCTTCATCGTGACAATTCCAGTGAAAGAAAATGTGAGAGACATCGGAAGCTCCAGAGAGATTGCCTTCCGTCGTTTCAAATACATAGAGAAAATACTGGAAGGCAGCCCCGAATTGAAAAAGAAATATGACGAATTCATGCGCGAGTATGAACACCTTGGTCATATGCAAGTCTCGAATAGGCCACCTGAGAGGAAGTGAGATCGTGTATTACATTCCACATCATTGCGTGACGAAGAAGTTTCGGGGGGCATTCAATGCCAGCTGTCGATCAGACAAGGACATTTCATTAAATGATATTCAGTTACTTGGAGAAAAGCTACAGAGAGCTTTGCACGAGATCGTGATGCGGAAGGTTATTCAAACGTGGCGCATTAACATATACAAAGCCTGCTCAAGCCTTACCTATATACCAGAAAGTTGGAGAAGGGTTAAGGTGGTTTTCATACCCAAGCGGGTAAGAAAAAGCTTGAAGAGGCAAAATACTCGTTACAGTATTTTAGTATCGATAGTTAATTACTCATCACTATTGTGACTGACACTATTGGCAGCATCGAAACGAATGTCAACAAAAAGAAATAAGTAATAACCAGAACAAGCCAACGAGAAAGAAAGAGAAGAATCTCGATAAAGGAAGATTCTGGGGTGTTGCCAACAGAGTATAAATAGAGCCAGTGTTGAGAAGTGAGAATCAATCTAATTCCAAACGTGATTGCGAAAACATTGATACAGAGGCAAAAGTTGCAAGTACATTAGAGTGTTATTGTAAATAGTTGATTATAAACAGAGTTGATTATAAATAGTGTTTATTAAATAAATTGTTGCAGTTATCATTAACAGAATCCAGTGATCGAACAAGGTAATTCAAATAGAATTAAACGTTCACAGAATAAAAACGTAACAATACTTTAGACTGGTAAATTTAACTTCTTTCCTACTAAAGACACTGGAAAGATTACTAGATATCCATATTAGGTTCACAGTAAATGGACACCTTCTATCAAATGGGCCTGATACACGCACGTCACCCTTAAGGTACCGTCCTTTGTCTCATACCCCTTAGCGTTCGTAGCAGAACCGTGGGCAACAACCTGGAGCATCAGTTGGCTTCTGTGGTGTTTCAGTTCTGCGACGGTCAACCGACGGTCTGGCCCGAATTTCCCAATTATAACAACGAGCAGTGATCCTCTGGCCTTCTCACTGTATGGTGGCTTGGGCGCACAAACCCTTGATGTACTTGGTTTGTTTGCAACAGCCGCTGCAGATTGAGAGCTAGACGGGCGATCTGTCGCCGCCAAACCCGGCTCAGCTGTTCCATCCGCACTGACGGAGAATTCGTCGGGTAGGATGAAGCCACCAAATCTGGTCCGTCGACAACACTCTACACTGTGTACAAGCTGAGAAGATTGTGTCTTACCAGCAGCACTTTTACTCGCCACCTTAGCCGCCGCCCCAGTCACGCTCGTACCTGTAGGGACCGTTGGAGCACCGCTGTCATCCATAGTTTTCCTTCGCTTCCTTTTCAAGCCAAGCAATTTGGGAGCGGGTGTGACCTCCAAAATCTCATTGGCATCCATGGGTGACGACCTAGGCCTTTTGGCAGACTCACTCAGAGTGGGGCCGACCGCGCCGCAAGAAGATTATCTTTCAAGTGCACAAAAAGCCTCTTCCTTCTATCCCTCCTTGCCTTACTTTTAATTTTTTATTCCCGGAACCCAATACAAACCCTCTGGAGCTAAAGAATCTGACGTTGGGAGAGAGGAGATATATAGTCAGTAGTGTTTGGGGCCTCTAGAATCCTCGACCCTGCCGCCGAAGCAGATGGATTTACATTTGAATGGGTACCACCTAGAGTATAATCCTTCAAGTTATCCATTACTGCAAAACGGATTTAATTCGGGGCTCCTTCCTAGCCAGTTTGGTCCACAGATGACACCCACAACTTACGTCATCAATGTTGTAGAAGTGATACCACCGCTGCTATAACCAGGGCTGTAGTAGAAGCGACCGCTTCTCTGTGACAGCCCTCCAGAATCTTCTCTTATCGTTATCTAGTTTGTTCTCTTCCTTTCTTGTTGGCTTACTCTGGTTATCGTCTATTCAATTTTGTTAAAATTCGTTTCAATGCTACCATTATTCGTGATATTCACAATTAGTTATGAATAACCGTAGTACTTAAAAAATAATAACAAGTACTTGTATATTTCGGCACATAAGAATAAAGTAATATTGTCACTACACAGCTGTAAAATATAATCTCAAACACATAGCAACAACTGTTTCGCGCTAGTATTGCCAAGTATGATTTTGAGGTTCATACCAGTCCTTCGAATGATAATATATCCAAGCGCGTCAAAAATTTTAATACGAAGCAAAATCCACATATGTTTTTACGTGTTTGTTTTTAACTTCCTTATGGAGGGTCAAATCTTATTCTTTCCTTTTCCTCGTAAATAAATAATTTAGTTATATTTTCCGATTTGCTCACATAGCTGGCCTATGCTTAGGCGTAGGCTAGTACGTATAAAGGGAACAATTTTATATGAAAATTTTAATAAATTTGGGAAAATTTACAATCCTCATTTGCGAAGAAGTCAATTGTAAGTCAATTGCTTTCGCGTAAGCAATTAACCAAATTGAGAATGAAAGGGGGTTATACTTTGTTATTACATTCTGGTATATTTGAGGGCCTGACACGGCAGCTAAAGTTTGCAGGAACTAATCTGGAAGAAAGTGATATACCTGCCTACCTATTTTTTACACTTTCTGATAAATTCGACCCTCTTATAACAGCTATACATCGTATTGAAGATACGAAGGTGACAATTGGCATGGTAAAAGAGCGCTTGTTAACAGAAGAAATTAAGCTCTCTGACAGACATGAAGGACACATAGAAGAAAATACCGCATTTTCACCAAAAAAGAAGAAATACAAGAAATTTAGCAAGAAATGCTCTAAATGCAACAAATTTGGTCATCAAGCAAAATATTGTAAACAAGGATGTGGTCGAGTAGCGAACAATAATGTTCAAAGTTTTTGTTTTATGGCTGATAATGAAGAAGGTACCACAAGACGCGATGGAGTAATAAAATTTAAGTTAGGCTCCGGGGCAAGTGATCATCTGACAAATGAAAAGAGCTACTTGTCTGAGTCTCAAGAGCTTAATCCGCCGATAGTCATAAACATTGCAAATTCATTGCAAATCCACGATTGCCTATAATACTCAACAAAATGGGGTTACTGAGCAATTCAATCGAACCTTAATAGAAAGGATGAGGGCAATACTATTGAAATCACAAGTGCTAAAACGTATGTGGTGTGAAGCAGTTCTTACAGGAGCATACAAGAACAGTGTACTCCTGCAGAAAAGTGGTATGGTTCAAAACCTGACCTTACCAAATTGCGTGTATTTGGATGCAAAGCATTTGCATGGGCTCCAAACCAAGTTAGGAAGAAACTGGACTCTAAAAGCAAGAAAGCTGTAATGGTTGAATACGCTTCAAATGGTAATAGACTTTGGGCTACAGAAATTCAAAAAGTATGTACTGTGTGTGCCGTAAAATTAGACATTGAAGAAATTGTACTCCCTTCACAAATTGACAACAGTAGTCCTCAGAGCATAATGACTATAAGAACAAGTGAACGGAAGCGTCGCTGACCAAGCACGTTTTTAGATTACTTTACTGGATATGGAGTAATTTCTGTCGCCAATATGTACAATTCCAGAGAAGTTCCAGAAATCTACGGTCGAAGTGATACCAAAGAATGGGCTAGTGCAGTTGAAGAAGAATTGCAGTCAATGAAGAAGAATAATGTTTGGGAAATTGTGCAGTGTCCAAAGAGCGCCAAACTACTGAAATCGAAATGGGCGTTTTATATCAAGGAAGATGAAAATGGAATACCTATGAGATACAAGGCGAGATTTGTAGCAAAAGTTTTCTTACGAAAACTTGCAGTTAACTACAGAGAGGCCTATGCTCCAGTTGCGAAACTTACAACTATCAGAGTCGTACTTGCAATCGGTGTGCAGAAAGGGTCTCATTTGCATCAACTCGATGTGAAGACAGCTTTTCTACAAGGCCAGTTAAAAGAAGAAATTTACATGGTTGTCCTGCAACTAGTACATGCTGATAAAGGAAAAGCTTGTAGACTTTTAAAATCCATATATGGTCTGAAACAAGCTTCTAGGTGTTGGAATGAAAAATTGAACTTGCACATCCTGAAGCTAGGATTTACAAGTTCCAAACATGATTACTGTTTTTATACAAAGTTGGATTCAAAGCATGAGGATGTTCTGATCGTAATAATGCTTATAGATGGCTTACTTATAATAGGGACATTATTAAGTTCAATTAAGAAGTTAAAAGAAAATTTGGAAACATTCTTTGAGATGTTTGATTGTGGGGAGCTTAAACACTTTCTTGGCATAAAAATTGCAATTTGTGACGATGAATTAAAATTAGCTCAAGAAGCTAGTATAGACAAGCTGTTAAGTAAATTTGGACTGAATGTGAAAACACCTATGGAAAAAGGATTTCAATTGAAATTAAAAGAGATCAACACTAATTTGAACTAATTTGAATTTGAATTTATTGACGAACATGAAGATATTTTTGAAAACAATCGAGGTTGCATCGCAATGACAAATAACCTGGATTAAACAAGGTTCAGCTAATTGGAACAAATGACCAATTATCTGACATCTTCACAAAATCATTAGATGTTACACGTTTCATAAACATATGCTTGAAGCTAGGGTTAAACGATGAAGAAGGCGCGTGAGAAAATGAAGTAATCATTTGAAAAAATGTATTGAGTTCAACAATTTTATATGAACATTTTTCACTTCTTTCTGTTCATTATATTGAAATAGATATACCTACACCTTAAATAAATTAATTTTTTCTTTTATTTTTGTTATTGTAATTGCTTTATATAAATTTACCGAGAATATACAACTACCTTTAGTTTTGACATCAGTAATTACGATAAAAACGTGTTGAACTAGCCACTAGCCACCGACGTAGCGTACGTAAGAACATACAAAATTGCATTGATTCTCTCCGCTACGAGCAACGTCTACGTTACCGTCATACGGTGGTGAGTTTTCGTTAACACGACGTTCCCATAAGATAGGTCGTGTCAGCTGACACGTTCTACGTTTTTACGTCGGTGGCTAGTTGCAGCATTATTCACACAAGAGATAAATTGTTAGAATATACCGTTAGGAATTGGACTTGTAGTGGCAAACGACGGAAGACAATATTGACACATATTTTGAAGAGTTTTAAATTTGATGAAAGAACACTACAAGTTAAGGTAATTTGAAAGTAGTTAATTCTTTTTGTATCAACTAAATCACCATGATGGAATAATTAAAGTTGCTGTACGTAGTGACAGGCACATTTTGACACTCCCCACGCTCAATGTTGCACTTTGGAAATACGGGAAAACGGGGAATAATATAAGGCCTTTTATGTAAACGTAGAAAAAAAACATACTTTTTTAGGGTCAAATGAAATATGGATAAGCGTAATTCTTGGTATTAAAGATAATTTATACCGTATTATTTAGAAAAACAAAAACATCATTTACCTATTTTAAATAATTTAAAATTCCCTCGAAATTACAAATTTTTTCGTATTAAAAATTAATACGAAAAAATTAATTCGTATTAAAAAAAATGAAGTTTTCCATTCCGTTAAAAATTGATCAGTCTTTGTCAGTAAAATAAGAACCTAATTTCGATTAAATTTGTTTAATCAATTACTTAATTTTTTATTTTTTTTTTTAACAAAACAATGGGTTTTATCAATTTTTTTACTATTTTTAACTATTGTAACAAATAAGCAAATATTTACAAGTTGATATAATTGGAATAAAATTAATAATAATTGAAAAGAAAAAATAGATAAATGCATTTGAGATGTTTGGCCCTTATGCATAACCAGGGGATTAATATTTAATAGCCTAGACAGACGGCAGCCTAATTCCGGATTACCGAATTAACTCGGGCATTAACTGCAGTTAATCCGCATAAACTCTATGAGTTAATTCTCAAAATAAAAGAGGATTAGGGCAATTTGCGATGGCAACACTGCTGAAAATTGTCTATTGTGAATTTCTCCATCCATTTTACAAAATATTAGGTGTGTTCGCTAACGAAAAACTTTCAACAATTGTTTACAGTTTTCAACATGAAAAGTATTGACGCACAAATAAATCCAGCTGTCAATTATGAACGGTGAATATCAATTTACAAGTTTCTGATAGTTTTCAGTTCACGTACTTCTTGTAGATTTTCTCATATCGAGAGTGATAGATGACAGAAATTGATAGTGATAGTAATGTAAGTGGACAGACCTAATAAAACAGCAATCAGCCGTTTAGTTAATCCGCAATACTGCCGTCTGTCAGGTTATTATTTTATTCGGATTAAGTGCGCCGGTAATCCGGAATTAGGCTGCCGTCTGTCTAGGCTATAAGAAATTTTTGAATGTTTCACTTTTTTTAGATTTCAAAAAGCTGTCTTTTCATTTTCTTCTATACACTTATTTCAAAGCGAAATCGACAAAATTACCATCTTTGTTAATTAAATTTTGGAATAGTACACTCAACAAACATGGGCAGCAAAATTAAACTATCAAACTATACAACGGTACACGATGTAGACCGGCTAATTGAGTTTTAAATTTAAATAATCTAAATTAAATATAAATTCTGAACGAAAAGGATGAAATTGCTTTTAATCCTGAAAAAAACGCCAGTAATGCACTCCCATTGTTTTTACATGAAAGTAAATTATAAACTACTTTTTATAAATTTTCTTTCAAAATGAAAAAGTGAGTTTATGAAGAGGCATTACTAATTTGCTAGGGGAGCGAGTATTGTCAAATTAGAAAGAGATAGAATTCTACTTACAACACCTTTAATTATCCCATCATGCAAAATTACTATATTTTGATCAAATAAAAAAACAACAATAAGTCAAACATCAAGAATGATAGAAATACAGATTGCGGCCTGCAACGTCATAAACGAAACAGTACGAATAGTAGGCAAATCAGAAGTGTCAAAACCCAATACAAAAGGTAAATAAAACTGCGAACGTTTATACAAAATTGTAAAATAAGCAATATTTATTACTTTATAATGGAAAATATTAGAAGAAGGTTAGGTTAGGTTAGGTTATGTGGCTGCACTCTCTCTGAGAGAACACACTTAGTCCAGAAAGGCCCATTGTGATACCACTGAGCTTCTCTTCCAATGCTGTTGTGCGTGTTAAATTTGGACAGCATTAGAAGGAACCTACTTATATTAGCCGGTTCCGAACGGCAGAACTCTTGTGACAGCACTTTAACTTAGTTCTTGTAACAGAGCTCTTTTAAGTAGCACATTTGGCAAATTGTTACTGCCGGAAAAATTGCCAATTCTTGCCGGCAGGTGGGTACCGTTCGAAAGAAAAATCTTTTCGATATCAAATTTTGTTATGCTTCAGCCGGGGATTGAAACCACGACCTACAGATCAGATGGCCAACGCACTAACCACTGAGCTACGGCACCCACATATTAGAAGAAACAAGTAAATAAGTATACCGCGAAAATATGTATGTAACCTAAAGTAACCAGTAGTTGCCTAAGTGGAAAAGCTATGGATCAAAATATATAAATAAAAGCGAAGTGGTTTAGTGTTTTCATTACAAGTTTTATTGTTCACATGTACATACATGTATAAATATTAAAAAAAAAATTAAATAATTATATTAATAATTTAAAAAAGAATTAATTTAGAATTGAAAAAGAATTAATAAAAACTAAGTTACTATTTTAGTGAATTTTCTTTTTTTCTTGTGAGCGGTATGTTATTTACATACTTCCTTTCCGTGTGTTTAAATGAGAGCTTCAAGGCGATACATTTTGCGGAATGCTTTTTCTGAAGTCTGCGCAGGAGCAAATTTGTAATAAACATATACAAAATATATTTATATATTTATTAGTTCAACTGTACGATTGACTTACACTTTCTTTCGCAATTCTTCCACCACCTCGAACACGTTGCTAGTGTTATGCATTTTTACAGGGGAGTTTGAGGTT
This sequence comes from Megamerina dolium, assembly GCA_963854835.1. NCBI lineage: Eukaryota > Metazoa > Arthropoda > Insecta > Diptera > Megamerinidae > Megamerina > Megamerina dolium. The sequence continues at coordinate 12,398,560 of OY978529.1, forward strand.
TCTTCAAGGACATTTGAAGAGTGGAAGGGCAAATTTTCTTTATCTTCCTCGATCACCGTGCTGGCTCCTGCAGTAATGATGCTGACATTGTCGCCAACTTCAACACAATCTAATCCGAGATCTGTTAATAAGTTAATTTAAACAAATGAATATTTCCATACAATAACCAATAATTTTTTGTTACCATTAACTGTAATTTCCGAACTTACTTGATGCAACAACATAGCAACGATGTGCTTATTTTCTATTCGTTGCTCTCGCTGTTCCCGAAAAGTTGTCCCGCCACATACTCGGCAGACAGTTGGCACAACCCCATGTTTCAATTTAAATTTTCACGCAAAGCCTGGAAAATTAGGAACATTTCAGAAATGCGAATGCTGTGCTAATAAAATAAATAAATTTTACCCATTTCATATTGCTTGAGGTTTATAAAATCATCACCTATGAAATGGTCCTTGCAAATCACACAATTTTTGTGGTTGAAAGGACTTAATCGCCGGCAGAAACTAATCCATTTTTTTGCCAAATCCACATCACACGGAAAGGTAAAATAATTCTTTACTAACGATTTGTCACAACTATCGTTATTGCAACTCACCACTGCACACTTCATTTATAAAAATCACCTTTTTGCAATCAAAATTATTACTATATAAATACAAGAATTACAAAAATTTATTTGCCCTTTTCGGTTAATTTTCACTTCGTTTATGGCGTCAGCATACGAACACTCAACTGTCAAACTCAAACCAAAAAAGATAACTGTTCACTCAGGGTGCAATCTGTATTTCTATCATTCTTGGTCAAACATGTCAAAAATCAAAAAAACAATGTTATTTCATAGAAATATGTGTAATTTTAGAAATTTACCCAAACTTTTGCAGGGTTGTGTATATATATAATGAATATATATATATATATATATATATATATATATATATATATATATATATATATATATATATATATATATATATATATATATATATATATGTATATATATAATAAGTGTATATGTAGGTATATAACAAGAACAAAACATCTTAGCAAATAGACCTATAGTTCAATTACAAACAATTTGTATTTAACTTTTTGCGCTTTCTATTTTATTCGAGAAAAACCATATAGAAGAAAATTTACCCATAATAGTCCGATTAATAATCATACGATGCACATACGTATGACTTTTTACAAATGAATAGAAGATTATGTGAGTGCTTAAAGATATTTCTGTATTCGTAAAATAAGTACGTTTTCCCTATACTCGTACTATTTCGATTTTACTTGTGCTATCCTCTAGAGTCTAGCTTCATGTGCATTTAATAGTACAAAATGATGGTGAGGCGGCTATGCAATAGTTTTCAAATTGTAGCTGGATCCAAAAGAATGCTTAACTGCATGAGGCAGTGCAACAGTTATCTCGAATATTTCGTCGACACGTGATATGGTTGGAAAGAGTCAATGAACTCCACTCCACACATTTTATACATAAAAGCAAAACGAAGAAAAATGATCGTAATGTACACAAGTTCGATATATATGTACATTAATACGTATACCATGTAGCATATGAATGCATGTAAATATAAGATACTCGTATATGCATATGTATGTATGCGTATTATGTCTGCAAGTGTATGGAAAAATACTATTTTAAAATTCGATACGTGAGCAACTGAAAGAATATTATTGTAATTTGTTCAAGTGCAGTAATGTGTAAATGCAACCGTAAATCTTAAAACATGCAATGGATTTAACAATTTTATATGAGAATTGTGAATATACGAATAAATTGAAAATAATTGATCTTAGGATTTCAAAAATTAACAAAAGGGATAATTTAAATGAATTTTGTTATTTTATCAAGAATTTTACTTCTTGTCAATCGAGTATTTCTATTATGATCCATGTAAATTTTCTTATTAGAATTCATTTTAAGTGAACGTTTCATAAGCAAATTACTTGTAGATCCTATTGATGTCCAAGATTAAGGTCCAAGATGTGATTCCACAAATATTCTATGCACATATTTTGATCTGAGGAAAAGTAGCCTTATTTACCAATGCTCACTCACATATATTTTAATGCAGTTTTGTCCGATTTTATTTATCTCGAATATATAGAATTCGCATACATTTTACAAGAAAAGACGCCACAAATGTTTCTTTCTGGGATTGAAAAATAAAATTCAACAAACAGATCAATAGACTTCATAGCTAGTCACCTTTATTATAAACTATATATAATTTTATAGTTATTTATATGTGAATATCGTATGAAAATAAATTGAAATAGCATAAAAGGAAAATATGCCAGGAATATTAAACAAAACAACAACAACAAATAATAGGGCTAAAATAAAAATATGTCAACTTTAAAAGTAATAAACCTTATTTAATGGATAAGTTGTACCTATATACGATATAATAAAATATAAAGAATCAGGGCTGCCAAAATCCAAATCCAATTCCGACATCGATCACATTCCATCCTGCATATCTTGGCTGCTATTATTGATCTCTTCTCGCGATTGCAAAAGTTGCTACTATTGATCTCACAATTTTGGTATCGCCTCTACCATCGCGTTATTCCTCAGCTCTATCCATGATTGATTACGTGATATAACGGGTATCTGATATAAAGTGTCATGATGTTAGCATATAGCGATGATATTGACATAATCGACATAAACACTCGAGCAGTCAGTGCAGCATTCTCAATTTGGAAAGAGAGTCGCGTCGAATAGGTCTTACGATGAACGAGTAGAGACGGGGTACCTAGTATCAACAAACCAAAGAGTTCTAGCGTCTTGGACAGTACGCCTCTGTTGATAACTTTTGAAGTAGTAAAGGACTTTATCTATCTTGGAACCAGCATTAACACCAGTAATAACGTCAACCTAGAGGTATTGCGAAGGATCACTCTTGCTAACAGGTGCTACTTTGGGCTAAGTTGGGCCCTCTCTCGAGCAACTAAAGCTACACTCTAACGTCTCTCCTCATGCCTGTCCTGACATATGGAGCAGACAATGTTCAGAATTTTCGAGATAAAAGTCTTACACAAGATCTTTGGACCTATTTGCGTTGGTGGAAAGTATCGAATAAGGTACAACATGAACTGTATGATCTGTATACCGACACCGACATAGTAAAGTGCATTAAAATTCAGCGGCTGCGCTGGCTAGGTCATGTCGAGCGAATGGAAGAACATGCTCCGACTAAGAAGGTGTTATATTCGGCACCCGCTGGAGGAATATCTCACTCGACTCAATTAGCGAGGGAAAGAGCTGGCTGGCGAAGCATGCTAGATTCTGCCTAAATCGATTTTCGGTTGTAATGGCCACATAAGTAACTTAAGTAAGTAAGTAAGATATAAGAGTAAAACAGTTTACGATAGGGATAAAACGGTATAGCAGTTATCAAAGCTGGTAACCAAAAAGGCATTTGTATTGCAATTTCACTGCAACTACACTTGAAAATATTGAAAATTTATTACGAAAATCGTGATTCTGTCATACAAACTCAAAGATCGCTACAGATTGCTAATTTTATTGGCTCAATAGGTATGTGAACAAGCAAAATTGGCGGATTTGGAGTGAGGACAATCTACAAGAAATTCATAAAACACCATTATGAGCTGGTGGAAACATTGATCCATACTTCTTTAAATACGCGCCAGGCAACAACTCAACCATCAATGGTGATCGCTACAGGACCATGATAACTGACTATTTGATTCTGCAATTGCGTGGTATGAATGTGGAAGAGATGTGGTCCCAGCAAGACGGCGCTGCATACCTTACGTCGAACATAACAATCGATTTAATGAAGGTGTCTACGCCAGAACATTTCGCGAACTGTTATTGTGATTAGGGGTGATTGGGGTATCACCGATTATGCCAGTTCTCCTCTAACAAAAAATTAAATATAAACTAAGACTTAAAATAAATGTAAACAAAGATAAGTGAAAGTATCGAAAATAAAACAAATCAAAGGTACCTTAAAGTGAAGTTTAAATCAAGACAAAGAACAAAATAGTGTTACTGTGGGTAATATTGTGGCACCAACTATTACCAGTACGAGCAATATCAACAACAGCAGTAGTAGCAACAACAACATCATCAGGCAGGTCTTGCAATTAAGTGGCCCACCGGCAATCACTTCTCAACATACACATTTTTGGGTCCTTTGAGCCGGATGGCTCGCATGCGAATCAGAGTATTCTAGCTGATTCGTATTTGTTTTGCCCTACGGCAATAGAATATACGATACCACTTGAACTTTGAAAATATTCCGCTATACCTGGCCAATATTTATATTACAATTTATATACAAACTTTTTTAATACTTAAAAAAAAACAAAAATATAAAAATAAAGAAAAATTAAAAGGAATGTATGCAATTGTGGCGGCATCGACATATGCCAGCTATAACAACATCACCAGGCAAGCCTTGCCATTAGGCAGCCCACCGGCAAAGTGCTGATAAACCAGCACTTTGGATGAATTGCAAGCTTAAATTCAACGAATTATAACCGAGATTAGGCCCCAATTTCTTGAAAAAGTAAACGACAATTGAGTTTCCAGATTACGCCACACTTGAGTCAGCGGCGGCCATATACCCGAAATCATATTCATACAGTTATTTCATAAAATTATCCTTCTAATAAAGCCAATTTTTAGTACATTTTGGAATTTTTTTCTTTCTAAATTTGAAAAAAAACACCCTGTACATAAATTTTTTCTGCCACTTGTTCTCGCAGACAATTTGAAACCAGATAAAAAATAAAAGAATAAATATGTGACACTTAAAGCCCCGAAGGACTCATTGGCCGAGCTTCTCTTCCATTACTGTTGTGCGTGTTAAATTTTGGACAGTATTAGAAGGGACCTACTTATTTTAGCCGAACGGCAGAACCCTTGTGACATTACTTTTTCTGAGCTTTGTCAGCCGGGGATTAACCACGACGTACAAATCAGAAGGCCGACACACTAACCACTGAGCTACGGCAACCAGATAAAAAATAAGATATAAAAAATTTAATTTTTACATAAAATTTTGTTGAATTTTGTTGAATTTATAAAAAAATAAGAATTGTAGTATTTAGTTATTCGGAATTAATTTTAAGAATATATGTGAAAAATAGACTACTCAGGCGGAGAATATCTTTGGAGTTCTGTAGCAAAATTATACTCTCACTCCAAAGATATAGACGGACTGTCATCTTCAAAAACGCTTTTGTGGCCATTATTCATTTTTTAAATTCAATTATTTCTTGCAATCTTCTACACTTAACATACTTAACATTAAGCAATAGCTATACACATTTGTTTGGAATTTGCGATCTTTTATGGAATACTCTCAGTGGTTCTGTTGTAGATTTTCTTTTCAGGTGGATGTAGATGTTAGGATTGTCAGTTAAATTGAATAATTGTAAGACTTGCACAGTTGACTGACTTGCAACCTGTCAAAAATTAAATGAAGTAAAGACAAATTTATCAATTTCGTGTCGAAATATTGAAATACCGCCGAGATCAATAATTTCTATTTTCACATCTATCGATATTCCATAACACAACGAAATGTTAATAGTAGTAATCTTCGAGAGCTTATTTGAGGTTTTACTTGGGCAAAATATGGTCCGTGAATTATTTTTTTCATTTTTTTTTCTCCTCGCTTTTTTTATTAAAATAAAATTTTCACTATTTTGTTTCTAGATGGACCTTTTGTCATGAATTGAATCATTCCCGCGAAAATACAGAAATTTTTAATAAATCATCGACATCGACCAAATCGAAAGAGGCAGCGAAACCACTGAAAAAGAGATCAGGACCCAGGTATGCCGAGAATCTATCAACATTACGATCGAGCGGAAGCTTATTGCAATCTGTCATCAGGGCATCGAATACCGGACCGACGTCCACATGCAACCACAGAAAGTATCAGACCATGACGAGGCCACTCGAGAGACTACGTGCCATACCAAAGAACGATGTGTCTGACTAACAGAAGATTTCCCTAGTACTATATGTGCGAAGGGTACCAGCGAGATCAACATTAAGCGTCAATGTTCGTCTGAAAATAGCGTCAAACCTGAGGTTGAGGGAACCAGCGGCTCGAAACGACCCTGACTGCTTCATATCTCTCCCGGCTACCAGTCCGGAGCCGAATGGGGCTGAAACTGGTAGTAGCTTCGGCTACGAGGTCTTACCAAAAGACTTTAAATTTGGTACCACGGGTGATCAGGTTGGATTCCCTCCAACCTGATCGTTGGGAACGGCCCTTCGGGGAGGTTTTCGTGGTGGCTAAGGTAACCCAAAGATACGCGGGTAGAGTATTCCACGTCACACGGCGTGGGTACTCGATGTGGAGTTGCATTGCAACCAGGGTGCTGACCCCTTAGATCAGAAGAGGTTTTAGATGGGCCTCGATCCAAACCAAGGAGGGTAGTACGTCCATTCAACGTGCCCCAATTGGTACCGTAGGGTACTGGAGGTTGGTTTCTGATTTTCCACTCCTATGGGGCGCTTATCAACGCTTCAAATTGATACACACGCTTTGGGCGTCGTGAGATAAGGCCATCACTGGCAGGTGCTCACGGTAAACAAAGCGTCATTTCTGCTTCATATCTCCATCGATTTCAAAAGTGTTAGCAGAAATCTTATATCTTCTGATATAAGGGTATCCCGGACCCGGCCCACCAGAGCAACGTAAAGCTGATTGCAGGTTTTCAAAATCGTCATGACTAGATCTGAGAAGCTGTGGGCAGAAGTGTGATGTAGGTCATAAAGCTGAACGCTATACAGGGCAGATCAAGCACGTCGGAATGAATCCCAGTGGAGCCAAGCAATCCAACCATCTTCATTAGAAATAACAAACTGGATAACATAAACCTTCCAACGCACAATTCAAGAACAACTAACAAGAAAAATAAAGAGACCTACCATGCGACAGAGGCAACTATAGCCGAACATGATACTAAAGAGCGGTCCGACAATGAAAGCGACCTAAGTCCATCACATAGCGGCACAGTTCCGCTACTTTTTGGTGGATTTGCTTCTTTTGAGCTCCTTACCACTGACTCTTGCTTAGTTTCAGGGTCGTGTTTGTAAAACCAAGACTCGTCACCAGTTGCGATCATACTGCAGTTGCTAGACACTCCGTTTTCGAATTTTCTTAGAAAATATTGAGCAAAACGAACTCGAGTTCATTTCTGACTATCATTCAACATTAGTGGGACTCATCGACCAGATTTCTTTGTGTACTGTAAATAATTCCGCAATATTCGCGATACAGCCATAGTATTCAAGTGCAATTCACTGGCTATCATTTCTTATATTATTCGTGGATCTTCGTCAATTTTTTCCTTAACCAGAGCCACATTTATCTCGTCAGTCGAAGATTTTGGCCTTCTTTCGCGAAGCTCGTCCTCCACGGGAAAAAAATTTCTTCTGACGTTGGTGGCGGTGTACTATTTCTAGATTCTTCAAAATCACATAAAATATCATTAATTTATCGAACTTTTGTTAGTCCCTACGTATGTATACATTTATAGAAAATGTTGAGTATGACATTAACCTTAAGTAATCCATAAAAAATATTTATTGTACATTTCATCAAAACACATTGTATCCAAATGATAAGTAAAATCGTAATTATAAATATTCAAAATTAGTTAATAATTTTCATATACATAACTAGTACGAATTGGTGATTAATCATTGAATTCAGACACATGCGAATAATGGCGAATAAAACAGACTGCAATAATCAAAATAAACGAATGAAAAGAACTGGTATTATGTGAAAACAGCAGATGACGTCTATAGAGCATTGCCACATAAATATAAATAAATGCATACGAAGTATTACCAGCAAGGTGAACGAGAGATTTCGGTAGTTATTTTTAAACTGCATTAAAAAGTGATTGTTTGGATACATAAGACGAATTTAAATCACAGTTCCATTTCATATATTGATAGAATCCAATGATAGAACAAGGCTAATAAATATCAGAAATAAACGCTCATAGTAAAAACGTAACTAAAGTAAGTATTCATTACCGTCCCCATGAAAAAATTTTTTTTTAGGAACATTTGCCACTGGAATGCAGCAATTGTGCTCGATAAAACTTTGCATCGCCTCTAGTTTTGTTGAAAAGTCATGCATTGCCTCCACGTGTGTGATACGATGATGCCCGTTTTAAAAGTTCAGACTGCAGGATAGAACGAGATAGAGAGTATAATATACAGAGTGGGAGATGCACAAACAGGAAAATATTAAAAAAAACTTTTGCTGCATACATGTACATATGTGCATACTTATAAGGGTTGCAAGTGATGACGGCATGGGAGACGGTTTTTTTATATATATAATGTACAAATATATATATATATATATATGTATATATATATATATATATATATATATGTATATATATATATATATGTATATATATATATATATGTATATATATATATATATATATATATATATATATATATATATATATATATATATATATATATATGTATATATATGTATGCTCAGTGGTTAGTATTCTGAGCTATGGGTCGTCGGCAAGCAACTGGCAATTCTTTCGGCAGTAATAATTTGCCATGGAAAGCCTTCTAAAAGAACTCGGTCACAAAGCTCAGAAAAAACGATGTCACAACGTTTGGAACCAGAACCAGAAGTAGGCCCCTTCTAATACTGTCCAAAATTTAATACACACAACAGTACTGGAAGAGAAGCTCGACCAAAGAGCCGAGCTCGGGGCTTATAAGTGCCACATATATATATATATATATATATATATATATATATATATATATATATATATATATATGTATATATATATATATATATATATATATATATATATATATGTATATATATGCATTTCAATATGTGGATGTAGGGTATAGCAGAGCTGAAGTGTAAATGTAGTAGTATATCTTTTAATATCATAATAAAATTTTTATTGAGTAAGTTAAGTCTTAATATGCCGAAACAGCAGAGAATGAATGAAAATAAAAGAAAAAGCAAACAAATTGTTGAAAATTTACAATAACGAATACATATGTATATATATAGTCTGAGGAGGTGAGATTTGTGAGATTCGCCGCATATATGTATGCAAAATAGATTATAAAATATATTTAATTATCACACTCACGTACATACTGCATATCTCTCATACATATGCACTCACTAAATTCAATACAATTATGCATACGAAACTGACAACAAATAGAATGTAGTGTAAACGAGCAACAAATAAAAATTGTTCTCTATGTACCTACTTGTTAATGAAGACAGCGCAGCCAACGTATACATCACATTGATAGCAATTCGAGCCGAAAACGACGATAGAATTCAGGTTCGTATTTTAGAATAAACTCGCAACGCGTTAACAACGTTTAATTACAAAGCGGGAGAAGAACAAATGTATATACTTAATAAGTAAATATAATTAAAATTATTTTTTAAGAATTATATAAGTAAACAATCGAAAGAACAACAAAATAAATCAACAATTATCTTTGTAGTTATTAATTTACTGTATGAGAAAAGTGTACTTTGGCAATACACTTTACTTTACTGCGAATAATGATTTAATGATCAATATTGGATAAATAATTATATCTCAATACACACTCACACAACATTGAAAGTGGGTGCGTACTCATAGATGAAAATGTGTTTAAGTTCAACGTCTATGATTCAAAGAAATAAATCAAGGAAACACGCATAATTTAACAATGTGATGCAACCTAGGTCAATATTGTTTATAGTGACTTACCTACGAGTAAAATGATAAAAAACACACATATGAAACAAACCATTTTAAACAAACCATTTTTGGATAGTTATGAGTTATACTTATTTGCAATATGTGTGTGTACGTGTGTGCGTGCTCATATAAAATATTAAATGGACTAGAGCAGTGCTGAGAAAACCTAATTTAATTGGGACTTGTCTAATGTACAATCTGCTAAAATTGTATTTTAACTTTTTAACGATTTATATCTACTGTAGTGTTTTATTAACTCTTCTGCTTAAATTACAATTCGTTTTTTGTTTTTTTTTTTTGGACTGCTTAAAACAATTGCTAATGAGAAGCGGAATTATTTTTTGAATTTATTCAAGCAAAATTCTTGGGATTGACTATCATTCTTTGGTAAGCTAAACTACGTATAATTTGATAATGATGCAATCCTTACATATTAGCATTATGTACGTATGTATATACGTACATAACAATTGGGATATGCACGTAGCAGACATTATTGTAAAGTAATCTCTAAAAATTATAATACTTATACATTTTATGTTAGTTGGTGAGGAATCACTCTCTACGAGTGTATCGAAGCAAAATCCTTCTGCCACCTCTTCCATGCAATATCTACGTTCAATTTCATGATAAATGACTTTAAATCTTGACTGTTCGTTCTTATATTCTGTCTTCTTGGCATATTTTGTTCAAATACTGAAACTATCGCAGACACAACGACGAAGCCGTCTTATACTCCAACGCAGCTGATCAATATTTCGTTTTTATTGATTACTGACCCTCTCTCTTTTTTAATGAATATATAAAAAAATATATTATCATACTACTCTGAGTGTTCGTGAGCTTTTAGTAAACTGAAAAAGATAAGAAAAAATGCTCGTATTCGAAGAATTATGATAGTTTATGATAGTTTTAACGAACGTTTTGTGGCACATTTGGAACGAAAACGTGTGCGAACAAAATATTCGCCAGTTGGTCGGCTGCTTGCATTAATGTCGAAAAAATAAGTGCATTGATGTTGAAAATGTTTATTTACACTTTTCGATATTTTGTGCAAAAGCGGTGGAAATATCTGCTCGTATGAGAGTCAGACAAATAAGTAAACAGTATTTGTTGAAGACAATGGAATTGATGGATGTGATCCCTTCAGACGGAGCGCAGGAATTATATTCTCCAGTAAATCAAGCCACCGGCTGTGCGATCGATAGTCATTTTTCATCAAAATAATGTGCGCATTCAGATATTTTTCGGTTTTATTTGCCTCTCTCCAATTCCTTGCTGCAATCTATGTTTTCGACTCCGCCTAAGCAACCCTATTTTATTTGAAGTGAAGCGTGTTCGTTTCGTTTGACCGTTATAACACTAGCAACGCTTGTCCCCGAAGTGACAGAATTGCTGTTGTTTCCTATAGAAAATGAAAAAACCTAGGCATGAGATTGAAAGAGTAATTTTAAACATAGGGAGCACATATGCACTTGTACTTGTGTGCCGGGACCGGCAGAAGACAGCGACAAATCAATGCTACGATCAGTATTTTAATGAAAAAGAAATGTGAATATCGTATTTTTGCTTGCACTTCTTTCACTCTGCAATCAATAGCCACTCTGTTATTTATTTTCTTTAGTTTCAGTTTGTTTTCTATGTAAGTACTGTAACATTTGTCCGTTCAGTGTGATATACCAAGGGCCAACATATCTCTCTTATGCTTCGTGTTGATTTCTCAGCCAATAATAATGTCATTATTTTGGCAGCAAGGATTGACAATGAAATATCGACACATACAAAAGCTGACAAAAGAACTTTCAGCCAAAAAGGAAATCAGGCAGCGGACAATTTTTAATCATTTAAGTTGTAAGACTGGGACAGAACGGTCAATAAACCATATAAGTAGGTAGAACATGAAAAAATAACAGAAACACTGCAGTAAATATCTTAGTTCAGAACATGCTATTATTTATTGTGCAAATTGCGCTTTTTGAGATGTTTCAGAATAAATTGTTACTGGCTGTACATGATTCACACTGTTTGACTTCTGAAACACTGACTACTAAATTCTGTGTCTATTGATTAAAAATATAAATATTTAAACACATAAGAAACCTGAAAAGTATATACATATACATATAGAAGGTACTTATATAGTTTTTATTTTATTGATCTATAAATCCCCGAATTTCATATACACTGAAGATGAAAAAAAAAAAATGTTAACGTAAACATATCTCCTACAGTACTTTATATCTGTTGTAAAAATGTTAATTTGTTTTTTTTTTTGCAAAAATACAAATACTCAAGATCGTGAATATTTTAATGCTATATTTTGCAGAAATATGTTTACCTTAACCTTACACAAAAATTAAATATTCAAAATGTCGTCATCGGCACAAAATGAAAGAATCCCTTTGCCTACCCCATTCTATTTCGTATTATATTGTACATTACGTCTCACAATGCGCACACATAGACAGCGCCATCGTTTTAAACCGGCATATTTGAGATTGTGTGTATAGAAACAACAATAAGCAGGTATGTGTACGTGTGTGAACTGATAAATACCCTGCAGTAAACTCTAGTAGTTTCGAACTAATTAGATATCAGATTTTTTGACGCTTATACATAATTAGCTACCTATGTGTTTATATGGAGAGTACCGTACCCTAAACAAAAATTTGAACCTATGTAAAAAAAATGTACTGAACATTCTTTTTTAATACTTATTTTATTGAAATCTTAAATAATCCGATAGATGAAATACTTGGAAACATTTCAAATTAAAAGTTAACGTATAATTAGAATTGTTTTAATGGAACTTTTTGAAATATTGTCAAATAGTCTGGACTTTGACTGCAGGGTACTTATAGACACATACACATACCGTCAACATATTTTTTTGTATGATGTGTACCTATGTGCAATGAAACTCATTTTCTGAATGGTTGTAAACTATATTTTATGATTTGTTTAATTTTTGTAATAAAAAAAAAATTAATTATAATCTAAATTAAAAAAGCTTCAAAATACAATAAAAATCCGTGAATCAATGGTTCTCAGGTCAACCATCTGAAGCACTAATTCTATTTCTGCTTTTTCTTTAATTGAAATAATAACCGAATCTTATTCTCTAAGTTCTTCTAGTATTTCGGCCAGTGGAAATATAGGAAAATCGAGTATAGTTTTACGGGGAAACATGATTTTTGAGAAGTGATAAAAAAAAAAACATTTTTAAAACCTAAGATGATTGCACTTAATATTAATTTCACAATCAAGTAAATTGATTGTATTCGAGAACATGATAACACATATCAAAGCATTGTAATTAGCAGCTTCAAAAAAATTTCTTTCAAAAATTGTGTTCTAATCCAGAACCCTAGGAAAATGCATTATTGATATCACCTTACGCACATAAGTTCATTTAGCTATAATTAATTTTCCATTGGTTTTTTATTTAATTTGATATACTCAGGAGAGTACGATAAGAAGAAAACGGCTCGTACAATATGAAATATGCTTGCTGATTAGCGACACTATCTTCACCAAAACTATATTGACTTAATCGACGTTAACACGATTAATTCACTATTAATTCGGCATACTCTAACAAAATAGGCGGGTCTAACAATGAACGAGATACCTAGAACCAAAATAGTCTCGGCTTCTTCTAAAGAAACAATCGGATGATTCTAATGAGAAGCTACTCGAATGTTGCTCCTGTTTTCGAAAGAAGAGTTCTACCCAAGGTTTTTGACATTTTTTCGTTGGCGGCAAGCACGGAATAAGGTACAACCCATCAAAATAGGTCAGTCATGTTGAGCGAATGTAAAAACAATAACAACCAAGAATATGTTATATTTGGAACTTTTTCTCTGCGGAACGCAGACGAAGAGAAAGATTCAATCTCCGTTGGAAAGACAAGTACTGGAGAATCTATCAGCGCTTAGAACTTCTAACTGGCGCCAGGGAGCAAGGGACAGAGGCGACTGACAAAGTAATCTAGATTCGACCCAAATCGCACGAAATCGGTTATAATGGCCAGTTAAGTAATTAAAAAATAAGTAAAATAAGGGTGTGGCTCTAATACGCCCCAAAGGGCCCTTTAGTCGAGATTCTCTTCCAGTACTGTTGTAATATTTTCGACAATATTAGAAGGGACCTGTTTATATTAGCCGGTTCTGAACGACAGCATCCTTGTGGCATCACTTTTTCTGAACTTTTTCACAGAGCTCTTTTAGAATTAGTTCTTTTAAATTGTTTCTGCCGGAAGAATTGCCATTTGCTTGCCGACAGGTGGGCGCCGTTCTTAGGAACATTTTTTTTTTATTATATTTGTGCTTCTGCCACGGATTGCAACTACGACCTATAGATCAGAAAGTCAATACACTAACGGCACTGATCTACGGCACTAGTAAGTAAATACTTTTTAACTTTAAACAAAGTGCAAAAACCAGCTTGATCGATAAACAAGCTCTGCTCTTTTGGAAATAAAATATTTTATTAAAAGTGTGTGTATGAATCGGCAGAAGATTTCTATGGAATAAGATGGTGAATAATGTTTTTCCCGTGGTGTCAACATTTTGTGAATTTGCTGAGTGAAATGAAATATTTATTGACAGAAGAAAATTTTGGACAATTACAGCAATTTGACAATTGACAATTGACAATTTGACAATAATAATGTAGTATAATAAATGCTCAATTCAATTCACTTTATTTAGACTTTAAGACTTACATTATACATAGAAAAATGAATTTTAGTCCGAATCAGACATTAGTAAGCCCGGCGCATTGATACGAGTGTACCCCAACTGGACCATCTTGTCTTATTTTTTCGCAAACGCATTCTAATGCATTTCACAAGTCCCACCATATTTTCAGTTCCCAGTTGCCATTGGAGTTCGGCCACAATGTGTCTATTCAAAATCTAATTACTAATTACTATACGTATTCTGCATGTAAATCATTTCTTTAACTTACTTCCAGCCCTCGTTCCTACTAGCATTTTTACCTTTGAACCACTCATCCCTTTAGAAACGCTTTTGCATAAGAAAGTGGTGCTCTTCGTTGCTCCCTGTAGAGGTAAATTAAATTTTTCGAAAATATTTGCAATTAAATGAATACTTACAAGTCGGGTATTTTTTTCGCCTTTTTTGCTGGTGTATCTATAATGCAACGTTTTATTATTTTATTTTAGTAAATTGGCTGCTAAAATTATAAGCTTAAATTTTGTGATTGTCAAAAATTTCTATACTTCTGTCAAAAATGGAAATTATTCACCTCATAACCACAAAAAATTTAATCGAATCGTACTTTGCTACCGATTCAGACACGCTCTAAAACTCAATCATCCGATTGTTTTAATTTATTTGGTTCAAATGGTTCAGAAGAAAGTGAATGTCTTGATCTAATTTTGAAAAATTCAAAGCAAGATTTGTTTTCATGATTTCAATTTAGGCACAAACTCTAGTATCGGGTTCTATAAGCCTTGTTTAAAATGAAAAGGAAATAAGGTACAGTTTCGGTTAAAGAGGAGGAAGAGGTGCCTACGTTTCTCTCCGGCGATTAGGTACAATTGGAAAAACTAGCAACACTGGTGTTTACATGTGCTTGTGTGAATATAGAATTTTTCATTTACGCTTCATGGCATCACTACAAATGCAAACTAATCTATAAAATCGACGACGATGCCAACAATTCAAAATACGAACGACGCCTAACGATGGCCGCACTTCGCTAAACAGAAAAAGCACAGTGTAAAGTCGAGACAAAGGAAAATGAGAAACAAACAACTTTGAACTTGAACTACACGTGGAGGCAATGCAGTAGTTTTCAACAAGAGCAATGAGTGTGTATATACTACGTATTAATTTGTATTTGGAGGCAGTGTGCAATGTTTCGAGAATAGAGTACAGCCATAACGGAAAGAGTGTATTCAATATGTACGAGTACGATTATTGATGCGCTTATACATCGTGCATTCATGTATGTATATATGTACGATGTTTGTGTATGAACTTGTAAATAGATGTGCTTAATTCCTTAATGGGGTTGAATGCATTATACCTATTCTATATTATTTCAAAAATATCACAACGAAAGGGAAATTCTTTTAGATTCTAACGTCTGTACTTTATACTTTACTTTTGTATAGAAAAATTTACTTTGCTTACAAAGAACCTTCTATGTACATATATACATATGTAGGTACCTACTATATTAGTATTAAATTCTAATTTGCTTGTTAAAATGTATTTTCACTGATATATAAAAAGGCATTCAGTATGTATGTGTATGTGGTTATATATTCTAATATAAAATATTGTACTGAAAAATGATGTTCATAGATGTACATACATTTGTTTTTGATATAATATTTCAACGATGAACGTAACTACGCTTATATAAAAATCATATATGTATAAATGTCACGACCTACACCAACACTTAGGTATTCTACATAATATGTATAAACATATACATAGATATGAGCTGATATACATACATATACAGTGACGAACTAAATTATTGGCACAGTAGGTATTTTCAACTTCAGCACTACTTTTAAACCCTTACTAAAGAGATATTTACCCTAAACAAAATTTTCTCAGATAAAATGACAAATTTTCAACCAAAATTAATTTATTTCATTCCAGTATTTAATTCAACCAATTTATTAAAATTAAAAAACAAAAAATTATGCGCAATTTCATTGAACAAAATTATTGGCACACCTACCGTTTAATGTGTTTTACTTTAAAAATTTATCGATCTGGCAACTTTTTTCGCAAAGTTAACGTTATTCTCAAAATGCTTGTTTGCTTAGTAGTTAAACTTCAAATATAAAACGTGTCAAAGAGCTGTCAATTTAAGAAAAAATTAATTATTTAAAAAAATGAGTACCAAGCAAAAAGAAACGACGGAATCCGAGCGCAAAATAATTTTATATATGCACAATCAAGGTAAATCATATTCTGAGATTGGAGAAATGATGAATAGAAGCCGTTACACAATTCGGAGCATTGTGCAGCGTTTCAAGGGGGCCTCATCATTTGAAAGCGCAAAGCACACAGGACGACCCAAAGCTTTAAGTGACCGTGAATGCAGTCAAATTATCAGAAAGGTCCAGAGAAATCCGAAAATATCATCGACACAGATCGCAGCTGAAGTGAAAGAAGAAATCGGAAAAGATATTCACCCCATAACGGTCCGAAGAGTACTGCATGAGGCAAACTATAACTGCCGTGTTGCGAGACGCAAACCGCTTATTTCTAAAGTGAATCAGAAGAAGCGTTTAACATATGCTAAAGAGTACCTAAAAAAGCCAACAGATTTTTGGGACTCTGTGCTCTTCTCAGATGAAAGCAAATTTAATATCTTCCGATCTGACGGCCGCCAAACGGTGTGGAGAAAACCTAATACGGAGCTTCAAAAAGAAAACCTTGTGGCGACTGTTAAACATGGTGGTGGAAGGGTGCTTGTATGGGGTTGCATGTCCGCTGCTGGTGTCGGCGAATTGGAATTTATTGAAGGAATCATGGACAAATCATATTATTTAGATATTCTCAAGAGAAATGTGAAAAAAAGTGCCGAAAAATTGAATTTGCCAGAGTCATTCACTTTTCAGCATGATAATGACCCGAAGCACACGGCTTATGATGTGCGTATGTGGTGTGTTAGCCATATAAAACATACTTTGCCGCATCCGCCACAATCGCCAGATCTCAACCCAATTGAGCATTTGTGGGAAGAATTGGATAGGCGCATAAAAAAGCGAGCCATTACAACAAAAACGGAGTTGAAGTTGGCACTTGGCGAAGAATGGCACAAGATTGGACAAGAAGTTACAAAAAAATTGGTATCTTCGATGCCAAAGCGTCTGGAAGCGGTTATCAAACAAAAAGGCTTAGCCACTAGATATTAATTTTCCATTTCTACAAGCTTTTTTTTAGTTTTTAACAAGGTGTGCCAATAATTTTGTTCAATGAAATTGCGCATAATTTTTTGTTTTTTAATTTTAATAAATTGGTTGAATTAAATACTGGAATGAAATAAATTAATTTTGGTTGAAAATTTGTCATTTTATCTGAGAAAATTTTGTTTAGGGTAAATATCTCTTTAGTAAGGGTTTAAAAGTAGTGCTGAAGTTGAAAATACCTACTGTGCCAATAATTTAGTTCGTCACTGTACATATGTATGTATACAATTCAAACTTTTTATACTTGTATTCGCATGAGAGTGGTTCTTGACTTTTCGAAAAACATAAATTATAGCTTGGTTATCGCAACTTTATTCAAATATTAAATTAGCAGATCGATTTTTTTATTAAAGAAAATTAATTAAAGAATATGTAATATATATGTAGTGACCGTATAATTACTGTGTTTGTACGTCAATAATCAAGGGCCACTCTAATAAACATATTATTCATATGGATTTACCTAAAGATGCATACATATATATACTTATGTATATACATATATGCACATTTTGTCTATATAAATATATATATATATATATATATATATATATATATATATATATATATTATATATATGTTTTATATATACATATATATATATATATATATTTTATTATATATATATATATATATATATATATATATATATATATATATATATATATAAATACTTACATAAAGAAATACTTATGTATATGTGTATATGTATTTATATATTTCATATGTTTATACATTTCAATTGCTTACTATGTACACACATGCATATATCTCAAATGTTATTTCCTTTTCTTCAAACACAGAAAAGCTAAAGCTATTGAAGCTTTTATTGTTGTGCTGAAATTCTACTTGCTATGAGAAAAATAACAGCATAAATTATTTAAGCGGTCGTTGACCTTTTGGCGTCCCAAATGTAGTCGTTGTTGTGTTTGGTTTAACAAAAGTTTCCGCTGTAGTAAATAGAACAGCTTGATCTCCAGTTGGATATCATATCAGTATATGTATATTATTTGTATGTATGTACTTAGTTTTCCAATTTTTATTTTTATTTGAGCTTGTTATGGAGTAAATCTTCTTATATCTTAAACTTAAATATTGAAGTGAGTGGTGCAGGCAGGAATAATTTTGAAGTTTTGTAGTTCTTCCGCATCTTTTGGTTTAAAAAAACTATTGGTGGATAAATAAATTAAAGTATATGCTTAATATTCCTAATAAAAAAATTAGTTAGTATACGCATCCAATTTGACCGCCAGTTTTGGTCATTTACGTTATTGAATTTTATTTGATTTTCTGGATGAATAATCTGTGACTCATTCAACAGTAAAATAATTTATTGTAAAACTTTGTAATGGAAATGTTAAACAGGAGTTTGTTAGTATGTTTCGGAAGGGATCGATTAAGTAATTTGGAGGAAAAGCTTGAAAAGTGATTTAGTTGCAAGATCTAGTTGTGAAAAAAAAAAACACTGAGCTACTACGACAGCTACAATACAAATAATAGTAATAAAACTAATCTCACTATTACTATTTATTTATAATAGGGTATAAATGAGTATTCCACTGTACTTCGTAGGCATTCTGAATTTTCCAGGATAAAAAAATATTTGCAGGTTTTAATATGTGTATTGCTTTTAATCTGATTGTTTTCTACCTCAAATATATAAAGTATGCCGTTATTTGTGGTGGTTTATAAGTATGTTCCTATATGTGAGTAAAAAAAAATGAAGAACCAGTTCTAACACATCTCTTTATCAGCCATACAAAATACTAGAACGAACTGATTTACCTAACCATATTACTTTGAGCATGATTCTCTAAATGCGAGTATGTACATATGTATGTATGTATCTCTTTGCCCTTTCTCAACAGCACTCTCCTTTTCATTCTCTCACAAAATTCAAACAAATTCTAATTCATATTAGAATTTTCTTTGGAAAAGTATGTAGCTTTTTCATCGGTCTATTTAGAAAATGTCGTTGATTGGTATGCGTGGTGGTGGTTTGTAGCATATTTTTGGATACTCACCCACCAGTCTTCTATACACTATCAAACGTTAAATTCGGATTTCGGATGAAACATAAAAGCGTGCATCGAAAACACACAGTACAGGGTTTTTTCTCTACGTATAAAATTTTTTTTTTTTAATGAAAAAAGCTTATTAAAAATTATAAACTGTATTGTTAGTGCACTTTTAATAAAATTTATATATGCTATTTTGTATAAGCAAACACATATGCATATGTATATAAATGAATCTTATCAAAATGACTATTAACAAGCAGATGCAATCATGTGCTGGCGGTACAATAAATTTTCATTCCAGAAGCGTTTACAAAAAAAATATAAAATAGTTTAATTTTATTGGAAAAATCAGAACAGAACAAAGTCTTACAAAGTTCATATATGTATATGCTAAGGATGGATGGATAATAGAAAGGTACACCGCAACTAATTGAGACTGGTCTTATCGAATTATTGACTGATTATATCTAGTATAGACTGAACTGATAATTATATTAAATGTAAAATAAGCATAAAAAATCTAAAGCAATGACCGAACAAAATAATGCCGCTAACTGGACATCCGACCAAACTTGGATAAAAGATGTATTATCCAAATCTGGAACAGAACTAACGGAAATTTCAACAACTAGTAGTAGAAAAAATGGATCTCTTAAAAAGTTTGTCAAGAAACCAGATAAAGGAGGTTTGTAGAATACACAATTTGTAAACAAAGTACTAACAAAGCATAATAAGTATCGTATTGTGAAAATAACAATAATTATATTTATTATTTAACTTAAGACAAGACTTAATTGTTGGTATTATAATAATTTCAAATATGATATTATTTCTACATTATGTTTTTAATACTATAATTCGCCATTTTGTTGTTTAAATATTATTACATACATGCATATGTACGTACATATACATATATAAAGATCAAATGCCGGGTGAGATATCGTTTTGAAAAAGTTTCAAATATACATGCTAACTATTTTTTAATATAACCTTTTTACACTTATACTACCAACTCACAGTAGTTACTAATCAATTTTATATATTATTAGAGTTGCCCCTTAGCCCTGTACACTCTATTCTGAAGAGCTGCCAATTCCATACCGGCTCTTTGCTATACTCAAGTGAAAGTTCCTAACTAAGGACCACTCTATTGTGCGTATATGTAAATACGTATGCGTGCATAACGGATGTGAGAAGCTAAGCATTACAATTGGTTTTTTGTGTTGCGTATTTGGGGGAGTATTGAGGGAGGTTTTCTCATACATACAATGAATATAAGTATGTATTTACTTTAAGAATATTCTGCAAAAGCTTTTATTTGATGGCTCACTCCACTTCTTATATTATATACATACATATGAATGTACTACACACTCGATATTTTCACATAATCCTAAGGGTTGATGGAATAGAAACTATAACATTCTGTTGTACCTATCTACTTGATAAAATTATTTGGGGTGTGTTCTTTGGGAGTTAAAACGCTTTCTGAGAGCTTTTAATTTGTGTGTGTTTTTTTTTTTTTTTTGAATTGTAAGCGTTGAAAGTGAAATCCCTAAATATCATTATTGTAATATTTTCATTTAAATAAGATTTTTTTTAACGCATTTAAACAAATTTTCCATTACAGATCCACAAAATAAAATGGTTTATTATCAATCAACGTCTCTAATAATCAAACCCGAGCAATCTAGTCAATCTCAGTTTTGCACACCTTTACGATCAGCCATAAATACATTTACGGAGCCCTCTATGCAACATCACGCAGAGCAGCCATCTCAACAAATTGCTCAGGACAATTACAGCATTAGTAAGATTGGCACTGTAATGCAAGATTTGGGCACCGTTATAGATCCTTCACAACAGACATTAGATCTTACAAATTCATCACTTCAAAAAATTTTCAATAATGTCAAAGTTGAACATTTACCATCCGATAATACCATCTATGCGTCTTCCTCATCATCATCCTCCGCATCACTTATAGCATCGTCTAGCTCCGGAAGCCAGATTAGAAATATCACAATGGAACCAACGGCAGGAGCGAACTTTACAACCCCCAAACGTAAAACATCCATCAATAAACAACAATTCAAATGCGAACAATGTGGAATGTCTTTCGGCAGTAAGTCAGCACATACATCTCATTCAAAGTCACATTCAAAAAATTTGGGGCTCGCTGTGGGAACCAGCGGCTCCCACATTCGGCAAGTAGTAAACGATGTGAATGAATCTATAGTCCTGCTTGGCATACCAAAGACACCACAGATTAAAGCTAACAACAGTGGTGCTCTTGGTGGTGACCCATATCAGTGCAATGTCTGTCAAAAAACATTTGCTGTTCCTGCAAGACTGGTAAGTAAACATTTATGGTTATTGGCATACAAAATATATTAAACAAAATTTATATAAAAAAATAGAGAGAGAGAGAGAGAGAGTAGACTTATAATCAAAAACTAGATATCACAAAATATCATTTATATTTCATCGATCATGTCCCAGCTATATCAATAAAGGTAGATTGTAAAAGATTCCTCATATAGTGTCAAACTCAATGAGTACTTAATTGAAATTTCCTTTTATTGAACCACAAACGTTTTTAGGTTTTTAAACATGATTTACTGCAAAAGTATGGAGTTCATAATTAATTGATTACTGGTTTGGAATTGAAGCAGTGTACTTTGACCTCATGCTAATGGTGTAAGAAAGGCTTTCAGAAGCATTTTTATGAAAAATTTGAATTTTGGACACCATCTGAAAGAACAAAATTTTGTTTTATCAAGAAATACTGTTGATTTGAGACTTGAACCAGCAAAATATTCGGCTTTGTTTAAATTTTTTTAATCATATTCAAAGATCGCTTAGTCGTTAGCTAGTCGATCTGTTTTTTCGCTTCTTGCCGAACAGTTTCTCTGTTTTACCGAAGTCTGGGAATTCCTCAACTCGGTGCTCACCGCCGGAGTTCTTTCACTCGCTCGATGTTGTCGAATGCTCTGTTCAACAACATCGACTATTCGAATATATAAATATCGGCGTATATCACGGATCATGGTTTCGCCTTATTTTGTACTTATTGTCAACGCAAACAGATTCCAAGATCTTGCGAAAGCCTCCTAGCAAGAGATGTTAAATGTGAATATGATGTCGTGCTTTAATTCGAAACTAAATTTGAATATGACTCCAAAATATTGTTTTATTTTCCCAACAACAGGGAACTCTATGACGTACTATTAAAAGAATCATGAATTGGTGCTACCAATTTTATTTTAATATATGGAGCATTGGAAAATACTCATCTTTTGCATGAAAGAGATTTGAAAGTTTCGTTCAAATAAGAAATAGTGCACAGAAATATTAGGCTATTAGATTTCCTTTTTTAAATTTATTTAAATCTCTATACTAAGCAGACGGATAACAATGAATTGGTAATTTTGATACGAATTTAACTGGTCAACACTATTGTGACTCGGTAAATGGCCTGCTGACGTACATTAATTTCGTGACTGTCACTTCACCTTTCAAATTTTCTTTTTGTATTGTAAATATCACCAACAGTTCGTTGCTGCGACTGAATTGAATTGAATGAATATTTGAAAAATTGTCGAAGAAAGTAATGTCCAAAACGAATATTGAGCTTTTAGGTCGAATGAATTAATGTCGATACATTTTTGTCACCTTTTCGATATTAATGAAAGCAAAATTGAAAGAATGTGGAACAAAAAATGAAATGAATTCAATTCTCGACATTATTGCAGACTTTTTTGTAATAAAGGCATTTTCTCCAAATATTTTTTTTTTTCCTTAACCTACCCAAAAACTATATAGACCTCGTTTACAATTTCAATTTTGTGGCTTTGTTTCAAAAATTATTATTTTTTAATAGATTGCTTAAGTTGTCTCTTTCATGTGCAAACACATTTTTTTTATATTTAAGATTCGACACTATCGAACACATACCGGTGAAAGGCCATTCGAATGCGAATTTTGTCACAAGCTTTTTAGCGTTAAGGAAAACTTACAAGTTCATAGACGAATTCATACAAAGGAGCGACCTTACAAATGCGACGTATGTGGTCGGGCATTCGAACACTCTGGAAAACTGCACAGGCACATGCGTATACATACCGGTGAAAGGCCGCACAAGTGCTCTGTTTGTGAGAAAACATTTATTCAGTCGGGACAGCTGGTAATACACATGCGCACGCATACTGGAGAAAAAC
This sequence comes from Megamerina dolium, assembly GCA_963854835.1. Lineage (NCBI taxonomy): Eukaryota > Metazoa > Arthropoda > Insecta > Diptera > Megamerinidae > Megamerina > Megamerina dolium. Next base: position 12,422,568 of record OY978529.1, read on the forward strand.
CATACAAATGCCCAGTCGATGGTTGTGGAAAAGGATTTACTTGTTCGAAACAATTAAAAGTACACTCGCGTACACATACTGGTGAAAAACCGTATCACTGCGATATTTGTTTTCGTGATTTTGGTTATAATCATGTATTGAAATTGCATCGTGTGCAGCATTATGGCTCAAAGTGCTATAAATGCACAATATGTGATGAGACATTTAAAAGCAAAAAGGAGATGGAGGCACACATAAAGGGCCATGCCAATGAATTGCCAAATGACGAAGAGAGTGTGATGGCGGCAGAGAGTAATCAGATTGAAACTTCTTCTCATAATAATGCAATTTCTTCTCAATGCTCTCCACATTCTGAGATTTTGACCAGAAGCTCAATCAAAACACTAATGGTCAATGCAGAGCCAGCACCCAATCCACTGAGGTTATCATCTGATTGTTCACCGATATCGCCAAAATCACCACCTTCTCCTATTTCATCTTTAGCATCGGTATCACAATTGTCGGCTGGATCGCCAGTTTCGTCTGTATTATCGCCAATTATGAAATCAACGCTTGAGAATGAAAATCACGATTATGTTAACGCGAAGCAATTATCCTCATTGAATATAATTGATTTGAAAAATCAAATTACATTGAACAATGAGGAATTGCCAACAGACTTAAGAATCCAACAGCAACAGCAGCAGCAGCAGCAGCAGCAGCAGCAACTTGAATCAACAAAATATTATCAAGAACAAGAAAAATTGCAAGAAGATGAAGAAAAGGCATCCTATAATTCTTTCCAAAATATAATTACATTTGAACCGCCAACTATCAATCCGGCTCTACTTGAAGCAGCATCCATTGCCAGCCGTCGTCTAATGCTGGATCCAGGAGAAGATCTTACTGAAACATCTTTGGAAATAATGAAATTGCACCACTCACAACAAAAACATAAAGAAATACCCATACTCGTAACCCCCCACTCACAGCAAAAACATAAAGAAATACCAATAACCCACTCTTCGCCATCATCAGTGCCACTGGTTGCTGATTTGTCAAATTACGATGATACGCACGAAGCTAATGAACTTATCGAACACTATAAGCGTGGCGAATTAGCACAACATGGGATACACAAAGGTTTCGCTCCAGTACCAAAATTCGAGTAAATTCTTTATTTATATCCAAATTGTGAATGCTATATATTTATAATTTACATTGTTCTTTTCGTAACAGGTCTTCACTCCAAAACAATGAAATCATAGTACGTCAAGTAGAAGCCGCCATAGCCCCACTTCGTTCCTCAACGGAATCACCAGAGCGATCATCATCTCCAGAAAGTGATTCAATGATGATGGCAGATAGGGACGTAATGACGTTGCCGCTGCGCAAACGTAAACTCTATATGAATGAAGTGCCCAGGAACGATGTGCCCACAGAAAAAACAAATGTGAACAATGTGACTAACAATGACGACAATACGAGTACAAGCAGCGGCAACGCTGGAAATGAAATGGGAACGAGAATAATGCGAATGAATTCAGTTATACAATTCGCTAAAGCGTCTTAAGAGAATATAAAGAATTGAATTTATTAATTATATGCATATAAATATATAAGACTGTTAAAATAACACTTATTGTGTTACGGCGGATCGGTAATCATAAATAGCAACTGAGTGCATATGTTTCACGCCATAAGTATTACTTATATGTATCTTTTTGCAAAAGCTTGTAACATTGAAACATTGACTTAATGTTATTAGTAAAATTAAAATTGAATTGATTGAATAGACTAGTAGAAATATGTGTAAGTAATTGGTATATTATACAGATATATTGTAGCATGTACAAAGTAACACATATTGGCATGATTAATAGCCAAATTAGAGTAATTTTTGTAAATTTTAAATAAAATGTCCCTTTTATATACATATGTAGGTACTCGTATATTAAAATGTTTAGGGGCAATGAAATTTTGGTATACTTTGATTGAGATAACGTAATACTGTCAAATTGAGAATGTATAGCAGTGAGTGAAACCAAGAATCACAGTAAATGAATCCCTTTGCTTGAAACTAAATACGTTTTAGCGCAAAATTATTAAAATAATACTTTGTTGTTTAAGTTGCCTCCTTGTTTAGTTCATATCTTGGTTTTTTCGGTTAATATTTGCAACTTATGATTTGTATTTGTTTTATTCAAACTTACGTTAACGTTAGAAAATCTAAATAATTTTCAAGCTACATGTGAAGCTAGCCTAAAGTATGTAATTAAAGATTAACCAAATTCATTTAATTTGGTTAATTTATATAAAGATATACAAAGATTACAAATATTTATTAAACCAAATAAAAGAAAAAAAAATGATGGAAAGATTTTATATTTGATATTAGGTTAAATTACAATACAATGATAAATAAACATTTAGCACTAATCAATCAAAACATACGTTTACATAAGTAATAATAATACTACAACTTTTGTACGAGTTTTATATTTATACACAATAATTAACTAAAGCATAAAGATATTCTTCTATAAAATAAGCTTAGATGTTATGTAACAAACTTCCAGATACCGTAATGGATGAACTGATTGCCGAAATGCTAATTTAGAATTATACTTACATATATTTTTTAACTAAACATTTCAAATAAAATCGCTATATATAAATTATCGAAAATCATAATAATCATCATCATAACAATACTGACATGCTTAATAACGATAATAAAGTAATAATATTATTAATAAAAAAAAACAATCATAGCATTACTAATTATAATAGGTACTATACATAATATCATATTTACATTAACGTATACCTATGTATATCTATGAACGGGTTAGGAAGCAGTTGAATTTGCAACTGCAGTTGCTTTTTTGCGAACATAAATCTATTTGAAAGTGTATAGAAGAAATCCAATAGTTTGCTTTTTGAAATCTATCAAAGAGAAAACTTCAAAAGTATTTTGACACATTAACCCTAGTTGTGCATAAGGGTCAAACATCTCAAATGCATTTGTCTATTTTTTTCTTTTCAATTATTATTAATTTTTTTCTAATTATATCAACTTGTAAATACTTTTTAAATTGCTACAATAATTAAAATAATCAAAAAATTTCGTAAAGCCCATTGCTTTGCTTTAAAAAATTAAAGAATAAATATATGTACATAATCTCTTACTCTTAATAATTTTGACCCCGTCTGAACATATTTTGACATTTGACGACACAACGATAAAACATACAACAGTTAGGCAGTTTATAAGGTGTTGTAAATGAAAGTTGTATAGGAACACAACACTTATGAACAGACAGTTGTATGTTTTATCCATCGTTTTTATATGTCGTTTTGTCAAAACTTCAAATGTCTTAATGTGTTCAGGCGGGGTCAAAATTATTAACTCTCTGGTTAAGTACAAGATTATGAATTTCTATTCTTTTAATTTTAAAGCAAAACAATGAGTTTTAACAAATTTTTTAAATAGTTGGTAATAATTGTAATAATAAAAAAAAATGTTTACAAGTTGATATAATTAGAATAAAATTAACAATGATTGAAAAAAAAAGACAAATGCATTTGAGATGTTTGAGCCTTATGTTTTTTACTTTGATAGATTTTTATGTAAGAATTCAACTAGCATATATCCTTCACGCGTTTAGCCGTGGTCTACAACAAAATAAATAAAACGTAAAAATACAGAAATAAAATAAAATAATTAAATATTTATTTTTATTCCATTATATTTACCCATAATGGAATAATAAAAGGTGCTGTATGTAGGATTTTATCTCTTACTAATTTGACAATTCTCGCTCCCCTAGCAAGTTAATAATGCTTCTTCGTAAACTTACTTTTTCATTGTCAAAGAAAATTTATAAAAAGTAGTTTATAATTTACTTTCATGTAAAAGCAAGTGGGGTGCATTACCACTTTTAATCCTTTTCGTTCAAAATTTATATTTAATTTAGGTTAATTCCATTTAAAACTCAATTAGCCGGTCCACATCGTGTACCGTTGTATAGTTTGATAGTTTTATTTTGGAGCCTATGTTAGTTGAGTGTACTATTCCAAAATTTAATTAACAAAGATGGTAATTTTGACGCTTCCGTTTTGAAATAAGTGTATAGAAGAAAATGAAAAGACGGCTTTTTGAAATCTATGAAAGATAAAAATTCAAAAAATTTTGACATATTAATCTCCTGGTTGTGCATAAGGGTCTCTCAAATGCATTTATCTATTTTTTTCTTTTCAATTATTATTAATTTTATTCCAATTATATCAACTAGCAAATATTTGCTTATTGGTTACAATAGTTAAAAATAGTTAAACAAATTTGTTAAAACCCATTGTTTTGTTTTAAAAAATAAAAGAATATAAATTCACCATCTTGTACTCTACTGCAGCATTCTCAGAGTTGGAAAGAGAGTCGCGTCGGATGGGTCTCACGGTGAACGAGAGCAAGACGAAGTATCTAGTGTCAACAAACAAAGCAACCGGCGTCTTGGACAGCACGTCACTGTTGACAACTATGCTTTTGAAGTAGTAAGGGACTTTGTCTATCTTAGAACCAGCATTAACAGCAGTAATGACGTCAGCTTGGAGATCATGCGTAAGCAATTGAGTAAGCAATTGAGAAGTCGAGCCCTCTCTCGAAGTACGAAAACTACACTCTACAAGTCTCTCATCATGCCTGTCCTAACATATGGCGCTGAAGCCTGGACAATTTCCATCTCGAATGAGCGAATGCTTGGAGTTTTCGAGAGAAAAGTCCTACGCAAGATCTTTGCACCTATTTGCGTTGGTGGCGAGTACCGAATAAGGTACAACCATGAGCTGTACGAGCTGTATGCCGATATTGACATAGTAAAGCGTATCAAAATCCAGCGGCTGCGCTAGCTAGGTCATATCGAGCGAATGGAAGAACACGCTCCAGCTAAGAAGGTGTTATATTCGAAACCCGCTGGAGGACGACGCAGAAGAGGAAGACCAAACCTCCGGTGGAAAGACCAAGTACTGGAGAACCTGACGGCGCTTGGAATTTCTAACTGGCGCCAGCTAGCGAAGAACAGAGATGGCTGGCTAAGCATGTTATTTTCGGCCTAAATCGATATTCGGTTGTTATGGCCACATAAGTAAGTAAGTAAGTGCTCTTACTGTAGGCGGCGTCTTTCTCTGCGGTAGCGTCGCGACACTCCTGATCATACCACTCATTCCTCAGAGGCCGGTAGTAACCGATTACCTCCTCGGCAGCAGTAGTCATGGAGTGGGATATATGTGTCCACCGTGCGCATGTATCATCAAGTGGGGGAGTGTTCTGCATAAGCAGATCCGATAGTCGAGTGGAAAATGCATCTACTGTCTCTGGTGATCGCAGCTTACTGACGTCGAGCTTTCTCTGTGTGGCACTTCTCTTGCTATTTGCGACACATAAGCGTGTGCGCACCTTAGCTGCAACAAGGTAGTGATCCTAGTCGATGTTGGCACCACGAATCGATTTCACGTCCATCACACTGGAAGCATGCCTTCCGTCAATCACCACATGATCAATTTGGTTTCTTGTACGTTGATCTGGAGGCAGCCATGTCGCTTTGTGGATGTCGAGATGCTGGAATCTGGTACCACCAATTACCATGTTTCGTGCTGCGGCGAAGTCGATCAGCCTCATTCCGTTATCGGAGGGTAAGTAAGTACTCTACTAGAGGGTTAATAATTTTGACACTGCCTGAAGAGATTTTGACATTTTGCGTTTTGACAAAAATAACATATAACGATAAAATATACAACAGTCTGTACACAAGTGTTGTGTTCGTATACAACTTTCATTTACAACATTAAACTTTACAATACCTTGGGAACTGTCCAAATAAAAGTATGAACAAGCTAAGTAATTGATTAAACAAATTTAATCGAAATTAGGTTCTTATTTCACTGACAAAGACTAATAAATTTTTAACGGAATGAAAAACTTCATTTTGGCTTATTTTAATACGAAAAAATTTGTAATTTCGAGGGAATTCTAAATTGTTTAAAAAAGGTAAATGATGTTCTTTTCTAAATAACACGGTATAAATTATCTTTAATACCAAGAATCACGGATATACATATTTCATTTGATTTTAAAATAAGTATGTTTTACCTACGTTTTCATAAAAAAAAATAATAAATAAATATGTGGCACTTAAAGCCCTAAAGGGCTCATTGGCCGAGCTTCTCTTCTATTACTGTTGTGCGTCTTAAATTTTGGACAGTATTAGAATGGACCTACTTATTTTAGCCGGTTCCGAACGGCAGAACACTTGTGACATCACTTTTTCTGAGCTTTGTCACAGGGTTCTTTTTAGAAGCTTTTTCATGGCAAGTTGTTACTGTCGGAAGAATTGCCAATTGCTTGCCGACAGGTGGGTACCATTCGAAAGAAAAATCTTTTCGATATAAAATTTGTTATGCATCAGCCGGGTATTGAACCACGACCTACAGATCAGAAGGCGAACACACTAACCACTGAGCTACGCCACCCACGTTTTCATAAAAGGCCTTAAATTATTCCACATTTTCCCGTACTTCCAAAATACAACATTGAGCTTGGGGAGTGTCAAAACGTGTCTGTCACTACGTACAGCAACTTTTTTTAATCCATCATGATATTTACCGGAATGATATCACTCGGATTCATCCTTATTTTAATTTTGTTTGAAGTTTTTCACTTGAATTTCAAAAAATTGTCTATTTTTTTCTATACACTTATCTCGAAACGAGGACGTCAAAATTCATTTCTATGGCATAGCACACTCAATAAGCATAGACTGCAAAGTTGATGCTACAACAGTTGTAGAACTATACAACTATACAACGATACAACGACATAAAACACCTTGTGAACTGCCTAAGTCTGTTCACAAGTGAAGGATGATGGAATTATTATGGAACATTGCTCCAATCAGAGAGGTTTTTCGAACTCTGTGACGTAACACTGGTCCACCTGCAAAAGAAATGACAAAATAGCGAAAAAATTGAAAAGAAAAATGAAAAACAATGCGGAATAATGAATGAATAAAGAAGCAATTGGATTAAATCCCTAAGAAACAATTAGCGGTTAAAGATGGGCGCAGCATTGGTATTCTATCATCTGTGTTCACGAGTGTTGTGTTCTTATACAACTTCATTTACAACATAAAACTTTAAAACACCTTGTGAACTGCTTATATATTTTTATATATTACACAGTTACATCACTTATTATTTATCAGTGAGAAAAGTATTATTCTCTGTTTGCAACAGCAACAACAATATATGTATTTACAGTGGCTCACAGCTTATTTCGTACAGTGTATATATTTTTATGTACATGGCTGTAACATCGAAACTAAAAAACTTATCGATAAGTTTTGAATGTAGATGTCTGTGTATGTGTTTAGTAAACCTAATAAGAAAACGGGGAACCCCAAAAATTTTTCTTTTTGTTATGCAAGAGAGAAAAACTATTGATCAGCTGATTTTCAGCTCACATCTTATTTCGTACGCAAACTTCAATGTAGGTAAGTTTCATTCTGCCGCGCAGTTACAAAGTTTTTTTGAATTGTATGAGTTTTTGGACCTTTTTAACTATTATAACAATTTTTATTATTATTATTTTAAATAGTTAAAGTGCTGTAAATTAAACATTTAGCTTTATGGGTCATCGTACAACGATGGAACAGCGTAAACTGGTAATTAACCATTTTAGGAAAGGTCAGAGTGTGCAAAAAATTGCTGAAATGACAAATTTAAGTGCCTCAACTGTCCAATACATCATTCAACGCTTCGTTCGCGAAAATCGGTTGGAGAACAAGGGCAGAGAAGCACCTAATAAGATTTTTAACGCATCAGACGAGCGTTATATTGTACGAAAAATTAAGAAAAATCCAAAGTTATCCGCTCCGAAGTTGGCTGCAGAGGTTCAGCGTGAAATAGGAAAATCATCCAGTGCTGAAACTGTCCGACGTGTGCTGCGCAATCATGACTTGAACGGTCGAGTAGCCCGAAAGAAACCATTCATTTCGAAAATGAATATACAACGCCGACTTGACTTCGCCAAAGAGCATATTATTAATACTCCTGCGTTCTGGAATACCGTTATTTTCGCGGATGAGTCTAAGTTTAATATTTTTGGCTCGGACGGAATGTCATATGTTTGGCGTAAAGCTAATACCGAGCTAAACAAGGAGAACCTTAAGCCCACAGTGAAGCATGGTGGCGGTAGCGTGATGGTTTGGGCCTGTATGTCAGCAGCCGGAGTAGGTGAATTGGTTTTTATTGAGGGAACAATGGACAAAATGAAGTACCTCGAGATTCTGAAAAACAATTTACTTCAAAGTGCAGACAAACTGGGTTTGCGGGAAGAATTTCGGTATTACCAAGATAATGACCCAAAACATAAATCTGGGATTGTGCAATCTTGGCTTATTTGAACTGCTCACACTTGATGTCTCCACCACCACAGTCACCTGACATGAATGTGATTGAAAATCTTTAGTCTATTTTGGACAATAAAATAAGAACACACAAGATTTCTAATAAGCAAGACCTAAAGAAGGTACTGATGGAGGAATGGAAAAAAATCACACCAGACATCACTCAAAAATTGGTGGATTCAATGCCAAGTAGACTCCAGGCTGTCATTAACGCTAAGGGATGTCATACTAAATATTAAAATCAACTTACTTTGTTTTTAGTTTGAACTTAAAGAGACTGTACGAAATAAGCTGTGACATGAATTTTCCTATTTTTTTCTTATTTTATTTTTTTATAGTGTCAAACACTAAAATTTTGAAAAAGTAAATTTTGGAAAATAAAAAACAAACCTTCCTTTCAAAAATGGCATTTATATTTTGTTCAAATTTTTGCTATATTAGGAATTACGACTGCAGCAATTTTTAAACTGTCACTGTACGAAATAAGCTGGGAGCCAATGTATATATATATATATATATATATATATATATATATATATATATATATATATATATATATATATATATATATATATATATATATATATATATATATATATATATTTATATATATATATGTGTGTGTGTGTGTGTGTGTGTGTGTGTGTGTGTATATACATTTGTGTATATACATATATATATATATATATATATATACAGTGGCTCCCAGCTTATTTCGTACAGTGACAGTTTAACAATTGCTGCAGTAGTAATTCCTAATATAGCAAAAATTTGAACAAAATATAAATGCCATTTTAGAAAGGAAGGTTTGTTTTTTATTTTCCAAAATTTACTTTTTCAAAATTTTAGTGTTTGACACTATAAAAAAATAAAATAAGAAAAAAATAGGAAAATTCATGTCACAGCTTATTTCGTACAGTCTCTTTAAGTTCAAACTAAAACCAAAGTAAGTTGATTTTAATATTTAGTATGACATCCCTTAGCGTTAATGACAGCCTGGAGTCTACTTGGCATTGAATCCACCAATTTTTGAGTGATGTCTGGTGTGATTTTTTTCCATTCCTCCATCAGTACCTTCTTTAGGTCTTGCTTATTAGAAATCTTGTGTGTTCTTATTTTATTGTCCAAAATAGACTAAAGATTTTCAATCACATTCATGTCAGGTGACTGTGGTGGTGGAGACATCAAGTGTGAGCAGTTCAAATAAGCCAAGATTGCACAATCCCAGATTTATGTTTTGGGTCATTATCTTGGTAATACCGAAATTCTTCCCGCAAACCCAGTTTGTCTGCACTTTGAAGTAAATTGTTTTTCAGAATCTCGAGGTACTTCATTTTGTCCATTGTTCCCTCAATAAAAACCAATTCACCTACTCCGGCTGCTGACATACAGGCCCAAACCATCACGCTACCGCCACCATGCTTCACTGTGGGCTTAAGGTTCTCCTTGTTTAGCTCGGTATTAGCTTTACGCCAAACATATGACATTCCGTCCGAGCCAAAAATATTAAACTTAGACTCATCCGCGAAAATAACGGTATTCCAGAACGCAGGAGTATTAATAATATGCTCTTTGGCGAAGTCAAGTCGGCGTTGTATATTCATTTTCGAAATGAATGGTTTCTTTCGGGCTACTCGACCGTTCAAGTCATGATTGCGCAGCACACGTCGGACAGTTTCAGCACTGGATGATTTTCCTATTTCACGCTGAACCTCTGCAGCCAACTTCGGAGCGGATAACTTTGGATTTTTCTTAATTTTTCGTACAATATAACGCTCGTCTGATGCGTTAAAAATCTTATTAGGTGCTTCTCTGCCCTTGTTCTCCAACCGATTTTCGCGAACGAAGCGTTGAATGATGTATTGGACAGTTGAGGCACTTAAATTTGTCATTTCAGCAATTTTTTGCACACTCTGACCTTTCCTAAAATGGTTAATTACCAGTTTACGCTGTTCCATCGTTGTACGATGACCCATAAAGCTAAATGTTTAATTTACAGCACTTTAACTATTTAAAATAATAATAATAAAAATTGTTATAATAGTTAAAAAGGTCCAAAAACTCATACAATTCAAAAAAACTTTGTAACTGCGCGGCAGAATGAAACTTACCTACATTGAAGTTTGTGTACGAAATAAGATGTGAGCTGAAAATCAGCTGATCAATAGTTTTTCTCTCTTGCATAACAAAAAGAAAAATTTTTGGGGTTCCCCGTTTTCTTATTAGGTTTACTAAACACATACACAGACATCTACATTCAAAACTTATCGATAAGTTTTTTAGTTTCGATGTTACAGCCATGTACATAAAAATATATACACTGTACGAAATAAGCTGTGAGCCACTGTATATATATATGCCGGGTGCCGTAGCTCAGTGGTTAGTGTGTTCGCCTTCTGATCTGTAGGTCGTGGTTCAATACCCGGCTGATGCATAACAAATTTAATATCGAAAAGATTTTTCTTTCGAACGGTACCCACCTGTCGGCAAGCAATTGGCAATTCTTCCGACAGTAACAACTTGCCATGAAAAAGCTTCTAAAAAAAGAACTCTGTGACAAAGCTCAGCAAAAGTGATGTCACAAGTGTTCTGCCGTTCGGAACCGGCTAAAATAAGTAGGTCCATTCTAATACTGTCCAAAATTTAAGACGCACAACAGTAATGGAAGAGAAGCTCGGCCATTGAGCCCTTTGGGGCTTTAAGTGCCACATATTTATTTATATATATATATATATATATATATATATATATATATATATATATATATATATATATATATATATATATATATATATATATATATATATATATATATATATTTTAGGGATTAGCCGAATATGTGTCCCTTTTCGTCCCTCAAATCGTGTGTTAATTATTTGTTCGGTTGCAGAATTCTTCTACTTCCTTCCTCATAATAACATCACGCGTTCTTTCAAGCATGTCTGTGTGGGGTATGTTCCACATTTCGAGTTCATCAATAAATTGACGACCCAGTGTGGACATCCTCCTGCTTGCCAATGCAGGACACTGGTACACTATGTGCGCCGCTGTCTCTGCCTCTTCCATGCATAATCTGCAAATGTCAGCATCCTCTCCATCAACAAGACCCATCTTGCTGAGGTGGTACCTGAAATTGTCATGCCCAGTTATTAACGCAGTCAACTAGCTTAGAGTCATTCGTCCTAGACTGAGAGCCCTCCCCGATTCACTACCCTTTGATAGCCTCAACGAAGTCTTTGCCTGTCTACAAGTAGATAAGTTCTTCATCTCGTGAGATGGAGTTTCTTTATCCACTCTTCGACCTTTGCATTCACCGTCCCGCTGCTGAGAGCAACTACTGGTTCCGGTCCATAAAATTCAGCTTCAGATCCTTGTCTAGCCAAGGCGTCTGCAGCTTCATTCTGTTCTATACCAATGTGTCCCTTCACTCACATAAGAGTAATCGCATTACTACGAGCACACCCATTAAGTTTCTGAACACATTCGAGCGAAAACTTAGAAGATACCGTAGGTTGTTGCAACCGCCTGACCACCGCCTGGTTATCGAGTGCTAGCAAGATTTTCTTACCTTGCACCTTTCCATCCAGTAGATGGTCTAGCGCATGCATTAGAGCAAGCATTTCTGCTTGATAAACCGATACGTATATTCCCAGATTCAGAGTACATGCCAGTCCCAACTCTTTAGAGAAGATTCCAGCACCCGCACTGCCATCCATTAATGAACTATCTGTAAAAATACTGATGTCATTTTCCTCACACACATCATGTATGAGACCGTCTTCAATGAGTGTGCTGTGTGACTTTTCAGTCATCTTCAGCCTACTCATTTCCTCCATTGGCATTTGCGCCTCCTTTACACTGCTATATAACAGTGACAGGATGCCCCTGTGTCCTATCTCCGTACCGAATTCATACCAATTATTGGTTGTCTTCAGAAGTAATGCTGTTAATGCCGCTGATTTCAAAATATGCAAGTCCAACGGCAGCAGCCCGAGAAAGACTTCCAATGCTTCTACATACTGGGGTCGTCCGGATAGCTCCGGTAATCCCAATACAGGCCATTCTTTGCATCCTATCTAACTTGCTTTTCGCGGTCTTTTGGATGACCTTAGGCCACCAGAACACAGCAGCATACGTTATTAAGGACCTGACCATCGTTGTGTAGATCCAGTGCGCTGCTCTGGGAGTAATTCCCCACATGAGACCGAACACTCTCTTACACTGATGCAATACCCGCTTGCCCTTCTGGATCTTGTCATCGACGTGACTATTCCAAGACAGCTTGTTATCCAGGATGACACCTAGATACTTTACTTCCTTGGAGACGTTGATGTTCGCTCCAAAAAGCCTAAGAGGGTCTATTGTTAGTCTAGTCCTCTTTTTAGTAAAGAGTACTGTTTCCGACTTACTAGCATTTACAGAGAGACCTTGTTCCGTGCACCATCCTTGTCCAGGAACTTATCGCTATGTCATCTGCATACCCGACGGTGTGTATGCCTTTTGAGTCCAGAAGCTGAAGTAGGGGATCGAATTTATATTTTCTTTTCAATTATTTGACAATATACCCATTTTTGCTCTTCGCCACTTTCGAAACAAAATAATTGATTTTCATTAATTGTATTATAATTCTCATGTAAAAAAAATTTTATTTTTATTTTTTTGTACGGGTACAGAGTACAGATCAAACAATTTTCGCATTATAATTTCCGATTCATATATTTCAATATATATATATATATATATGGGTCCAGTCAATTGACCGCCTAGATCGTGCGATTTAACGCCTCTAGACTATTTTTTGTGGGGCTATGTTAAGGCTCATGCCTATAGCGGCAAGCCCGCAACGGTTGACGCACTGGAAGCCAATATTGAAGAGCTTAGTCTTTAGATACCGGCCGATATGTTGGAGAGAGTATGCCAAAATTGGACCCAGCTTATCAACCATTTGAGGCGCAGCCGCGGTCAATATTTACATGAAATCATCATCATTCAAATAAAGATTTCATACATTGCTCTAAATTTTGTACTTTTTAAAAATCAAATCCGAAGGCTTTTAAAAAACACCCTGAACGCTGCATCTAATTGATTATCCAAATCGTATGGTATAGTATTTGCTAAGGAATTTGTTACAATACGATTGGATATTTGAGCCTTATCTTACAAATTTACTGCCTGCAGTGCTACCCTCATGGAAGAATCCATTAGGCAAAATATGTTAGATAACAAATAAAATACACTAATTATTACCAATCGCACACTGCGACCGCTTTATACAAGTCGATGCTCAAAAATCTTTAATCATCATTATTTTCGGTGATAACACTGGTCAACAAATAAATAATTTGTTTAACTTGATAATTTTTTAACTTAATCAGTAAGTACTACAACGAGCTTGACCGTCTTACTCACTGAATTACATCGTACACAGCGTGCTCAAAACTTTAAATAATAAGGTACTGCTATAATAAATTAAATAAAAAGAATGGCATAAGTGCAGAATAGCCCACTTGAAGGAAAACAAACAAAAACATGTTTTTCGTATAGAGCCTATTTTTGTGAATATAAAAAACCAAAAATTGTTTCTCTCTAACGCCCATATAAGGCGTGGCTACTGGTCAAATTTCAAATTTTCGATCGAAATTACTCAATAAATTCGCAATTATTCCTTATGCCGTGGTTATATAAATATAAGACGCACAACAGTAATGGAAGAGAAGCTCGGCCATTGAGCCCTTTGGGGCTTTAAGTGCCACATATTTATTTTTATATATATATATATATATATATATATATATATATATATATATATATATTTTAGGGATTAGCCGAATATGTGTACCTTTTCGTCCCTCAAATCGTGTGTTAATTATTTGTTCGGTTGCAGAATTCTTCTACTTCCTTCCTCATAATAACATCACGCGTTCTTTCAAGCATGTCTGTGTGGGGTATGTTCCACATTTCGAGTTCATCAATAAATTGACGACCCAGTGTGGACATCCTCCTGCTTGCCAATGCAGGACACTGGTACACTATGTGCGCCGCTGTCTCTGCCTCTTCCATGCATAATCTGCAAATGTCAGCATCCTCTCCATCAACAAGACCCATCTTGCTGAGGTGGTACCTGAAATTGTCATGCCCAGTTATTAACGCAGTCAACTAGCTTAGAGTCATTCGTACTAGACTGAGAGCCCTCCCCGATTCACTACCCTTTGATAGCCTCAACGAAGTCTTTGCCTGTCTACAAGTAGATAAGTTCTTCATCTCGTGAGATGGAGTTTCTTTATCCACTCTTCGACCTTTGCATTCACCGTCCCGCTGCTGAGAGCAACTACTGGTTCCGGTCCATAAAATTCAGCTTCAGATCCTTGTCTAGCCAAGGCGTCTGCAGCTTCATTCTGTTCTATACCAATGTGTCCCTTCACTCACATAAGAGTAATCGCATTACTACGAGCACACCCATTAAGTTTCTGAACACATTCGAGCGAAAACTTAGAAGATACCGTAGGTTGTTGCAACCGCCTGACCACCGCCTGGTTATCGAGTGCTAGCAAGATTTTCTTACCTTGCACCTTTCCATCCAGTAGATGGTCTAGCGCATGCATTAGAGCAAGCATTTCTGCTTGATAAACCGATACGTATATTCCCAGATTCAGAGTACATGCCAGTCCCAACTCTTTAGAGAAGATTCCAGCACCCGCACTGCCATCCATTAATGAACTATCTGTAAAAATACTGATGTCATTTTCCTCACACACATCATGTATGAGACCGTCTTCAATGAGTGTGCTGTGTGACTTATCAGTCATCTTCAGCCTACTCATTTCCTCCATTGGCATTTGCGCCTCCTTTACACTGCTATATAACAGTGACAGGATGCCCCTGTGTCCTATCTCCGTACCGAATTCATACCAATTATTGGTTGTCTTCAGAAGTAATGCTGTTAATGCCGCTGATTTCAAAATATGCAAGTCCAACGGCAGCAGCCCGAGAAAGACTTCCAATGCTTCTACATACTGGGGTCGTCCGGATAGCTCCGGTAATCCCAATACAGGCCATTCTTTGCATCCTATCTAACTTGCTTTTCGCGGTCTTTTGGATGACCTTAGGCCACCAGAACACAGCAGCATACGTTATTAAGGACCTGACCATCGTTGTGTAGATCCAGTGCGCTGCTCTGGGAGTAATTCCCCACATGAGACCGAACACTCTCTTACACTGATGCAATACCCGCTTGCCCTTCTGGATCTTGTCATCGACGTGACTATTCCAAGACAGCTTGTTATCCAGGATGACACCTAGATACTTTACTTCCTTGGAGACGTTGATGTTCGCTCCAAAAAGCCTAAGAGGGTCTATTGTTAGTCTAGTCCTCTTTTTAGTAAAGAGTACTGTTTCCGACTTACTAGCATTTACAGAGAGACCTTGTTCCGTGCACCATCCTTGTCCAGGAACTTATCGCTATGTCATCTGCATACCCGACGGTGTGTATGCCTTTTGAGTCCAGAAGCTGAAGTAGGGAATCGAATTTATATTTTCTTTTCAATTATTTGACAATATACCCATTTTTGCTCTTCGTCACTTTCGAAACAAAATAATTGATTTTCATTAATTGTATTATAATTCTCATGTAAAAAAAATATTATTTTTTATTTTTTTGTACGGGTACAGAGTACAGATCAAACAATTTTCGCATTATAATTTCCGATTCATATATTTCAATATATATATATATATGGGTCCAGTCAATTGACCGCCTAGATCGTGCGATTTAACGCCTCTAGACTATTTTTTGTGGGGCTATGTTAAGGCTCATGCCTATAGCGGCAAGCCCGCAACGGTTGACGCACTGGAAGCCAATATTGAAGAGCTTAGTCTTTAGATACCGGCCGATATGTTGGAGAGAGTATGCCAAAATTGGACCCAGCTTATCAACCATTTGAGGCGCAGCCGCGGTCAATATTTACATGAAATCATCATCATTCAAATAAAGATTTCATACATTGCTCTAAATTTTGTACTTTTTAAAAATCAA
Source organism: Megamerina dolium (assembly GCA_963854835.1). Classification (NCBI taxonomy): domain Eukaryota; kingdom Metazoa; phylum Arthropoda; class Insecta; order Diptera; family Megamerinidae; genus Megamerina; species Megamerina dolium. Next base: position 12,439,041 of record OY978529.1, read on the forward strand.
ATCCGAAGGCTTTTAAAAAACACCCTGAACGCTGCATCTAATTGATTATCCAAATCGTATGGTATAGTATTTGCTAAGGAATTTGTTACAATACGATTGGATATTTGAGCCTTATCTTACAAATTTACTGCCTGCAGTGCTACCCTCATGGAAGAATCCATTAGGCAAAATATGTTAGATAACAAATAAAATACACTAATTATTACCAATCGCACACTGCGACCGCTTTATACAAGTCGATGCTCAAAAATCTTTAATCATCATTATTTTCGGTGATAACACTGGTCAACAAATAAATAATTTGTTTAACTTGATAATTTTTTAACTTAATCAGTAAGTACTACAACGAGCTTGACCGTCTTACTCACTGAATTACATCGTACACAGCGTGCTCAAAACTTTAAATAATAAGGTACTGCTATAATAAATTAAATAAAAAGAATGGCATAAGTGCAGAATAGCCCACTTGAAGGAAAACAAACAAAAACATGTTTTTCGTATAGAGCCTATTTTTGTGAATATAAAAAACCAAAAATTGTTTCTCTCTAACGCCCATATAAGGCGTGGCTACTGGTCAAATTTCAAATTTTCGATCGAAATTACTCAATAAATTCGCAATTATTCCTTATGCCGTGGTTATATTACCAATCAATTGAACGCCAATCAGGGCGTTCATTTTCCGTTTCACCAATTTAAATTGTTGGGTGGTTACACATGATTGCTGAGACAGAGGTGTAATATTTTATCAAAATAACTGAGCGCTTTAAATAACAATTGAATTGAATTACAACATAACGACTTCTGGGCCTTCAAAAATTACATAAGAATGGCCGACAGGAAAATACAGAACATCCTGCGTCTCATTAAAATTTATATAAAAAAGTGAATCGCCAGTTGGAAATGTAATACCGCCAAATCAACAACTGGCAGTGCTGGTGTCAATAATTGTCAACTCTTTCCTATATTGGCTTCAAAGGACTGAAATTTTGCCCGGATATCATGCTTTGTTATATCGCTACCAATTTTAGAAAATTGCTGTTGCATAGGATCTAGGGCCTGTTCCCATTTTTCTCGATTAGAATAACTTGGATTTCTTGTATCCCAGCAGAGTAATAAACTTTTCAGTTCTTCAGGTCTGCTCCACGAAAACTTACTTACTTACTTACTTATGTGGCCATAACAACCGAATATCGATTTAGGCCGAAAATAACATGCTTCGCCAGCCATCTCTGTTCTTCGCTAGCTGGCGCCAGTTAAAAATTCCAAGCGCCGTCAGGTTCTCCAGTACTTGGTCTTTCCACCGGAGACCCGGTTGACACTAGATACTTCGTCTTGCCCTCGTTCACCGTGAGACCCATCCGACGCGACTCTCTTTCCAACTCTGAGAATGCTGCACTGACTGCTCGCGTATTCATGCCGATTATGTCAATATCGTCGGCATACGCTAACAGCATGACACTTTTGTTGAAGATAGTGCCATTATGTCGTAGATCAGCAGCTCGTATTATTTTCTCCATAATAAGATTGAAGAAGTCGCATGATAACGAATCACCTTGTCTGAAACCCCGTTCGGTATTAAACGGTGCGGAGAGGTCCTTCCCAATTTTCACTGCACAACGGGAGTTATGCAGTGTCATTCTACAAAGTCGAATGAGCTTTGCAGGAATACCGAACTCAGACATTGTTGCGTAGAGGTAATCCCTTACCGTACTGTCGAAAGCGGCTTTATAATCAACAAATAGGTGGTGTGTGTCGATCTGTTTTTCTTGGGTCTTCTCCAGAATTTGGCGCAGTGTGAAAATCTGGTCGATGGTGGATTTACCAGGTCTGAAGCCATACTGATAAGGTCCAATCAGGTTGCTGAGCATAGGCTTCAACCTTTCACACAGTACGCTCGATAGAACCTTTTATGCGATGCTCAGGAGATTTATTCCACGGTAGTTGGCGCAAATTGTGGGGTCTCCTTTTTTATGTACAGGACAGAGAACACTGAGCCTCCAATCATCAGGCATGCTTTCATCCGCCCATATTCTGCTTATGAGATGGTGCATGCGGGTGAGCAGCTCATCGCCTCCGGTCTTAAACAACTCGGCAGGCAGGCCATCAGCACCTGTAGCTTTGTTGTTCTTCAGCCTTAAAATTGCCGTTTCAACCTCGTCATAGTCGGGTGGTGGAATATCAACACCATCATCTGTAATTGGGGTTATCGGGCAATCTCCTCCACTGGCGGAATTGTTCGTAGCATCGCCATTTAGTAACGTGGAGAAGTGTTCCCTCCATGGGCTCAGTACACTCTGGACATCCGTAACCAGATTTCCATTTCCATCACGACAAGAAGAGGCTCCGGGATTTAAACCTCCACTCAAGCGCTTGATCTTTTCAAAGAATTTTCGAGTCTCATTCTTGTCGGTACACATCTCTATCTCCTCACACTCGCGTCTTTCCAACTCCCTCTTCTTGCGCCTGAAAAGACGTCTCTGCACTCCTTTTCTCTCTATACCGCTCCTTAATAGCTCGCGTTACGCCTGCACGCAGGGTTTTTCTGTAGGCGGCGTCTTTCTCTGCGGTAGCGTCGCGACACTCCTAATCATACCACTCATTCCTCAGAGGCCGGTGGTAACCGATTACCTCCTCGGCAGCAGTAGTCATGGAGTGGGATATATGTGTCCACCGTGCGCATGTATCATCAAGTGGGGGAGTGTTCTGCATAAGCAGATCCGATAGTCGAGCGGAAAATGCATCTGCTGTCTCTGGTGATCGCAGCTTACTGACGTCGAGCTTTCTCTGTGTGGGACTTCTCTTGTTATTTGCGACACATAAGCGTGTGCGCACCTTAGCTGCAAGAAGGTAGTGATCCGAGTCGATGTTGGCACCACGGATCGATTTCACGTCCATCACACTGGAAGCATGCCTTCCGTCAATCACCACATGATCAATTTGGTTTCTTGTTCTTTGATCTGGAGACAGCCATGTCGCTTTGTGGATGTCGAGATGCTGGAATCTGGTACCACCAATTACCATGTTTCGTGCTGCGACGAAGTCGATCAGCCTCATTCCGTTATCGGAATTTTCCGACAGTTGGACCAAAGGTACCTTCCTTGCCCACCCTGGCATTAAAGTCGCCAAGCACGATTTTGATATCGTGGCGGGGGCAGCGGTCATAAGTTTCTTCGAGGCGCTGAAAGAAGCTCTCCTTGGTCACATTGTCCTTCACATCCGTCGGAGCGTGGGCACATATAATGCTGATGTTAAAAATTTTGCCTTGATGCGGATTGTGGCCAGCCGTTCGTTCACAGGCGTGAACTGTGAGACAAGATGTCGTAGTCTCTTGCTGACCAAAAATCCACATCCTAATTCGTGCCTTTCAGCATGGCAACTGTAGTAGATGTCACAGGACGCTCTTTTGGAGCAGCCCTGTCCTGTCCATCGCATTTCCTGGAGAGCGGTGATGTCAGCTCTGTATTTTTCGAGGACATCAACCAGCTGGATAGAGGCACCCTCCCTATAAAGGGATCGGACATTCCAGGTGCATATCCGTAAATCGTGGTCCATTTTTCGTTTGTGGGGGTCATCAACAAAAGCGGTAGTCCTTATCCGAGGCATATTTGTTTTTTTCATTGGGGGGGTTTTTTATGTGGCGGGTCCCAAACCCAACGCACAACCTCTAACCGAGGAGATTTTCGCCACTCCAGCCGCCTCCCAGCGGGTGCCAGGAAGACGTTGCCCGGTGGTCGCCACATGGAGGGCCCCCATTAATAATAATGAAAGCGCCATCACAGAGTAAGCAGAGCAAGCTATATGACTACCCCTCATTAACAAATAAAGGTATCACCACACAGCGCTCAGATCAAACTACATGACAGCCAGTGAGTTGACTTGCGATGAGTTCAACAAGGATTGCGCTAGCCCCACCTGGTTGAGGCAGTTAGACACGTTACCTTGCGAAAACACCACCAGACCACCACGAAAACACCATTTCTAAATAAAATAATAAATTTAAAGTTATAGAATTTCTTTCTTTAACTTTAGTCAGAATAAAAAAACAAACACGAATTGCTCTCTTTAAAGGGAATTTATATAATTAATGTTTAAAATTTAATAATTCTTCGCAGTTGTCAACATAATAAACATGTATGTACGCAATACCCGTAATGAAATCTTGCATTATTTAGAAACATTTTTCTCACATTTTCTTTTTCTCTATGTAAAATTGCATATGGCAACAGTGGTGAAATTGGTCTGATTGGTGTCTTAAAGCTTAAATCCGCTGTTTTTCGGTAAAAAAAAACACTATTTTTTTCATAGAACATTCCCCATGGCTCGTAAACGTATGGAAATAGCTTTTTGAGTAACACCTAACTGTTCGGCAAACATTTTTTGCGATTGGGTGTCGTCCTCATCTAAAAGAGCCTGCAAATCATGGTCCTCCACTTTTCTGGGTCTATTTTCACGCTTCTTGTCACTCAAGTCAAAATGGCCTTCTTTGAACCGTTTCCAATAGCGCACTGTCACCATAGGCCTCCACAAGCATTCGATGCGACTCAACAGCAGATTTCTTCAAATGAAGCAAAAAAGTAGAGCTTATGCTCTTTTTCTGGCACGAAACTAGACATGATTATACGAGGAAAAATTTATGTTGTTATATGAAATCACTGATGATGTTTACTAATTGATGTAAACAGGTGTCGAACTCATAAAAAAAATGCTCACTATGCTCACAATATGCTCACTAACGCCATCTACGAGCAAACAGCGGATTTAAGATTGTACACCTGGTAATCACTATTGACCTATAAAAATTTAGAACCATATTTAAGGCTATACAATTACCTTTCCAATGGTGTATTAAACATATTTTAGAAACAATTTTATGTACTTTTAATATTTTTATCTTCATACTTTGTCTTCTGCAATTAAGTGTATGCGGGAAAAGTGGTGAGACAGAGGAGAATTATAGTGACAAATGTAAATAAAAGAATTTAAAGAAAATTGATATAATATATTGTTACGTTTTTATTCTGTGAGCGTTTAATTCTATTTGAATTACCTTGTTCGATCACTGGATTCTGTTAATAATAACTGCAACACTTATTTTATACAACTATATACAGCAACAATTTATTTAATTAACACTATTTACAATCAACTCTGTTTATAATCAACTATTTACAATAACACTTTAATGTACAAGCAACTTTTGCCTCTGTATAGATGTTTGCGCAGTCACGTTCGGAATTCGATTGATTCTCACTTCTCAACACTGGCTCTATTTATACTCTGTTGGCAACACCCCAGAATCTTCCTTTATCGAGATTCTTCTCTTTCTTTCTCGTTGGCTTGTTCTGGTTATTACTTATTTCTTTTTGTTGACATTCGTTTCGATGCTGCTAATAGTGTCAGTCACAATAGTGATGAGTAATTAATTATCGATACTCGTTACAATATTATTGTAATAATTATCACCTTCTTCTAATTCGATAAAATTACTGACGGTGGCGAAGCCGGTGTCGGCCACATAAGGCTTATTTTTTTGCACCCCGTCGAATGCTGGTTATTATGAACGGCTTTTATCCAAAAATACTGATTGTCACGAACATGGCGTTGGTTTATAAGCGTCAATTTTTTTGCGCCCAGGTGAAGGCTGGCTATCAAGAAAGACTTTTATCCAAAAATACTGATAGTATACTAATGAAACTTTTCTACAAGACTTTTTCTCTTTTTTGACAGCCTTTATACTCCTCGCAAGAGTATTCCCAAATGCATCTGTGAGCTTCAATGGCCTGGATTATATTATGTGTTGACTATTTGTCTATGATGAAGTAATACGTAGCTTTTTCCTTTTCTTACTAGTGGATATTGATTCATTTTCTTAAGTTGAATTCATTAAGAATTGCAAAAACTTTATCGTCTGAATCCATTTCAATTATTTCTAAAAATTCTAAATATTTTAATATATTAATAATCACATTTAATAATAAATATATACAAAAATTAATTAATTTCAGCGAAAACTTACTTCACGTTGTTTTTCTTTGTACTTATTCTTCTTTTGTAAACAGTTATTTTGAAATATCGGTGCAGATTGCCGACTATGATCGGCGCACAAGCGGCCGATAAAAATCGGTACATTTTTTGTAGTATCATTACTCGATATTAGGTAAATTCACGTTATAAGCACATCAGGGTTGATTTTAATCGTCCATGGTCATAATGATTTCGGCGCAGGTTATCGCATTTTGAAAAATTGTGAGTGTTCACACCATCGGCACACGAGAATCGCCGCATTGCGCTGATAGTGGGATCTTAGCTTAAGGCATACTTTCTAATTGTCGGCATTTTCCCTTTTATCTAAAATAAGAGAAAAACAGCATTTTAAGTAAATTGCTATGAAATATAATCAAAACAAATATTTGCATCTTACAGCTCTGTAAATATCAAATGAAAATTATGGTGCAAAACAATATAGTTGATGTTATTACCTCATAGAGTTGAATTGAATAGATGATTTCAGTTTTTAATTGCTCCAACATACTTGTTGTTGTTAGAAATAAATAAGAAATGGTCTTACAAGCACAGCATTATTAATATTTATGTTCTGAATTTATTTTTTTCCACTCATTTTTGTATTTATTTACACATCTGTGCACAATCCATTTCGATGGAAAATGCAAATAGATGTGGTTTTAGTTACTGTCGGTTGTCGTTTAATTAGCACCACCTGAAACGGGTGCTTGTTGGGTCAAATACAGTGGTGAATATTTTTGGCGGGAATAAATTATGGTACGTCTTTTGTTATGCTGAGTATATACGTACCAACCGTTGGTTCAACTCGTTGTACAATGAGTTGTATGGCTGTATACAAATATAAACAAAGCATGTTGTACAATCTGCGTATACACGTTCCAATTCATTGTACAACCGCTAACTCCGCCCACAAAATTAAAATGTTTTAATCTTCATGCAACCGTTGGACCAACATCAAAGTTGGATGTACAACCATACTATACATGATACAACCGTTTTTCCAACATGCCCATATTGAATCAGCGGTTGGTTCGTGTATACTCTGAATTAAAGGCGCCGTGCATGTGTATTGAGCAATTGCATTGGTATTTGTGACTATTTTAAAAGATATTGAGTTCTAGGTTTTCGAACTTAACACACCGACAATAGGTCAAAAATAGAACAAACTGATGTATATGAGATTTTTTACGAAGCGCGTAAAATCTTTTTCATACAACTAAATGACAGTATATTTACGAGCGTATAATTTTATAAGGTTTACGCGGATATACGATTCCGTTAATTCCACCGTGAATTTCCCGCGGTTTTCACGATTCTATCTTAAAAAAGCATATCCAGAAATCTCCTAAAATCTCAATTTTTGGTTAATTTGTTGGCATATTTTAACCAAAATGAGCCGGATAAAGTAAATGAACTGTTTTTGAGAGTTCATATAGCTAAAATTGAGATTCCAACGTATTCTCCAAAGCTAAAAACAGCAATTTGTCGTTTAAAAAATTTTGAATTGGCGACGAGAAAAAATTGTTGCTAAAAAATTGAATCAATAAATCAGAAGAAATATTTCTATTGTTTGTTTGTTTAATCTGCTGGAAAAATGGATGGCAATGGAATGGCAAAGAATAAAAATTTATGCTTGTTCCATATTTGGAGGAGCACATTTCTCTCATCTCTCATTTTCGCACACGAAAAATTGTTTAACCTTTTTTTAAGGTGTGTCAATGACACAGGAGTAAACAATTTGCTGTATAAATAGAGCCAACTTGCTGAGAAGTTAAACGCGTGCGGCGAAGCTATGAAAGATGGCGAAGGGTGGAAAAGAGCTTGGGCAAACATTAGGTAAATATGCAAACAAAAAATCGTCCAATGAATCTAAATTTTATTCCGAATATTGATAGAAGTAAAGCCAAATAGAAACCGCAAGATTTAAGAATGCTCTGGAGCGAAGCGGTGTCAACTTATAGGTTGCTGACAAACGCTTGAGCGACCTTGATAAGCGCATCATTGGCGTCATGTCCGCGGTGACAGTTGCCATATATAAGTAACCATATATAAGTACAAAAAATGTTAATAATAATTTATTTTAAAATTACAGAGATCCTGCGCCACAGTAAATTCTGTGAATTTGTTTGAGGCTTCCACAGACTACGTTGACATAGAGGTATAACAATATGTCTTATACGCTTGTATATGTTTTTTGAAAATAATTTTTCCTAGTTTCTTAGAGAAAGTCCTGAGGCACCTTTGTTCTGCTTCGAGGCGAAAAAACTCTTCTTTAGAAGAGACAAACGCGTAAATGGTGCAGAGAGAAGAACGAAGACTTATCTTGGTAGAAAAAAAGATAGAGGCGCTGAAAGAAAGAAACGCTATCGAAGAGAGAAAAGCCGTCGCATTGGAGAAGAATAATGAACTTTTGGCCAATATTGTACAAAAATAGGACAAGTTCCTGCACAAATAATTGCTTGCTGAGTTATTAGATTTAGGATTTAACATATGTACATTCATGCTGTAAAATAGCATTTTTTTTAAATTCAATTCGTAGAACAGCATTTTTTTTAATTCAAGCTGTAAAACAGCGTCTTTCCTTAAGACTGCATTTAAGATTGTATTGTCATAACTAAATAAATGAATTCTTATAGTGATTTGTACAATTTTATTTGGAGTTAATAATGTCATTAATAAAGTTCTTATATTAAAAAAAAATATTCACTACATTTTGTATCGCAGATATGCGAGAGGAGAGATTTCTATCTCACTGTCTTCAAAAAACACTTCTTCTCCACCGATATTATTTATAATCATTATCATGCAGAATTATACATGAATTAATAATTTCCCCTGCTACGATGGAATAATACATTAACACCCTCTCACTAAGAAGGCACCGATATCTCGACTCAATGCAGTTCCTGGCTTTTCGGTGTCGTTTATTATAGTTTTCCACCGATTGAGATAGATTGTTCCCCTGAATTGGAGTCATTAAAAAAGGAATCTGCGGGTAGCCACTGTCAGCTGTGTATAAAACAGTGGACCTTTAGTAAAAGCTAGCCAAAATAGCCAATAATTGCACCTTACAGCCAAAAATTCCTTTCGCAACTTGAGTATTTATTATCAAGCAGAACCTTAAGTGTGCTTGCTCTCCATACTGAAGCATCGTAAGCAGTTCCACCAAATCGCGCATTACAATATAATATTTTTGTTTAAATTGAAATCGCATACCTTGAAAAGAATTTCAGTAATTACGTATATTTCAAATAAATATTGATTTAATCATACCACTTGCACATTTATTGAGTGACCTCCTTTCGTATACACATATACATGTTCAATGCTCTTGCATGGGTTCTCTATTCTAATGTGCGAACCGTCTATAGTACCTATCACTCCTGGGAAACGGAATTCACGTTAAAATATTTATTTATTTTTTTTTATTTTACACGTCAAAATCTGCAGAAATTAATAAATACTATAACTGTGCCTTCACTGTTTGTACGTCTTCGGCTGAAATTAGAAATTTCACGTAGCTGGCCAATAAATGTTTGTCCATTATATTCGCAACTTCCTTTACGCATCTGCTAATACTGCTTTTTGATATATTTACCAAAAAGTTTTGCCTCACTGACCGCTGGTAACTTCCTGCAAGGGATAAGAATTTTTTTAAAAGTATTTTATTTGTACAAAGCCCTATTCACCTTGAACGAAAAATCTCAAAGTTGCAAGAAATCGCAAACTTTTCAGAAGTCCATTTGCTGCCCTTTCTCGCATATGAGGACGGATCTCCTCAAAGACATTCTTACAGACTTTTTTTGTGAGCCTAATCAGCTCCACAAACCTATCTCCGAAATGTTGAAAGGGTCTTTAGACTCTCTCAAGGCTTTGCGCTTTTTGTGAAGGCTGTTACTTAATGTTCTTTGCGAATCTGTTACAATACGACGTGAATATCTTTGTAAAGCACTCATAGCAAAGAAATTTTATAAAGTAAAAATTCTACATAACATTCTATTCGAAATATGTATATAGAATTCATTGATAAAATATATACTAATTGACATATAAATGTGTATTCATTATCAGTGATCTTATTTTTTTGATAATAGTGCATGAAGACAAGGCTCGAAGCTGTTCAAGCTGGTAATCAAACACTTCCCAACATGTAGATTACTGCATGAACGCAACACCAACTTGTATATCGTTTTGGTGCTACTCAAAACGATATACCTGCCTTGTTTTCACGTCATATTTCGTGCAGACTGGAAGATAAGACTTTGAACGTACTTAAAAAACGTCAGTTACCCAAGACCCATGGTATGATAATACAAGGTAGAGCCATTAAGGAGAGTTCTCACGAATGAAGGAGAATATTTAATTTGACATTTCAGCTGACTCGACCTGCCATACCCGAGAGCACTATAACTGATTATACAAAACATAGTACATAAGAAAAACCTGTGCCGATTGAAAAAATTGAAAAATTGCTTATTGTTTTCCATGGGCGCCTGATAAATCCAATTTCGTTTTGTACAAAATCGGGAAAATTAAAAACTTTTCATTTCAAATATTCAAAATCATTCAAAATATTTTCATTTTTCATATAAAACTTCAACGTAGCATTTTCCTTATAAATAATATTTTTTCATAAATAAATAAATAACAAATTTTCATACAGAAATATAATACTTTCAAAAGAGTAGGAAACTCAACCAAATGCGAGAGCACCACTCAAAAAATTTCGATTTTAAGTTAAAATTTTCATATATAGCTGCCGTTTGAGTGTGACCGCGTTTTAGTCACACCTGAAATTCACATGCTGTCGGGTATGCAGCTTCTTTAGTTCAATATTCTTTGTTACTACACCAAAAAAAAAATAGGTTAAGATGTATTGTGTTAAGTAAGAGCATTAAAATGCCACTCTCGGATTGCCGTACTTTTACTCTCATGATGTAATGGGAAGTAACCCAGTGTCCACACGTGCAAGTGCAAGTTCGAAAAACTCAATACATTCAAACTTTTCCACTAATACACTCACACATTTGCTACTTGCAGGCCTTTTCGCAAATTTTCGAAACTTTTCGGAGAGAATACGTATACTCTACTTGCAGCAAGTTACTTGCACGTGTGGACGCAGTGTAAAGAAAAAATGCATATACATACGTTTTCGAAATTAACTACAGTCATCGTGCCAAAAAGCAGTTTTTGAGAATACTTGACCTTATGAAAGAGCATCGATCAATCGAATTTAAAAATTAATAACGGAATCTACTAGACTGAAGTTGGTGGTAATTGTAGTTTTTCGGACATGCTAGTTTGTACACTTCGAAGAATAGAGCCTTTTTCGGTTAACTGTAAATAAATGCTATCAGTTGAAATTGTTTGAAGACGTTTGTTGTAAATTTACTGGTGTTGGCGCGCATCGTTAATTTGGTACTTTGTGTCGTACTTTACATCTATCAGCTTAAATAAAGTTTTTTGGGTAAGTTAATAATTACAGAAAGATGCGATAGTACTGATATTTGGATAAAAAATAATTTTCTTTTAATATCCTGTAAATTAAATTGTAGCGTTTTGATTGTTAAAAAAACCTGCATAATTTGTAAATTTGTATTTGCACAAGAATACTTAAATAATCTTTATTTAAACGAATTTTTCAAATTTTTAGGATGAAAATACATTTAAAATAATTTACAATAGCTAAACTGTAAGTGAAATGATACTTTTAAAATTTTACGAACGATATTTTTAGTGTAGATCTATTTAATTCGAAATTTAAAAGTATAGAAACTCGGGTTATGTACGAACGTTTGTTAACACGTCAAAATATTTATTTTAAACAGTTATAGCTAATACAGTAAAGATATAGTAATGGTAGTATCCTGAATGCTTTTAATGATGGGTAACAATTATGTAGTTATATAAAACAAAATTTAAAAATCAGAAATATAGTAGATGTAAATTGAATTTTTTAACAAAAGGTGTTAATGTTAATGAGAATTTGTTAAAATTTGGATTCCATCTTTACAAATCAAAATGAAAGTTTAAAGTTGTAGTACAAAGAATTTGCAATTTATTTGACCGGTTTGGGCGGTACTTGAAATGCGAACTCTTGCCGTTCAGAAAATAAAATTGGTTTACATAATATTTTTATGAAAAGTTTTCGCCCTTGCAATTCTGATATACATATACACCTTCATTTGCTTTATATATATGTATATATATATATATTTTTTTTTTTTATAAAAATGTTTCTCTGACTGGTTGGCTTATAAAGAGTTCAGTAGAATTTTTCTTTAAGCCAAAGTAGGGAATTGACGTTCGTCATTTACTTTCGGTGCAGCATTCTGTCTATCACCAAAGTTGCGCTTTCCGCTTCGGCCGGCTCCGCCAGGACGACCTTCAAATCCACCACGTCCAACTGGCCTATCAACGTTAGCACCAGGAGTATTTGGGGCTCCACCTCCAGGACGTGGACCGCGACCGCGTGTTCTTCCTCCAAAGCCACCGCCACGACGTCCGTCATTGAAATTAAATTGTATGTCAAGAACACGCTGTTGGCGTCCGACTCGTTGTGGATACATGGCAGGATCGAATTCAAGTTCTTCTTCACTCTCGTTTTCCTTCCGTTTGTTGTTATTCAAAACGACCATTTTTTTCCATTGAGTAGTATCTTCGCCTATTAGTATAAATTTATAAGGGAATATAGAGCATCATATATATAGGAGCGTGTTACCTTCACCAGCTTTGCGTATATTAAATGTTGGTTTGATGCGTTGTTGCTTTTGCGCTTTCCATTCGTCCAATGTTAATTCTTTGGTTTCTTCTTCCGTTGCCGTTTGCTCCGCATGTTCGTTTCCGGATTCTTCGGCCTTTTCACCACCAGGAATCAGTTCAGTATCATTTTTGTTTACGTCGTCAATTGTTTCTTTGACAGAGCCCCAATTGTGTGCCCCTGCACCATCACGTTTATCAACAGCCTTTACACCTATATTTTGGATTGCTATTTCTTAGTATGTATTTTGTTTAAAAAAAATATTTAATTCTGGATTAGGATGAGCAGTACATTATTGTAAGAAAGCACATATTCTTTATATTATGTTCCATTAAGTATGTGAGTCTAAAGTCGAATAGCTGTACACAGTAATGAGTGTTTACCTGTTTTATCGGAGCCAGATTGACGATCAAATTCTCGTTTACCATTGCGATTTCCACTTTCAATGTTACGGTTCCTCGGAGGTCCACGGTTATCACGATTATCACGGTCCCGTGTTTGGCGTTGTTGTGAAGGTCCATCAGTTGTCGGTCCAGCGTTGTTTAATCCATTCTCTCTGACATTACGGCGATTATTGCGTTGTTCACGGGTTTCTTGCCTGAAAGTAACGCCTCGTGCGCCTTGTCCTTGAGCAACATCGCGTACTTCGGGTCGCTTACGACTGATATTAGCGCCAGCCACTCCTTGTTTATTATTTTTATCTGCGGCGGCCCCTGCGCCAACCTTTTTATTTATATCGTTCTTGTTTGTGTTGGAAGGTTTGTTTTCCTTTTCTGCTTGGTTAGGTTTCTTACTTGCTTGGGGTTTGATAGCACCGTCGATATTTTGTTTATTCGTGGACTTTGTGGGTGGATTACTACCAGCACTAGTGGTAGCCTTAACCTGCTTTTTGCTCTTCGTAACAATATTATCTAATGGATCGCAAACTTCATCGTCCATGAACAAAAGTTCATAACGATTATTTCCGGAACTATCCATTTTAGATATATGCAGATTATTCTGTTTTTATTCTCAATTTAATCGGATTGGTTTTTTTTTTCTTTGTTAACCTTAATTTCTGCGTTCTGCACAAGAGTCAAATCTTAGAACACATGCCCAAGATAGAAAAAAGCATGGTATACATATAAAGAGCCTATGACAGATTGCAGTTGACGGTTTTGTTTAATGAGCGTCCAAAAACAGGTATGTTGCTATATTTCTCTGTTTAATAAATACTTTACAAGAAATGTTCACAATGGATTTTAAGAATTTAGGACTGCTGTTTTTAAATCGTATTGTTGTGGGTACTGGTGCTGAATTTGTAGGAATTGAGATTTTATCCTGATTGTTTGACTAATGGAATTAGGTTTCCTTTTAAATTTGACGTTTCTTATAAGGTTCCCTCACAGAACGTGTGTTTAAAATAAATGTGATTATGAAGACTTTTAAATATAAGTTGCAAAATTTATTAAATAAATAAAATGCACGTAAATAATAATATTATGTATTTTCTTTTTTACAGTAGATAAAATGTCAGACTGGGATGGAGAAGAAATTGTAATATCAGACAATTATTTTAAAAACTCAGAAATTTAATATGATATACTATTTTTTAGGAAAATGGAAGAGGTTTTGATGATAGATCAAATTACAAGGACCACTGTTATAGTAATGGCGACAATGATTCTCATGATTACAATGAGGGAGAAAATTGTAAGCTATTGGAAATAAATCAGTGTTTAGTAAATACCATAATGATTATTCAATTAGCTCGTGGCTTAAGTCGGCCACGTTGCCGCGGAAGAGGATATGGAGGTGCAGGAGGAGGAGGTGGCAACCGAACCGGATACACACAGTTTCACGATAATGGTCAGGAGGACAATATGGAGTCAGGTGGTAAGATTTACGGTTTACATATATAAAGCATGTTTGAGAATATAGTGGATGTCTACGTATGTATTCCCTCACGATTCGATTTATTCTGTCATGTTATTTAAATGTAATAAATAAAACAATTTTCATATCGACATCCATTTAAATAATCTGAAGGAATAATTCTAACGAATCTCCAAAAGAACCAATCTCTTATCCACAAATTGTCACTTACAATGCTATTCGCGGGCATGCTTCATATTTAAAGATACTGCAGATGTGTGTATGTACATGTATGAAAATATGTATTGTGTATTGAACAAATAGAAGCAGATGAAATTCCGATGGATTTTGCAAAAAATATTGTTGAAGATTTCATTGCATTATTTCCAACACATATTGAAAATTCAGATTTATTGGGAATGTATTCCATACAAAAATATATTTCTGAAGCATATGGTTTTCATGTTAACATTGAAAGAAATAAAGAGGAATCTCAGATGGAAATTGAGACATTTGTGACTAGTAGTAGACAATTGGAGTTCAGCAATGCATACAATGAGCATGTTCTTCATTCAGAAATGCCTACAAATGAACCTCTTGAGTTATTACAATCAGAAGTGCATGATATACAACAACGGTGCAGCAAAAATGTTAGATTATCAAGTTCAAATATATTAATGAGAGATGTGAGAGAGGATGTTCACTACTCGGAAAAGTACATGAAACAGCGTACTCGTATTAAAGCACGTAACTTTATTACAAAGAAGAAAACTGAGGGAGTATTTTATCATTCGAAAAAGTCGAGATTCTGGCATTTTTCATATAGCCCCAAATTGGAAAGTGTATTGGTACTCAAGTCGGCTGCTAAAATTGCTTCACATATAAGTGCCATTCGAGCAGAATCATTTAAAGCTCTGCAAGCAAATGCGCATTATAAAATAAAAAAGCGAACGTTTTGTCAAATAGAAAGGCAATTTGAAATGCCGCCTTCATTGTTGGGGTTCAACATTTTCGAGTTAAATTTTAAATCCTTAAGGCTTGATTCGGTTGTTCCTAAATTATACAATAATACTATGGGATCTGTAGATGCAGCACGTGAAAGAATCGTTTCAAGTTTTAGCAGCAATTTATTGTCAGCACAAGTTCCATTCTCACATCCAGTGTCTTTATTGCAACATGATCAATTATCACATGAAGATCTGGTTGATATTTTTGGCAAAACTCTCGGTAGTGTATCATCTACACTTGCAGCAGATCCGACAAATATAATTTTTGGGTATATAGAATTAAGCTTTTGTGTGTTTCAATTGGTAAACTAAGCACGCTTAAATGAGGTACAACAGTTACAATTAAAAATTATATATTCCATAGGAAAAGAAATCTTAAAAATTGATTAAAGTGGGAATAAATAAATGTATCATACAGTAGGGAACCTCCTTTAAGCGTGGATGTATTCATTTTTATATTACAGAATGCATTTTTTTTCAATAGACAACAGCGAACTGAAGTAGAGGAGATTTCAAATCAGATTTTAGTACCAGAAAGCAGCATAAACACAACTCCAACGGCAGTGGCTCGTGATGACAACATACAACAAAATATGAACATACTACCATCTATCCAGGAGGAAGAACTTCGTATCAGATCTGAGGAACATGCTCTAAACTCAATTACTACTGTCACGCAACTGAATCTACCGAGAAAAGAAGTGTCAATAAACACAGTGGTTCAGAAATTTCAGACAGAGGTCGACGATTACCGTAAGAACTGGTACGACATACTCCGTGAGAGGCAAACTGATTTGAAATATGTTGAGTGCCGTAGAGATGCTGAAAAAAGGCGTCGCAGAAAGCGACCGCACCGCACACCAATACCAGAAGATACGAATATCTTGCAATCTGGAATACGCACAATCTCTCCGATAGCATCAGAGCAAAATCTTTTAAATATATTGCCTGTTTTAGAAAATAATACCGGCCGTCTTTTAAAGACTTTCAACACAACTAATGAGCATTTTCTAGTTGAAAATGTGGAATCAATATCTTATATTGAGCGTAATATTGATGATTGGCGCTGTATGTTAATAGACTATTTGCGTTCTTGCTACACGTCGGGGGATAGAAGGACAACTGTTGCAAAAATATACTATCAATTTAATCCATTGGTACTTTTACAAGCTGACTCGCAACGATTACACATAAAAATTGTTTTATTGCAAGAAATAATACGCAACGTTGTTTTTGATTTAATGAAAATAGACATGATAAAAAGTCGCAGAAATCACGCGATAACTGCCATTAGCTTTCTTATGGAATTGAAAGCGGCTGAAATTATCAGATTTGCGGAAAATACGAATCACGCTATGCTGAAATGAGTGTTTTGTTTATTCTTTTAAATAATATTTTCTAGAAAATGTAAAGGCGATGCATTTTTATACATTAAACAAATAAATCTTTAACTAAAGAATATCTATATGTTTGCTTTGGATTAAAATGAAGTTTGTTTATAGGTTTTCGTAGCAGGCGCGGTGGTTTTGGTGGTCGTGGTGGTGGTGGTGGTGGTCGTAGTTCATATGAAAGTCGTAACGGAAACCAGGATCATGATGAATACAATAACAATGAGGTTTCTAATGGAGAGAAAGAGAAACATAGAGAATTCTATATACCGCCTGAACCGACAGACAACGAGGATGAAATTTTTAACAGCGGCATTTCGAGCGGCATAAACTTTTCGAAATATGAGAACATTCCTGTTAAGGTATGAAGAAAAACTTTGCCACATGCTTCTATCAATTGCACGTATATTTATGTAAATAAAATTTTTTAAACAAAGGTTTCCGGAGAAAATGCACCACCACAAATAACATCGTTTTCCGAAGCCGGTTTGAGAGATATAGTTCTAGATAACATCAAAAAATCAGGATATACAATTCCGACACCTATTCAGAAAGCAGCAATACCGGTGATATTGTCTGGCCGCGATTTAATGGCATGTGCACAGACTGGCTCTGGAAAAACGGTATGAAGCGCACAAGTTCTGCTTTTGGTACCTTTGATCAAATATGTTTTTGTAGGCTGCGTTTCTTTTACCTATAATAAATCGGATTCTCTCGGAAAATTGTGACCTAACTATTGGGAGACCCCAAGCACTTATTGTTTCACCCACGCGAGAGCTCAGCATACAAATATTTAGTGAGGCTCGAAAGTTTGCTCTTGGCTCTTATTTGAAAATAAGTATCGTATACGGCGGTACATCGTATAAGCATCAAAGTGAAAATATTGCCAAGGGTTGCCACATCTTAATCTGCACTCCTGGACGCTTACTGGATTTCGTTGAGAAAGGTTGCATTACATTTGAAGATACGTTTTTTGTTGTTCTCGACGAAGCAGATCGAATGATGGACATGGGATTCAAGGAAAACATGTTCACCATAATGAATCATATTACAATGCGCCCAATAGAAAATCGCCAGAATTTAATGTTTTCGGCCACATTTCCATCTGAGATCCAACGGTTAGCTGGTGAATTCTTAAACAACTACATATTCGTTGCCATAGGCATTGTAGGTGGAGCGTGCTCAGATGTTACTCAGAATATATTTGAAGTGAAAAAATTTCAGAAACGTTCCAAATTAATGGTAAGTCTCCTATTGTAGTAAAATATTGGGTGTTATAAAAAGTCTCGGCGATTTTTCTTTTTATATTTTTGAACACTAATTTTCTTTATTGAAAATCAATTTTAACCTATTGACCATTATTATTTATTATTTTGCGGTATATCGACAAAAATCTTGGCCAGGTGATTTCCATTGACTTTGTTCGGCCAATGTTTTACTATCAAAAGAGTTTTGCAGAGACCGAAACAAGTTCAGTCAATTTGTCCCAACTCGTTAAAGATGTGTGTGGCCAATTTGGTCGCTCTTGATTACTTCGATCAAATCGTAGAGTTGTAGAGGACCGAATTGTAGTAGCTCATAATGGACAATTCCCCTCCAATCCGACCAAGCACTCAACAAAGCTCCCATACATAGTGCCTAAATTTCTTTTAAATTTAAACCGATGTAAGTTCGGCAGTCTTCGGCCTAGAACATCTTTAATTGACACCTAGGTTAATATTGTATACGGAAATAAGCTAGTGGAAAATCAGCAAGCGACGCCCAATTTTTTATGTGACACCCATACAAAGTCGAGGAATTAAAAAAAAAAATTCAAACCGCCCTAACTTATGAACTATTCAGAGTAGGACCACCATATTTAAGTTGTGGATTAGTACTGTAAGGATAACTAGATTTACAAGCTAGATTTACTAGATGTATATAGCTCCCATACAAAGCCTCGGAATTGGTTTTATATTTAAATGACCAACTAGAGCAGTTTTCAGCTTAAAAAACCATATTTAGCTCGATGTTTAATATTGTCGTTTGTATTAAACTTTTGCGAAACCAGCGAACCACGCCTAATAAATGTACCTCCCATACAAAGTCGCAGAAGTATCTTAAGGGGTTATATACCTTTTTCTCCAGAGAAATACAGGGTTTTTATTTATTTTTTTTAAGCATGTTACCATTGTTTTATTCAAATACAATACAAATTTTATTAACATACGTGTCCTTAAGTAAATTCATATAAAATTTCGAGTGAAAATGTTAATAATTGTGAAAGTTATAGTCCTTGCCGCAGAACTCCTTTTTTCAGTAGTGGCTAACGGTGAGCATGAAAACAAGGAAACGGCTCAACTGAAAAAAAAAGAAAAATTTCGTTAGTATATAGTGTTACCTAGTTCGTGAACGAAGGATTTTACGAAAAAAAAATTTTTTACAGTTAGTGATATTTTTTTCAAAAAAGTCGATTTTTCGAGGTCGAATACTTTAGTTTTTTGCACAAAAAAATAGAAAAATTTTTCGAAAATAAAATTCCTTCGTTCACGAACTAGCTATTGTATATACAAACAATCCGCCAAAATTTCAAATCGATCGATGTAGTGGTTACCGAGATATCGTGTTCACCTCAATGACCTTTTCTTAAAAATGCGATTCCGAGATAATCGCGTTTAAAGTTTTAGGTGGACATTAGGTAGTTATGGACACCGCGCGCTATGAACGGCTGTATCTTAGGTTCTAGTGCCCCGATCTCTGAAATTTTGCAGAAAAATTGTTAAAAGTATGTACACAAAAAAAAAATCATAAAAATTTTTGGAGCCAGAAAAAGGTATATAACCCCTTAAGCTTTAATACCCCCATAACTTGAAAAATTATTCGCGTAAGACAACCATATTTTAGGTGTAGATTAGCATTACAGGCAAAAATTAGTCCTCAGAATATTGGTGAAGCACTCCTACTTTTTAATTTATATAGCTCCCATACAAAGTAGTGGAAAAAAAGCATGGGTATGCGAGCCATCGAATCTGCCCAGGCTGTCGGTAAGGTTTTTTTTTTCGTTTAATATGGTATTTAATCAATTCTTTATTGCCGATTGTATGGCTTTGAATATGGTTCTAAATTTTTTATAGGTCAATAGTAATTTTCGAATATTTTTTATATTATAACTTTTAAAATAATAAAAAGTGTTATAAATGTTATATATTACCGAAGGCCTTTTTTTTTACACAAATGTAAGGAAAATTTGCGAGTTTATTGAGTAATTTCGATCGCAAATTTGAACCAAAGAAAATAAAAAGATTAAGAAGTCTTATCTTCCACTCTGCACGATATTTGATGGGAAAACAAGGCAAGTCAAATAAGTAGCACCAAAACGGTATACAAGTTGAACAGCTTCAAACCTTGTCTTCATGCACTATTATCAAAATAATAAACAAAAATAAGATCACTGATAATGAATACGCATTTATATGTGAATTAGTATATATTTTATCAATAAATTCTATATATTTGGAATAGAATATGTTATGTAGAATTTTTACTGTTCGATATAGCCATGCAGCCTCCTTTACTTATGTGTGTTATTGTTGTGTGGCTGGTTATATACGAGAACATACATGATTTCTGCAACAACAATTGGCATGCGTTACCGCCTATTCCTTTGTTATTTTTTCTTCCTCACCCAACCTAAAACTTACATCCTTTTTAAGGTTAATAGAGGTAAGTCTGGTCGCCTTGATGCCTCGCCAGTTTCTTCTATATTGCTGCAGAAATGTCTAAAATTTTCTCGCTTTGTTTCTCTGATCTTATTGTAATGAGTCATAGTGTTTCTCTAAACTTCCCAACCCGACTTTTTTGCCCGGTTGAATAACCTGTGTACCGTTTTTAGTTTCTTTAAGTTATTGTCCATCAAGCTACATCCTTTTTGGAGCTGACTCTACTTATTGGACAGTTGTACTCATATGCCCCAATAATGGTTTTATTGAAGCTTTTACGGAAGTTTCTAAATCTATGTCATTCCTGATATTATATCCCAATTTGAGCTGGTTTAAATTTGTTGTGTACCATGTGTTTGTGTCCGTACTGCACTAGACCGAGACCCCGGAGAGAAATTCTGAATGACAAAGAAAATTCATATTATTGGTGAGTATGAAACAGATTCTCGGGTTATCCGATATTACCTGTGTAATTTTGTCCGCCAAACCTTTTATTTGGCCCTGAATATTTAGGGGTCTTGAACTAGCACGGTACCCAGTTTAGACCTGACTGGTATCCTCGCAATCACCGTCGAAGCAGCATTCTCGTAATGGAAGTTGATCTGAGCAACCATAGTGTTGTAGGTCTTGGGTTCAATTCCTGGCTAAAGCATAACAAATGTAATATCAAAAAGAAATTTCTTTCGAACGGTACCCACCTGTCGGCAAGTAATTGACAATTCTTTCGGTAGTAACAATTTGTCATGGAAAAGCTTCTAAATAAAATCTGACAGAGCTCAGAAGAAGTGATGTCGCAAGATTTCTGCCGTTCGAAACCGGCTAAAATAAATAGGTCCCTTCTACAACTGTCCAAAATTTAATACGCACAACATTAATGGAAGAGACGCTTGGTCAAAGAGTCCTTCGGGGCTTATAAGTGCCACATATTTTTTTTTAGTACTGTTCATACTGTTATTGTGGTCCCCTGTTATGAAGGTCCTCAAGTTAGTCAAGTTGACTAACAAGTTTTCAGTTTCTACTTCTGCTGTAAGGAATACCGTTACCATGTGTGTTGCGGGGATATCATCACATTGCACGTCCTCAGTTCAGGTCCCTTTCATCTTGATAATGCCGGAACTTTTCCGCTGAGCTACTCAGATACTTATATTCCACAGTCTACCAGTGTTACTTCTGGTGGAAAGTGGATACGGTCGAATCTTAACTTCGACTTTCATCCCTTTTAACTCTCTTCCATTAGGAGTTCCTCACGTGTCAATATCTGTTCAGTATAAAGTTTCGGGAGTACAGCCTGATACCTTTAGTGACGTTAGCATATCTAACGCTGCTGCTGATTGTACCCATAGACGTTGTAGGTTTAGTCCTATCGTCCAGAATTGTTCTCTTGGCATTCTGCAACACGGTCTTGAATTTAGCTCAAATTCGGAATTTAGCTGACGGAATTGGACTTAAAAAATGTTGGCATTTTTTTCACAGAAGTTATGGAGTTGGCGAAAATCAAAAAAGTCCCTAACAAGGGGTACTAATAACTTATATAAGTCAAAAATTTCTGATCCAGTTTTCATAAATAGGGTATCGTTGAAAAGGTTAAAATTCAGTGACATCATCTGACATCAGTTTGATTTTATTTATAATGTTTCCGACAAAATTTTGGGCATATGGATCGAATTTTTGAAAATTGAAAAGTATGCCTTTTAAACAAATATTTTGTAGTAAACATTACGAAGATAACTCTACTTTTCAAATTTCATTGAAATTTAACGTCAAGCTAATTCTACCACTATTTTTAAAGTAAAATTCGTAGAATTCGAAAAAAAATAGTGACTCCTCGATCAGGTCAAATTTTCGAGATAAGATGGTAAAATCGAAAAATGCGCGGTAGCGGTACATCCACTGATAATAAATTCGTAAACACCCTGTTATCGGCCCACAAGCCAATCTTGTAGAGAATAAAATTACGCTAATTTTGAACTATTGTTCATCCAAATCGGCTTATTGGTTTTATTACAGGACCGGATCGTATGAGAATCCAGCAGTAGCCTTCCGTCATATTATGATCCCAGTAGCCCTGGTACCTTCTCTCTATATCCATAATATTCTGATGGAATCTTTCTCCTTGTTCGTCGTTTTCAGCACCAAGATTTGATGGAAAAAAATCTAAATGAGAATGTTGAAAATGTATTTTTAAGGACATATTTATTCTGACTCGATTGTAGCTTCACAAAGAGTTGTGTATGATTTCCCTCACCGTCTTTAATGCGTCCTCTGGCGTTATCCTTCTTTGAGTAAGTGCAGATACCATTTAGTGCCTGCGCCACTCTGACCTATCAGTATCCTATCAGTCGAGGGCAGTGGGGTGGGGTGACTTCCGAAGCAGCTCCAAAGCCCACTTGCCTACGACTTTTCTTCCATATTTGTCCTATTGTGCTGCTAATCTGTTTCGCCGTAGGTAGCGGTTTATTCCCTTTAGATACCGAAGTATCCTTAGTGCCCACCAAACCCTGGCTTTCCTGCCGCAACCCAACCATCTTCGTACAGGGCCAAAAATTTTGTCTTTGGGATCTTTACAGCCCGTCCGTTTTTCGGTCCAGCTAGTTGTGTATCTGTCTTTGTCTGGCATATCCAATCCGACATGGGAAACGCTGCTGAAATGCCCAAGCCTAATCCTAATTACTTTTAAACATAAACCACTGTAACTTCGATAGTTTTTTGCCTATAATAACCATAATTGACATATAAATTTATATTGTAGTCGGAAATAACCAGGTATGAAATCAGCCAGCCACGTCCACTTTTTCATTTGGCTCCCATACAAGGTCGAAGAAATTAAAAAACATTTAACCCGTCATAACTTACGAACTATTCTGTGTAGAACAATCATTTTAAGTTGTGGACTCTTATTATAAGGATAAATAGGTTTATATAAATATGGGCGGGCTACGCCCACTGTTTATATATAGTACATACAAAATGACCGAATTTCTTTTAAATTTAAACCGCTGTAACATCGGTTGTATTTTGCCTAGAACAACCATAATTGACACTTGTATTAGTAGGGTAGACGAAAATAATCTGGCATGAAATTAACAAGTCACGCCCACTTCTTAATGGGGATCCGATACAAAAAATGTAAAGAAGAACTTAACTTTCAAACTATTCAGCTTGCCCTACGCTATTTGAGGTGTATGTAAATTAGTATTGCAAAGATAAATAGATTTATAAGAAAGAGGTAAGTCACTCCCACTCTTATATAGCGCCCATACAAAGTCTCTGAATTTGTTTTATGTTTACACCGTCATAACTTCAGCAATTTTCAGCTTAAAACAGTCATATTTAGCACGAAGTTAAAATTGTTTGCAATAAGCTAGCGTGAAACCAGAGAACAGAGTTGCAAAATTGCCAGTAGCAGTGACAAAATTCTTAAAATAGCTCACATACAACGAATTGGAAATAAAAAAAAAAAAGATGGATATGCGAGCCAACTTTTTATATACATATCTACATGACTGTAAGGGCTTTTTTTATATAGCCTAAAATTTTACGCGAGCGACGAATTATAGAACTGTTCACAATAAATGTAGCCTTGTCGTCTAATATATGTGCAATCAACACCATCTAGTGAAAAAAACGCGGATACTTTTTATATTACCCAATAATATTTGAATGGAAGTTTTGGAAATTTCAAACATTAACGACTTGAACGTTTAGGAGCTATTGCACGAGAACGCAGATGGCACTATTGTGTTTGTTGAAACCAAACGTGGTGCCGATTTTTTGGCCTCTTTGCTGTCTGAAACAGAATTTCCAACAACTTCAATTCATGGTGACCGTTTGCAACGGCAACGAGAAACAGCTTTAGCTGATTTTAAGTCTGGCAAAATGAAAATACTTATTGCAACCTCAGTAGCTGCACGCGGATTAGGTACATTGTTGTGTGAAGTTTTATAATTTTACTTCAAACATATTTACGTTAATGCATTTGTGTTACAGACATCAAAAATGTTAGCCACGTGGTAAACTACGACATGCCACATTCGATAGATGAATATGTACATCGTATCGGACGTACAGGACGTGTTGGCAATAACGGACGTGCCACAAGCTTTTTTGATCCTGAACACGATTTCGGGATTGCTACTGATTTGGTACGAATATTGACCGATGCTGGTCAAGCAGTACCATCGTTTTTGAAGAAGTATGGAGATACAACTGGATCTGTTGGTTCGAATAATGCATTTGGTGGCCACGACGTGCGTAATGACGTCCAGGTGAGTTTTTCTGCAAAAGCGACATTTATACTTTTTTATTTTTGTGCATTTCAAAGAATTGGCATTGCATTTAATGGTCAGGTTTCCTACATTTTACACTTCTTAGTGAAAGCTACATGAATTTGCTTCAATTTAATTCTTCCGAACGCCAGAGTTCCCATGACATTCACTTTCTGAGCTTTGTAATAGAGCTCTACGATTTGTATCATCAAAATCAGCATGCTCAAACATGTATAAATTTTAAGCCAACTTACAAACTCGACATATCGGATGTGTTTTTTTTTCATGTATATGGCAATCTCCCTGAGAACTTTTCAACAAGGTGTTATTTATAAAAATCGTAAAGAAAAAAATTTTTTGTTCTAAGAACCTTTCAAAATAAGAGTGAAATTTTGAAGCACTTTTTTTTTGCAGCGGGACTAATACACTCTAATATATACTACCCTACAAAAGTTTGGGTACATTTCAAAAATGACAATATTTTGTATTTTTCGCTATATATTTTCGTTTCTTGTCAATATGGTTGCCTTTCGATTTGATGACGGCATTCTTTCCATGGGTGCCGTAGCTCAGTGGTTAGTGTGTTCGCCTTCTGATCTGTAGGTCGTGGTTCAATTCCCGGCTGATGCATAACAAATTTAATATCGATAAGATTTTTCTTTCGAACGGTACCCACCTGTCGGCAAGCAATTGGCAATTCTTCCGTCAGTAACAATTTGCCATGAAAAAGTTTCTTAAAGAACTCTGTGACAAAGCTCAGAAAAAGTGATGTCACAAGTGTTCTGCCGTTCGGAACCGGCTAAAATAAGTAGGTCCCTTCTAATATTGTGCAAAATTTACGACGCACAACAGTAATGGAAGAGAAGCTCGGCCAATGAGCCCTTTGGGGCTTTATGTGCCACATATTTATTTTATTTTTTATTCTTTCCACTAATTTTTTGGTTTTTCTGGTTGTAGTTGTAAAGATAAAGACATTCCCACAAATAAGATTTCCTGATTGGACATAGTTTTCGAACCTCTGTCGAGCCCATTCCATATAATGAAAGGACGATCGGAGAGGTCATTCCACGAATTGAAGAGTGCCGCTGTTTTTCGATTTGATGTAGTTTATGAAAAGTTTAGATGGAATAACGTTGATCTGAAGTATTCAGTGATGCTGTTCCTTTCGCATTTTTCCATCGATTTTTACCAAATCTCTTACACCATCATAGCAAAATTAAGCCCACACCATCATATTGTCACCTCCAAACTTGACTGTAGACTTAACACATCCAGATTGATATCATTCGCCTGATTTCTATGGCAGAACATTCACCGTCGGATTCATCGGTCCATAACACCTGTTTCCATTGATCCATCGACCAATTGATATGTTCTTTTCTCCATTTGAATCGTTTTTGAACAGTGAACAGCGAATAGTGTTTTTGGCAGCTACACTCGGCCGTACAAACGAGCTTCATGCAACCGACGTACCACCGTTGTTTCAGAGATTGGATTCGATAAGGTTTCATTAATATCGACTCGTAAATCTGGCACAGTCGGAAACGTTTCCTGGTCATTTGTAACAGACGATCATCCTGTTGTTTTTCTGGCTCTACCACAGCGTGTTCTGTCAACAAACGAGTTCATTTCATCAGCGTATCTTGTCAATGTTATACGAACTCCTTTCAATGAAACACCCACAATTTATTCCATTTATATCATTGAACTACCGAATTTTTGCAAAATAATTTTAGCTGGTTTTTCTTTTGATATCAGCTTCGACCAAAACGTGTTTAACTGAACATAATGCACATAAGTGATAAATTGTCGAAATATACCGTTATGAATTTCACGTAAGACAATACTCACTTTGAAGTATTTTAAAATTCATTGAAAAGCGATTCGGGTCGATATATGCCAAATGAATACTACAAATTAAGCAATTTGAAAATAGTTCAATTTTTGGTATCTCCAAAACCACCATATTTTGATCAACAACAATAAGTCAACATGTTTCTGTTCAATAAAACGATCATCGTCGAAAAAATATAGCGAAAAATATAAAACGTGTCATTTTTGAAATGATCCCAAACTTTTGCAGGGTAGTGTATAGTATTTCTTAAAGTATTATGTAGCTTAAGAAGCAATTGAGCAATTGAATCAGTGTTAATTTTCTGAAATGCATACGAAATATTTAGTTTAAGTCATTTAAAACTTAATACTGAACCATTTTCAGCTTGACGGTAATTTGGCTTTATCATCGGGACCCATTGCCCTTGAAGAGGAAGAAGATTGGGGTTAGATGCTATTATAGATAGTTTTGTTCTTTGGATTCGAAGTAATCTGAATTCGCAGTTTGTATTTTGCAGAATTTTCTAATTTTTATTTCTTTGATTCGTGAATTCAACTATTTTCTTTTTTTTAATTGCATTAAATGTACTAAGAACGACTAGCATTATGCTAACTTGTTGATCAAGTGAATACATTATTTCACATGTAATTTTATAATTTAATTGATTGAATTTAATAAAAATCAAATTGATGAACACATGTTTTTTAATCAATTATAATTTAGAAATTTGTACGAGCTGCTGAATTATAATTTCCAAGTAAGTGAGCTCTAACCCTATTCAGCTGTCTTCTGTAAGCAACTTGCAAAATAAGCTGCATTCTTTTGTAAGCGAGTTGTAAAAGAATATATAACTTCCCTTTTACTTGAATATAATTTTCCTTTAGTTACTTAGCAACGCTGATGGTATATATGGTTCGTGAAATTTATAAACGAAATAAAAACAAAAAAGAAACAATTCTGCGGAATCTGTGGTAAATATATTCGTTTATTTAAAATCAATTTTTATTTGCACTTGCTTTATTTTTGTTTATATTTACAATAATTTGACGTGTTGTTCAAATTTCCCAAGCACATTCTAGCAGTCTATTCACAATAGTGCTGTTTTTTTTTACTTTCCAACACTATAACTCAGGTCGATTAAAATATAAGCAAGTTCAATTGAACTCGGTTAAAATAGACGATGTCGCTTGTTTTTGTTGTTGCTTTGCATGCAGTTCGGCAAATAAGTCAGTGTTCTTTTACAACTCGCGTGCAAAAGAACGCAGCTATATCACCAACTAGTCTATAATTTCCCTTTAACTCGCTTACAATTTCATTTAGTTACATAGCAACGCTGGTGTTGTCATATATGTTTTGTGAAATTTGTAAACGAAATCAAAACAAAAAATAACCAATTCTGCGGAATCTGGTAAATATATTCATTTATTTAAAATAAAATTTTACTGTATATTTACAATAATTACACGTCAAGTGTAGTTGAAATTTCTCAAGCATATTTCAGTAGCATATTCACAATAGTGCAATCCTACAACTCAGATCAATTAACATTTAATAGCCTAGACAGACGACAGCGTTAATCCGGATTAACGGCCCACTTAATCCGAATAAAATACTAACCTAACAGACGGCAGTATTGCTGATTGCTGTTTTATTAGATCTGCTCACTTAGATTACTATCACTATCAATTTTTGTCATCTGCCACTCTCGATATGAGAAAATCTTCAAAAAGTACGTGAACTGAAAACTATCAGAAACTTGTAAATTGACATTCACAGTTCGTAATTGACAGCTGGATTTATTCTTTTGCCAACGCTTTTTATGTCGACAACTGTTAACAATTGTTGAAAGTGTTAATAGGTGTGTTCCCTTATAAAAAACTTCCAACAATTGTTAATAGGCTAGACAGACGGCAGCCTAATTCTGGATTACTGGCGCACTTAATCCGAATAAAATATTAACCTGGCAGAAGGCAGTATTACGGATTAACTAAACGGCTGATTGCGGTTTTATTAGGTCTCCTCACTTACATTACTATCACTATCGATTTCTGTCATCTGTCATTCTTGATATGAGAAAATCTACAAGAAGTACGTAAACTGAAAACTATCAGAAACTTGTAAATTGACATTCACCGATCGTAATTGACAGCTGGATTTATTTGTTCGCCAACGCTTTTCATGTTAACAATTGTTGAAAGTTTTTTGTTAGCGAACATACCTAATATTTTGTAAAATGGATCGAGAAAAATTCACAATAACCAGTTTTCAGCAGTGTTGCCATCGCAAATTGCCCTAATCCTCTTTTATTTTGAGAATTAATTCATAGAGTTATAGCCTAGACAGACGGCAGCCTAATTCCGGATTACCGGCGCACTTAATACGAATAAAATAATAACCTGACAGACGGCAGTATTGCGGATTAACTAAACGGCTGATTGCTGTTTTATTAGGTCTGTCCACTTACATTACTATCACTATCAATTTCTGTCATCTATCACTCTCGATATGAGAAAATCTACAAGAAGTACGTGCACTGAAAACTATCAGAAACTTGTAAATTGACATTCACCATTCGTAATTGACAGCTGGATTTATTTGTTCGCCAACGCTTTTCATATTGAAAACTGTTAACAGTTGTTGAAAGTTTTTTGTTAGCGAACACACCTAATGGTTTGTAAAATGGATGGAGAAAAATTCACAATAGACAATTTTCAGCGGTGTTGCCATCGCAAATTGACCTAATCCTCTTTTATTTTGAGAATTAACTCATAGAGATTATGCAGTTAATGCCCGAGTTAATTCGAATTAACTCGGTAATCCGGAATTAGGCTGCCGTCTGTCTAGGCTATTAATGCGGATTAGCTGCAGTTAATGCCCGAGTTAATTCGAATTAACTCGGTAATCCGGAATTAGGCTGCCGTCTGTGTAGGCTATTAATCAATGAGCAATTGAATGGTAGTATATGGCAGTACATATAATTTCTACAATAATAACCAACGAAATGGGTGCAAAACCATGAGGGAAAATGAAGGCTCTATAAATTTCAATTCTTTGCAACCATTAGACTGGTGGTATTCGATTCACCTGACTACAAAATTATTTGGTTATGTGGCTGCCCTCTCTCTGAGAGGACACACTTGACCAGAAAGGCACATTGTGATACCGCTGAGCTTCTCTTCCAATACTGTTGTGCGTGTTAAATTTGGACAGCATTAGAACTCTTGTGACATTACTTTAACTTAGTTTTGTCACAGAGCTCGTTTAAGAAGCATTTTTGGCAAATTGTTACTGCTGGAAAAATGTCCAATTCTTGCCGAAAGAAAAATCTTTTCGATATCAAATTTTGTTATGCTTCAGCCGGGGATTGAACCCACGACCTACAGATCAGAAGTCCAACGCACTAACCACTGAACAACCGCACCCACAAAAATAGAATAGGTATCTATCTTACTTACTTATTTCGTTTTTACTTACTTCTTTTTTACTTAAGTTTTAAGTAAAAATGAAATCAAAAAGCAAAATGGCGACGAATAGCCACTATTTCACAACTCTCGCGCTAAGAGCTCAAAAGGTAATGTAAATTTTTTTATAGCGTAATTATATTATAAAATAATTTAATTGAAATGTCGGGATGACTCTCTAAACGCATGTTGCTTGCAGAAATATTTTGCAGCTTGTTCCTAAAGGCAACCCTTAAAATTTTTACATTGTATTCTGTTCCCAAATGCATCACTGTTGTTATCGATACGCAGTGAAAAGCATATTGCGCATTCATAAAAATTTAGATGCATCAATACGGTATTAAAACTATTTATTGATTGTTTACATACGTTTAGGAAGTCAGCCTCTATTTATTCGAATTTTTTCAGATAGTTATATTGCGGATTACTCTTACAAACAAATTCTAATTTGGGATAAGTAAGCAATTAAGGAGGCTTATGGCACTGAAAACTGGCCCATCCAAGTATTGGAAAACCTGAATACCTTAGGATTTCTAATTGACGACACATACGAAGAACGGAGACGCTTCGCATGTCGAAGTCAAGGTGGTGTTTATTCCAAAGACAGGGAAAAAACTCGAACAATTGCCTTAATCCTACAGACCTATTAGTCTCAGTTCATTTTCCCTTAAAACAATGGAAAAGATATTGGTTCCACACATAGGAAAAATAACCTAGTTAATTTCCCTTTACACAAACTCCAATTTGCCTACCAACGTGATAAATGGACTGAGACAGCTATTGAATCCAAACAAATGGCTTTGTATCTCTCTCCTCACAAACTAAACAATCTAGGACTTGCTACCCAAGGCTACGCAGATCACCTTGTAGTATATATAGCGAGCTGGAATGAACAGACCATATCGGAAGGCATGCAACAGGCCCTAACATATATTAGCAAATGGTGCAAAGAAAAGGGACTCAGCATCAATCCACTGAAAACTGCACTATAGCCATTTACAAGAAAAAGGAATATTAAGTTATTAGGTCCAACACTAAATGGTACTACTTTACAATTCTCCAATGAAGCAAATTATCCAGGAGTAATCCTTGACAAAACTCTTATCATGAAACTCGTATTTAACTCGTCACAACCAAAGCTGTTCAAGGCTTTTTGGAAAAATATGGGGTCTAAATCCCAAAATGACAGTGGACTTTCACCATGGTCATAAAACCGATTATCACTTATGCAAGTCTCGCATGGTGACCAAAAGTAAGACAAAGAAAGGCAGCAACAGAACTTAATAAGCTGCTTCGTCTCACTTGTGTTGGCGTCACAGGGATAATGAAAACTTGTCCCACCGATGCTATGTGAGTACTACTTCATATTCCTCCATTTCCTATCCAAATTGAAAAGGAAGCCTGCCTCTCAGCCTTAAGGCTCCAATGTATCTCCAAAGAGAAAGAGAAACATGGAGGAAAGATTCAATCACCTTCAAGCAAGGCTCACAAGTCTGGTACACGGACGAGTCGAAGTTGGAAGATGGTGGAACCGGGGCGGGAATTTATGGCCCCAAATTCAGATTATCAATCCCAATGGGTTCCTACCCAACAATTTTCCAAGCGGAAGTTCATGCCATTGAAATATGCGTGCGGGAGTGTCTTCGAAGAGAGATGCAAGGATCCCACATTTAAAAGCTCACCTTTAAATTAGTAGATTATTGTCTCAGCCTTCTAAATGAGCTAGGAAACCTAAATACTGTAGTATTAAGGTGGATACCTGGCCATTAATTGCACGAAGGGAACGAAACAGCTGATAAACTAGCCAAAATGGATGCTGAAAAACCCCCTGGTCGGCCCTGAACCCTTCTGTGGTTTGGCTAGATGTCGCGCCAAGGAGGTTATTAGGAAATAGGAGGAAAAGAAATTTGCAGAACACTGGATCAATAGTGCAGTGCAGTGTCAAGCAAAACAATTCCTAATCCCAAACACAGGGATATCTAAAAAGATACTCACATTTGATAGAGCTGGCCTACGTATTCTTTGTGGTTATTTCACTGGCCACCGCAGCCTCAGATACCACTTAAAGAAGTTAGATCTATATGACACTGATGTCTGCAGATTCTGCAACTTAGACATCGAAAGCTCGGAGCACATTCTCTGTGAATGTCAAGCTCTTGGTGCCTCCATATAAATTGTGGAATAATGAACCCAAAAAAATGCTGAAATTTATTAAAAGCCTGAAAATTTAGGGTTACCCAAAGACTGCACAACAGATTAAGTCTGGTCGCAGTGCAAAGGGTCTGTTAATAATACAATAATACAATGCTTTCTAGACGGAATAGAAACTTGTAATACGGAAAGAATATAGAAACAGAAACGAAACGAATATAGTAGTGGATTAACATTTTTATTGAATTGTGTTTATTTATTTTTTTATTTTAATTTTTTTTTTCTTAAATTGTGGACTTTTTATTTACAAATTGTTCATGGCTGCCATCTGCAGTATTTAAATAAAGATTAATGTATAAAATGGTCATCGAAAAACGAACCGGTCACTGATTCCAACAGGATCAGGTCCGCTGCTCTGCAGGGAATTTTATATAACAGTTGAATTAAATCAGAGCATTTTGCAAAAAATCGATAATTGAATTATATGTCGAAACTCACCACACTATAACATGCGACAACAGTAAGACAAGTCTTACATGCATTATTCGTTTTTGTCGGTACTTTACATAAAGCGGTCATACTGTAAAGGAAAGCATGTGGAAAACCGGAATAATTATTTTATTTTGATGTGTACTGAAATCAAAACGTAAATAAATATTAAATTTATATGGGTGTATTCTAAGTTCTTAATATGATATGTCGTGAAATCGAATTTCATTTTTAAGTTATACAATTTGTGTTATGAAATGACTTATGAAACGCCGAGTGGGTGGGGAAAAGAAAAAGTGAAAGAGAAAATAATAAGGTGGCGTAAAATTAAATCGAACCTTAATAGAGGAGTATTAGTGCTGTAATTTTCAAATTAAACCCTACTCCCTACTTAGCAAATGGGCTAAATTTATAAATGTCTAGCAATAATATCTTGTAACTACATAACACTTGAAATAACTGAAACGGAAAATTATTTCACCGAATCAAAGCCACGGCATAATAATATTTTGTTAGTTTTCCGGGGTTGTGTAACACGCTGTTCATACTTGGTCTGTTCCTATACTAGAAAGCGGCGTCCTTTGTTCACCCAAAATAGCCCAAAAACGTTCTCCGACTCTAAAATGGTGTAAATGAGAACGACATTGATTTGCGTAGAACTGTATAAAGGGTTAATACAGCTGTTTTGTGTTTGTGAAAAATAAAATCAAATATTTACATTTATAAACAAATAAAAAACTACTCGTAAAATACATGAAAATGCTTTTTTAAAACGGCGTCATCTTTAAGATGACGACAGGCATTCTCCTTAAATTAAAGGCGCAAAAGTTGCTCTATTTGTGGTGCAATAGAAAAACCTTTTCTTTGTGAGGAATAAACTTGACGTTTCGTTTTGTGTTTCTGTACTTTTGTGAATTCTTCTCTTATCGCGGGAGTATTTTACGTGGACTCTCATTTCAACAAAATTTGTCGGAGCATTTTAATGAGCGGTTATTACATTACACTAAGAAGAGATAAACAGAAAACCAACCACCCTTAATATTGCGTATGATATGACAAAACATAATTTAACGGTGGTATTCAGCTAATTTATATTACTCGAATCTTGTATTTTGACGCACATGAGTCCGTCGTCAAAAAATGAGGAACGAAGGGGACGAATGTTGAACTTGACGTAATAAAAACTTCTTCATATACGCTGTTGTGTTAAGTTTTAGTATTTTAACTCTAACCGCCAACAAGGAATACGATTGAAAATATAAATTATAATAAATATTCGGCATGAATATGGAGTTATTCCTAGATGCAAAAACTAAATATACAAATTTTAAGACGAAGAGTAATTTAACGAAATATGAAACCATTAATACATTTCTCAAAATTGTTGCAATCGAGTAACACAGTTTTGAAGTAAAAGTATTCGAAATTTAGAATTATCATTATTTTTGCCCATTGGTAATACTTACATTGTCAAAATTGATATACAATATTATATATATATATATATATATATATATATATATATATATATATATACATATATATACATATATATATATATATATATATATATATATATATA
The DNA here is from genome assembly GCA_963854835.1 of Megamerina dolium. Lineage (NCBI taxonomy): Eukaryota > Metazoa > Arthropoda > Insecta > Diptera > Megamerinidae > Megamerina > Megamerina dolium. The sequence continues at coordinate 12,473,554 of OY978529.1, forward strand.
TATATCCATATATATATATATATATATATATATATATATATATATATATACATATATATATATATATATATATATATATATATATACATATATATATATATATATATATACATATATATATATATATATATACATATATATATATATATATATATATATATATATATATATATATATATCAAATATGCACCGTTTTGTCCTACAACTTGTTGCCATTTTGAAGGTAATTTCATAATCCCACTCTTATAGCAACCATCGTCCCTATTGGCAGAAACTGGGACAGTCGATTTTCACAAGCTTCTCTTGAGGCGAATTTTTCACCAGCAAAATTATTCGCCATAGACAGTTGCTAGGTCCGGACTATAAGGTGGATGCATAAGAACCTCCTCACCAAGCTCCCGGAGTTTCTGGCGAGTCTCTCGATGTGTGTGGCCTGGCGTTGTCCTGGTGGAACACAATTCCTCTCCTTAGATTAACATTAGGCGTGCCATGCCTACTTTTGGACCAGCCACGCCCATTGTTTATAGTGGCTACAAAGCGTCTGTACTTCTTTTAAATTGAAATAGCTGCAGCTTCTGCAATCTTCTGTCTAGAACAATCATAATTAATACTTAGGTTAATATGGTAGTTGGACATAATCTGACAAAAAATTAACATGTCACGCCTAATTTTTAATGGGGCTACCATACAAAGTTGCGAAAATTAAAAAAAAAAATTAAGCCACTATAACTTATGAACTATTCAACGTAGGACAACCAAATTAAAGGTGTGGATTAATATTGAAAAATTAATTGGATTTACAAGAAAGAGGTAAACCACTTCCACTTTTTATATAGCTCCCATACTAAACCTCGGAATTATCTTAAAAACCTCCTTTAAATTATGTTTTTTAAAACCACCATAACATACAAAGTACTTTATCAAAGTCAACCATATTTCGGGTGTGAATTAGTATTATATGCCAAAATTGTTTCTCAAAAAGTGGAAATAAAAAAAAGATGGATATTCGAGAAAACTTTATATATATATATATATATATATATATATATATATATATATATCTACATATGCAGGGTATAATTTGGTCGGACCCAGCCGACTTTAAGGTCATTTTTATATATTTGGTTATGTATAATTTTTAGAAATATTTTCAATGAATGGCTCATCAAACTTATTAGCCTACATTCAGATCATTTCTTTTCCCGTTTTTTTTTTTTTTCCTGCATCGTAAATATAGTTAAATATCGTCACAAGAATTTCAATATTTTTTTTCAAGATCTCTGGGGGACGTTCGTCAGGCATTTTAATGGTTTTATTGGCATTCTTTATATCATATTTTCTTATAGCTGTCAGAGTCTCTGGATTTATTGGTTTATATAAACATCTATTATCATCCGAAAAAGACGAGTGGATATATTCCTCCCAGATTCTTTTCTTCTCGCAAGGTTCTACCACAATTTCATTGTTATCTTGTACTAGGAAATGAGTCATTGTCGTGCGGTATATTCCAGCCGCTTCTTTAAGCTTTTTATGGAGATTGAGCTCGTCATGTAATCTTTGTAATCTTTGAATCTCTTCGCATTTGCTATTCAATCATTCTGTCTTTCCGATGCGAATTTTTATTTCATGAGATTTAGTTGTTTTCATTAATTCGTCAATCTCTGTATAAAAATTCTGTATTTCTTCTTCGCTCTTTTCTACCGTTGGTGCATAGACTTGAAATATATTGATAATTATAGGTTTAGCATTAATTTTTACAAGCATCGCTCTATCAGATTTAGGAATAAATCCGATAACGCATTTGGCGACTATGTCTTTAACAATTATTTCTAATCCGTTTCTGTGATTATTATTTTGGTTACCTGAATAAAATATTTTTGTGTGTTTCGCTTCTAAATTCACCGCAGTTTGGCCACCATGTTTCGCAAATTACAAGGATATCTAAGTATATTCAGTGTATTCATTTCCAAAATGGTGTTTATCAATTCTCCAGACTCGTAGAGACTACGGACGTTCCACGTCCTTATGTTTAGTTGTTTGTTTGTTTTACCTCCGGGGATTTTTAGCACCCTCGATTGCCCGGAGACTGAGGGCCGTTGTTGTGGTTGTACTTGCGTAAATGTTAAGGCTGTATGATTTTCGTGGGGTAGTACTTCAGTGGTTTTCCGTTGCCTTCTGAAGATTTTAAAAGTTTTCCATCTTCGTGTGCAGCCGCCCATTCTGGGTCAGTCACTGCATAAGGATACTATGGGGCTTGATGCTTATTTTGAGGCGGCATCGGCTCGCCTTGTCGGTGTAGTACTCGGCACTGTGGATTTCTAGTGATTTAGGCTTTACAGAACCCACTGTGCGGCCATCCACGCCTATGTTCAAACACCCGCTGATTGTCCGGGACTGCTTATTTGTAAATTTTGCTTAATCGCAGCTAAGCTCTATTTCTAAAGGCCGTCCACTATCCGCAACCTGTAACTCTTCCGGCAGCCTTCATTTTGGTTACCGCGGAATCCCTTTTATTCCGCGGACTATTTGACTATGAATATGCGCTAATAACTTAAGTCAACCTAAACCTAAAGAGGACCTGTTGTGAATCACCCAACTAATGTATGTAAATCCAACAATCATATTGAATATTAACCGACTCGTGCATATAATATACCATATGTACAATATTTGTAAGAATAAATAATACGAGACATATTAATATATAGGATATAGTTTTGTATAAAACAAGGCACAAACGTTTTAAGTGATGAACAAACATTTGGAAAATATACATCACGATTGTGGTATTGACGAAGGAGAAAAAATGGCTTCCGAACAACAATCATCAAACGAATTGTGTGGATTAACAGACGTTACAGACATATTATGCGCAGAAGGCGACGAACTGAATGTGGGTAATACCGAATCAAGTCTCCGGAAACGCAAAGGGAAAATTATATCTTGTGCTAAGGAAACAATTGAAAATGGTAAGATATTTTTATGCTATAGATATCGTTACACGTTTGAGTATATTTAAAAGTTAAAACTATTCATGAATCTATGTAGTGACGATTGGTATCATGTATTAGTTTTCATAACGACCTATAATTGCCAACCAGAAAACAGCCTAAGTGATTTTTAATACCTTGCCATGTAATATATTTCATCCGATACATAATTTGTCCATTACACTACTCGAAAATTTTTTTCTCTTTTGCGAGTACCTCAAAAAAGTAAGTTTTCTAGAGCCTCGAGTCGCTGAAAAAATCTTGCCTTCGTTCATTTCCCCAAAGAAGCGTTTCGGGATTCTCTCGAAAAAAATGATTTTTTGCACTTTTTTTAGTTAATGACCAAAAAAAAACGAAAACGGTTTATCCATGTAATATGATTTGCACACTATTCGAAAGCCGTGGTTTTCTTCTTTTCCGACAATGAGATGTTATGCGATGAAATTCGAAAAGAAGTCATTTTTCACCTTTTTTGAAAATTACTAATTTTCCGTTGTTCCACTGATATAAAAAGAAAATTATTTCATATATTTTTAAGATTGTAGGTGAGAGATAAATTTAGGCATGATGTTGTTAAAATCAGACGAGAAATGCAGAAGAAGAAGGAGGCATTAAGTGAAGATCAGAAATTAGATATTAGACACAAACACAAAGCTATCGAACTGAAACTGAAAACAACGTAAGGTTTGTTTTAGCAGAGATCTAATGTATCTTGAAAATAATGCGAAAAACACGTTTTTCTTTAAAAAAATAAATGAGTGTCATTTTCTTGTTCAGCGAGCCAAACTTAGCCTAGAAAGCATACTTTTATTAGGTCTTCTTTTTCTGTCGAGTAGAGTTATTGATAAAATAGCATTATCACAAATACTTTACAATTGGCCAACTGAAAAGTAGAGATATTTACAATTACCTTTTTCAATACAGCGCGCAATTTCAGCCGGTTATTACGTTCGAGAACGCTGTTTACCTTTGCAATTACGGTGCATATGTTATAGAATTTTTTGCAATTTTGTTGACATTTTCTATATTAAATTTTAAATGCTCATATGTGGTTTTTCCAAGAGAATGAATAATGCTCTGTGTTTGTTTTGCAGCTTCCAGACAATTACGACGAAAGGTGCCATATGCCGGCCATTTAATGACACCTCGACGTTTATGGCTAAATAAGATTCCAACCCAATGTGATGTCGTGATCGAATTTCCTGAGAATGCTCCAGATGAAGCGTTGCATTGGTTACTTGCACGTATTCGTTCACAATCTCCATCGGGACTGGAACTGGTAGTACAAGTGAGAGCCCATGAGAGCACCAGAAGAAATGCTTTCTATATTAGTGCACCAATGAATGTGTAAGCTCTCTGTATATGCACTTATAATAACAATCGCTTCAATAAACATATTTATGGTAGTCTCTTTAAAGCCGCTGAGGAAGCACGCTTACCTAAACGCTTACGTCCAGATTTAGGAGGTGCCTTACGTGAATTCACTACACGTGAAAGTCACTGTTTTCAACAATTAACAAATAACGACGGCAGTTCTGCACTATTCACCTCACAAGAACGTCAGTGGCTGGTGTTGCAAGTTCTTCAGGGGTTACGAGCAGGTCAAACCGATATAGAAGCTTTGCAAGGACGAGCAGCTGTTATAGAGGGGCAGAGTATTATTGCAGCTTGGCTGGATAATGGTTTAATTACACAGATTTTCCCATTACATGAAACACAAAGTTTAATGCAACTGCAAAAGAATTGGGTAAAACAAATTTTTGCACCACAGCCCTTAGGTAACATTTTAAAAACATATCTATTATTGATGATCTATGCATAATGTACTCTGTAAATATATTTAAAAGCACGATATTTGTCATTTTACAATATCTTAAATTTATAATATACCACCAAAGAATTCCCGTTAGTATTAAAAATAGATTGTCGGGTGCCGTAGCTCAGTGGTTAATGTGTTGACCTTCTGATCTATAGGTTGTGGGTTCAATCCCCGGCTGATGCATAACAAATTGAATATCGAAAAGATTTTTCTTTCGAGCGGTACCCACCTGTCGGCAAGCAATTGGCAATTCTTCCGTCAGTAACAACTTGCCATGAAAACGCTTCTTAAAGAACTCTGTGACAAAGCTCAGAAAAAGTGATGTCACAAGAGTTTTGCCGTTCGGAACCGGCTAAAATAAGTAAGTTCCTTCTAATAATGTCCAAAATGGACAGAAGAGAAGCTCAGCCAAAGAAACCTTCGTGGCTTATAAGTGCCACACACTCAGCCTATAAGCCACTTTAATAATTGAAAATTACCGCATTTTCAAAATAAAATTTACAGATACGTTAAATGCTCAATCCGCTACAACCTGTCATATTTATTGCAATTTGATTAAATTTATTTTATTTGCAGATGATATAGCTGAGTATTTTGGCGTCAAAGTGGCACTTTACTTTGCTTGGTTAGGACATTATACTTGCGCCCTAGGTGTTCCTGCTGTACTTGGTACAATGCTATATTGTGTGTTATGGGGAAAAGGGCAAACGGCTAAGGATCTCGGACATGTTATTTTTTCACTCTTTAATGTGGCTTGGGCTTCATTATATCTAGAAGCTTGGAAGAGATATTCTGTAGAATTGGCCTTTCGTTGGGGCACTTTATCAACACCACCAGAGCTTCTTGAGCCACCAAGGCCGCTATATAAGGTTCATATAAATCTAATATTGTCGTGTACGTACATACAAATATACGTATTCACGTACATTTACATTTTTTCAGGGTCCATTGGTTGAAAATAACCTAACAGGTCGTTTGGAGCCAAAAGAGGCTGCCGCTTGGAAACAGCACATTTTTCGTTATTTTATTAGCTTTCCCATAATTGGATTTTGCTTATTTTTGGTTTTTGTGGTTATGTTTCTAATGCTACGTTTTCAGGTATGTCAATTTGAAGTTTTAAAGTTAGCAGGATGCTCAGGACTTTCTTTTTTAAATATTACAACAAAATTTGTTCGACTCTTCGTGTTTTTATCTAAGCTGTTACGTGACTGACTAAAATGGAGCATATTGAAAAAAAAGTGAGATGGGACATCGATATAAATCATTTTTCACCAGATTGATTTGTTCACATCATATTAAAAATATTGTATACATTGCGAATATATATTTTTTTTTTTTTGCTTGTATATACATAAAATTATGATTTCGTTTGAGTTTTAGTTATACCATCACTAAATTTATTTTGCAGGATTGGCTGGATCAAAATAACATACCTAATAAAGAGATTGCTCAGAGCGTCTACAATTTGCACAAGGTTGTTATAATTAATCATTTTTTATTTTTATTTTTTTCTTATTATTATTTTTCCAAATAACAAATCATATGCTATCAGTTATTTAACATTGAGCTAAGTAAGTAATGTGTAAACTAATTTAAATTCCTGAAGCACATATGATCAAATAAAACTTGAAAAAAAAAATTAAATTCATTTAAATGCTCATGATTAGACTAATTCTGCTAACCACTGCTAACAAATTTTCTTACATTATTTACAGTAATGCTGTAAGGTAATATATAATATAAATTTTCTTCTTGAAAACAGGATTGGTGGGACTCGAAATTGCCAGAAGATGGTGTATTTTGCTGTTTAAGTGTTATACCAAAAGTTTTACTTGCTGGGGCTATTACATTAATGGATGAGGCCTACTATAAATTAGCTGTGTGGCTTAACGATCAAGGTAATTAATAAAAACGAATTTTTTATGTTGAATTTCTGGTAAATTTGTTCTTTGTTACTGTAGAAAATTATCGACTACAATCGAAATATGAAAATCATCTTATTGCTAAGGTGGCACTCTTTCAGTTCGTCAATTCGTTTCTGTCTTTGTTTTATATTGCATTTTATCTACGAGATGAGGACAAATTAAAAGAGGTAAATCATATATGTATCATATATGTAATTATACAGCTTCATTTCGATAACCTTAGTAACAATATTGATTAAGAGGTGTACAAATAAATTCTGTCATAAATTATTGACACGAATTATTGGAGACCATCTTTGTACTATACTAAGATTCACATAATTTTCACCCAAAGTCGAATTAATCAATTTGACAGCTTCAACAATACTTAAATATTAAACATAATACAACACAATAGCGTAAGTGTTGCTTATCGACATCCATTTCTTATATAAATATAAATATAAATATCAATGACTGAGCTACAAATACCCAAAATAGCGCCGAAATTGATGCGTTTAAGTATGTTTTTTAATGCAACCAACAGAATTTATTTGTACACCTATTAGTAGTATGCAAAATTGAAAGTAAATTTAATAAAGAAAGAAAGAAAGAAAGTTGTTATAGATTATTAAAAGCTTATAAAAAATGTCTTACCCCGTCCTAATTATATCAGCAACTGGCAGGATTGCTAATATCACGTCAAATAATTGGTAATCTACGTGAATCTGCTGTACCATATATTCTCGAACAATGGAAATTGGCCAAATTAAGTTTTAACATGTGGGGAGCATTAAGTCCTACGCAAGATTTTGGCAATACAGTAACCATGACCTCGACATTACAAATGAAGGCAGATGATTCGATAAAAACTGGTAGTTATACAGAATACAAACCCCTAAAATCGGAAATGGAAACAACCAAGCGAAACATTGGACAAGCTGAAATTGAAAGTTCATTATATAAGGTAAGTGCATGTATGTATATTAAGGTGACCGTTATTTAGAAAAGAAAATTAAAAACTCGCTCCTGGGCCATAAAATTGTAAGAGGGATTTTTCATCATTTTCTTATTATTTAACAACAATATCCTGCTTCTAGAGCTGTGAAATGTAAAGCCAACCATTTCTCCCGAGCATATTTACCCCCTCCATCTGATCCGGGGACTCCTGTATGAAATTTACATTTTTGTTAAATACGCTCCCCGGGTGACCCTTATAGCCTAGACAGACGGCAGCCTAATTCCGGATTACCGAGTTAATTCGAATTAACTCTGGCATTAACTGTAGCAAATCCACATTAACTTTATGAGTTAATTCTCAAAATAAAAGAGGATTAGGGCAATTTGCGATGGCAACACTGCTGAAAATTTTCTATTATGAATTTTTCTCGATCCATTTTACAAAATATTAGGTGTGTTCGCTTATAAAAAACTTTCAAAAATTGTTAACAGTTTTCAACATGAAAGGTTGGCGAACAAATAAATCCAGCTGTCAATTATGAACGGTGAATGTGAATTTACAAGTTTCTGATTGAAATTGATAGTGATAGTAATGTAAGTGAGCAGACCTGATAAAACAGCAATCAGCCGTTTAGTTAATCCGCAATACTGCCGTTTGTAAGGTTAAAATTTTATTCGGATTAAGTGCACCGGCAATCGGGATTAACGCTGCCGTCTGTCTAGGCTATTATGCATCTTATGGCAGTATTGCTAAGGAAGTGTAATCTCCGCACGATCTCTTTTACTCGTCTCGTTCTTATAATCTTCGTGCTCTGCCTAGGTTTTCGAAACGAGACTTAAAAGTATCTATAACAACGAAAAATTGTTTATTTACATTTTCGAATAATGATAAACGTCATAGTAACAAAGTAAATCAGTCCGAGAGAAGAATGTATGAACCTCTCGTGTTGAAATAAGTGTGAAGTCCATAGTATAATTAACAAAATAAGGCAATCCGGGAGAGTTATTTTGATGCTCTCATATTGAAATATGTGTATAGATGTAAATCAAAATACAGCATTGTGAAATTTATTTTAGTTACATCAACTTGTAAATATTTTTTAATTGTTGCAGTAAAGACCTATTGTTTTTCTTTAAAAAATTTTCAAATTAAAAGCTAAAAATTTTGTATTCAACCAGAGGATAAATAAGTTTGACACTGCCTGAATAGATTTTGACATTCCTCTTTCATTAATAATTTGACATTATTTTGATATTAATAATAGCCATATCCTCCAAAAAATCATCTTTTCAGACGAGGCTCATTTCCACCTCGGCGGCTATGTTAACAAGCAAAACTGGTGTATCTGGGGCTCGGAAAATCCACACGTCATTGTTGAGAAGCCAATGCATCCACCGTGAGTCACTGTTTGGTCCGGTTTATGGGTCGAAAGCATCATCGGGCAGTAGCAGAAGATGGGGATGGAAACACCGAAACCAGTGCTTGGTCTTTCCACCTGAGGTTAGGTCCGCCTCTTCTGCGTCGTCCATCAGCGGGTTCCGAATATAACACTTTCTTAGCCGGAGTGTGTTCTTCCATTCGCTCGACGTGACCTAGCCAGCTCAGCAGCTGAATTTTAATGCGGTTAACTACGACAGTGTCGGCATACAGCTCATACAGATCATGGGTGTACCTTATTGATACTTACTTGCCACCAACGCCAATAGGCCCAAAGATCTTGCGTAGGACTTTTCACACGAAAACTCCGAGCATTCTCTCATCTGAGGTGGAAATTGTCCAAGCTTCGACGCTATGTGTAAGGGCAGTCATGATGAAAGACTTGTAGGGTGTGGTTTTCGTTGCTTGAGAGATGGCCCGACTTCTCCATTGCTTACTTAGCCCAAAGTAGCACCTGTTAGTAAGAGTGATCCTTCATAATATCTTCAGGCTGACGTCATTACTGGTGATTTCTTTGTTTGTTGGTACTAGGTACTCCGTCTTGCCATCGTTCACCGTACGATTCATTCGCCGCGACTCTCTTTCCAACTCTGACAATACTGTACTGTTCATGCTGATTATGTCAATGTCATCTTCATATGCAACAACATTACACTTTTGTTTAAGGATAGTGCCATTATGTCGTAGATCAGCAGCTCTTATTATTTTCTCCATAACAGAATTGAAGAACTCGCACGATAACGAATCACATTGTCTGCAACTCCGTTCGATATTAAACGGCGGGAGAGGTCCTTCTAAATAGATGGTGTGTCGATCTGTTATTCTCCAGGATTTCGCGTAGTGTTAAGCATATGCTTTAATCTTTCACACAGTACGCTCGATAGAACCTTGTATGCGATGCTAAGAAGACTTATTCCACGGTTGGTTGGTTGGTTAGTTGAAGTGGTGACTCATCCATGAGTCCAAATAGCGCTTACGCACCGTTTTGTTACCACATCCTCGCTTCCAACTGTTCGTTAGGTTGTTTGTGTGGGCAGCACGGTTAAATCCAGTTCGTGCTGTTTAAAAACTTTAGGAGGTTGCTGATGTTTACTTCAGCCAACTCCTCAATGCTGTTGAAGAGTGGTTTGCCTAATGTGTTCATTCTCTGCTTCCAAAGGGCAGGGCATTTACAAAGAAAGTGGAAGACCGTTTCCTTTTCTTCCACTTGGTTGCAACTGTGACAGAAATCGTTATGGGACAATCCCATTTTGGCCCCTTGTTCTCCGAGGAGCCAGAAGCCAGTGATGACTGCCGTCAGTCTAGAGACGTTTTTACGGTTCCTGTTTATCAGTAACATTGATTGTTTACCTACTAACTACTACTGCCACAGTGACCTACTAGTTTTACATTTCGTAAGACTTTTCCACCTACAATCCGCTATTTGTAGATATTTTGTGTTGATAGCTCTTTTGGCTACGCTCATTGGTTGTGCAAGAGCCTCTTGCATGGCAGATCCGTTTCTTGCCAGTTCGTCTGCTTTTTCGTTTCCTTCTATGTTCCGGTGTCCCGGAACCCAGATCAATAAAACGTTGTGCCAGTGTTGTGCAAGTGTATTGAGACTCCTTCTACTTTGTTCCACTAGGAAGGAGGATAAGACTGCTGAGTTTAAAGCCTGAATTGCAGCTTGGCTGTCCGATATTATAGCTATATTGAGCTTGAATCTGAAGTCTGCGATTAGTATCCTACAAGCTTCCCCGATTGAAAACACATCCGCCCGGAATACGCTAGACAAATTGGGGAGGCGCACAGACTTGTCCACTTCCAATCTCGGAATATATACCTGCTCCTACGCCACAATCCATTTTGGGCCATGCTAATCTTCTCTGTATTCCACGGTAGTTGGCGCAAATTGTGAGGTCTCCTTTCTTATGTACGGGACAGAGAACACTGACTCTCTAATCATCGGGCATGCTTTCATCCGACTATATTCTACTTATGATCTAGTGCATACTGGTGAGAAGCTCATCGCCTTATCGTAGAGAAGTGCTCTCTCCATAAGCTCAGTATACTCTGGACATCTGTAACCAGATTCCCATTATTGTCACGACAGCAAGAGGCTCCAGGATTTAAACCGCTATTCAGGCGATTGATCTCAAAGAATTTTCGAGACTCATTCCTGTCTACACATCTCTATCTCCTTACACTTGCGTCTTTCCAACTCTCTCTTCCTACGCCTGAGAAGACGTCTCTCCGCACTCCTCTTTTCTCTGTACCGCTCCTTAACAGCTCGCCTGGCACCTGCACGCAGGGTTTTTCTGTAGGCGGCGTCTTTCTTTGCGGTAGCGTCCACTCTGATCACTGATCATACCACTTATTCCTCAGAGGTCGGTAGAAACCGATGACCTCCTCAGTAACAGTAGTCATGGAGTGGGATATATGTGTCTACTGTGCGTATGTATCATCAAGAGGGAGAGTGTTCTGCATAAGCAGATCTGATGGTCGAATGTTTGTTGTTTTAGCAGCATTTCTGTATTCTTTTGAGTTGAATGGACCATGGTCGACCATGTGGTCGAGCGCCTCTGGTACGTAGACCCGTCCATTTTTGGGATAGTCGAGTTGTAAAAGCTATTGCTGTCTCTGGTGGTTGCAGCTTATTGAGATCAAGCTTTCTTTGTGTAGGACTTCGTTTGTTCTTTGCGACACATAAACGTATTCGCACCTTATCTGCAACAAGGTAGTGATCCGTAATAATGTTGGCACCACGGATCGATTTAACGACCATCATACTGGAGACATGCCTTCCGTCGATCATCACGTGTTCAATTTGGTTTTTCGTTCGTTGATCTGGAGACAGCCGCGTCGATTTATGGATGATGACATTCCGACATCGTGGCGGGGGCAGCGGTCATAAGTTTCCTCAATTCGCTGAAAGAAGTTCTCTTTGGTCGTATCGCCTTTCTCATACGTCAAAGCGTGGGCACATATTAGGCTCATGTTGAAAAATTTTGCCTTTATGCGGATTGTTGCCAGCCGATCGTTCACAGGTGTGAAAAGTGAGATAAGATGTCATATTCTCTTACTGACAAAAAATCCAAATCCGAATTTGTACCTTTCCTCATGACAACTGTACTATATATCACAGGATGCTCTTTTAGAGCAGTCCTGCCCCGTCCATCGCATTTCCTGAAATGGGGTGATGTCAGCCTTATATTTTTCGTTGACACCAACCAGCACCTTCCTTTCCCGCGACCGGACATTCCAGGTGCATATCGGTAAATCGCTTGGGGGCGTCGTCAACAAAAGGCGTAGCACGGTTTGATTTTTCATTGAGGGAGATATTTATGTAATGGGTCCCAGAACTGGCTACATGATGGTACCATCTTTACAGAATGAATGACGTGACAAGTAATGTAGTTTTGCGTCTTGCAATGAATTCAACAAGCATTGCGCTAGCCCCATTATACTATTATTCTTGAGATACATGCATACTCAGAGAGCGCTTTTAAGACTCTAGAATAATTAAAGAATCATTTTTAGGAGCTCTAGTTCAATTGTAAAGTAAAATAAAGTAATGTAAAAAACGGAGTGCGATTAGTCAACACGGATAGCTAAGTATAATATCATATAAAATAGACATATGATTGAGGGAAAAGAGCCTGACTCTCATTCTTTGACATACGCTCCGTTGAAAAACTAATTTTTACATATTTCAACGTTACGTTACCTACCAACCCGTTTTGACTAATCTCTCTAATGGTTTTTGTATAAAATGGATAGAAACAGCTTATGCGTCACCTACTGATTCGTGTTGACTAATCGCGCCATCACACTTTTATGAATCCTTTTTATGAGGACTCATTATGTTTTGCTAGGTTATATATTTTACGCCTCAACTTCAATCTTGTAGATGGAGATAGGCGATAAGCATAATCAAGGGAAATGTTGAAGGGATCGGTCGCACATTTCGCCTCTCTAGAAGCGAGATATTACCGTTGAGTAATAAGAGAAGTGAAGAAAAACATGTTTCCCCATCTATTACTTATGAGTTAGTTATAAAATGTCATTAATCGGGACGAAAATTGCTATTTCTCATATTTTTAGTGTATGAAAATATTTATATTTGACCACCTTAATGTATACGTCTGTAGTAATAATGTTGGAAGTTGATTTTGATAATTTCTCAACAGTATGATGGAACTTTTTCGGACCATTTGGAAATGTTAGTACAAATGGGCTACGTGGTACTTTTCTCAGCAGCCTTTCCTTTGGCAGGAGTTTGTGCGCTTATCAATAATTTGATGGAAATACGTTCGGATGCATTCAAATTAGCTCATGTCCACCAGCGTCCTTTTGGGCAGCGTGTTGCAAATATAGGGACGTGGCAGAATGCGCTGACCGTTCTATCTCTGGCTGCGGTCATTGTAAATTGTGCACTTATTGGCTTGTCTGGACAAGTATCGCGATTGTGGCCAGGATTAACAACTGCACAAACTATTGTTTTAATTGTTGCACTTGAAGTAAGTTCGAAAATAGCAAGAAATAAAGCAATCGCAGCTTATTAAATATTATTTGAATAGCATTTTATGTTGGGACTGCGCACTGCTTTAACTTGGCTACTTCCGGAGTTGCCGTCATGGTTAGCTGCAGAAATTGCTCGTGCTGAGCATTGTCGTCGTGAAATGCAATGTAAAGGAACGTCACCTCGTCCGACGCCTCCATCACCAGCCTCAACAATTCCAACCCAACCAACAAATGCAGATTCTGCCTCTACAAACGAATGGGTAGAAAGCCAAATGGGCAATGAACTTTATCGAGATAAAATTCACCAGTCTCACTCTGGATCATCCAATGAAACGCGTAGCACAAATGACATTCCAAAATTTGGACTACAACGTAATATAGAAGCCGATGTGTTTATGTTTGAAAATCGAGAAGAGTCTTCGCCTGATTCACCGCCATCACAGGTAAAGATATATATATACATATGCTATTTGTAAATTAAGTTGAATTTGAAGTTGAAAATTAAGACTCGTTGATTTAGCACTACCTTAAAAAAAGCTATTTTAATGATTAACTGATAGAATTAGCATTACAAAAAAACCAAACAAATTCAACGGTAACATGATGGTGATGGTATAAAAGTACGACCTTAGCCGAGTATTTCGTCTCTTTTTTGGACCTTCAACATCTCGTCTGCCTTGTGTGAGTTCTTTTATAAAAATCGACAAAACACTTCGTAACTACGTCGTTTATATTTCATTTTTCCTGATATATGTACTTACACTTATTTTATTATTAATTTTCTGCTATTATTATTTATTTTAAATACTTTTGATTCTCCAAACTCACACACATAATATTCGCACCCCTTTGGAAACGACAAAAATTATCACTTCAAAGTACCGTAAATTTTTAATCGCGCCATAGATCCTTAACACGAGAACTAATACAAAGCAATAGCCGTATTTTATTCGCCACTCGCACTTAGCTAGTAGCGATAACTATACAGTAAACACTCACATATTAAAACCATCTTGTGATGGTGGTTCGAATTCTCGAGTTGTTCTACTTTCTGGGCATTTTTTTAAGCAGAAATAAAACAAAACAAATATAATTTTTAGTTTTTTTTTCGTGTAATCTATTATACAGGACTGTTTTTCGTTTTGTGTTAGGTGAACCACACTTTTTTGTTTGTTTTAAATTGTTATTTTAATGTATCGAATGGCATGACGACCTTTACATGTTGGAAACTATTAATCGCTTGCATTGAAGGCATTTGCATTTGTAACGGGATACAATTCGCTGAAAATTCGCTTACCCTTTGACTTTAACCCAAGCCCAGACGATGTGCACTTCTTTTCGCGTGGAGTCGAGAACCATGCGTACACTCGATTTTCCACCTCCGCATACTCAGCAAAGTGTAAACCTTTTGCTTTCCTTTCTTCGTAAGTTTTGGAGATAGCATCCAGAATAAGTTATTTCTTGGAATCTATGTAGCAGATTGCAGTCTTCGTAACATTAAAATCACAGCTAGTCGATTGGCTCGTACACCTTTATCGATTTTTTTTGAAATTTCCACCTTTTAACCCAAAGTAAGTTCATTTTAGGTTTGGACGACCTTTTTACTAGCAACTTCGACTTTATACCGCTTTGCAAATAAAATTCAATCAAACTTTGCAAACAAATACATACAAATGTACATATAAAAGTCATCTTAAATTTGTTTAGGGAATACCTGTTATTTTTTCTTCACAATTCATTTACAAAAACAAGAACAAGCGATATAGTAAAAAATTTAAAACTGAAGTTCTAATTTTAGAGCGTTCAATGCTAATAAGTGGAAGATTCGAATTTCTAAGAGTCTAATTTGTGAGCTTTTACTGTATTGCAAAGCAACAACAAAACGCCAGACAGAGCGTATCATGGTACAATTAATCAACATGCAACGGTAGGTAATAGTCCTGACAGACAGCAACCTAATTCCGGATTACCAAGTTAATTCGAATTAACTCGGGCATTAACTGCAGCTAATCCGCATAAACTCTATGAGTTAATTCTCAAAATAAAAGAGGATTAGGGCAATTTGCTAGCAGCAATTTTCAGCAACACTGCTGAAAATTGTCTATTTTGAATTTTTCTCGATCCATTTTACAAAATATTAGGTGTGTTCGCTAACAAAAAACTTTCAACAATTCTTAACAGTTTTCAATATGAAAAGCGTTGGCGAACAAATAAATCCAGCTATTAATTACGAACGGTGAATGTCAATTTACAAGTTTCTTGTAAATTGAAAATCTACTTGAAAATCTTGAAAATCTACTTCTTGTAGATTTTCTCATATCGAGAGTGACAGATGACAGAAATTGATAGTGATAGTAATGTAAGTGAGCAGACCTAATAAAACAGCAATCAGCTGTTTGGTTAATCCGCAATACTGCCGTCTGTGAGGTTAGTATTTTATTCGGATTCAGTGCGTCGTTAATCCGGATTAACGCTGCCGTTTGTCTAGGCTATTACGTTCTTATTTTGTTAGCGTTTAATTCTATTTGAATCAACCTGGTTCGATCACTGGATTTTGTCAATAATAATTCCAACACTTATTTTGTACAACTATATACAGCAACAATTTATTTAAGCAACTCTTTTTACAATCAATTATTTACAATAACTCTTTAATGTACTTTCAACTTTTGCCTCTGATACTGTATCAATGTTTACGCGATCACTTTCGGAACTCAATCAATTTTATTTGTCAACTCTAGCCCTATTTATACTCTATGCAACACTCCAGAATCTTCCTTTATCGCAGACGAGATTCTTCTCTTTCTCTCTCGTTGGCTTGTTCTGACTATCGCCTATTTCGCCTTTGACAATTCCATCTTAATTCCTTTCCGTGTCCTTTTCACACAGCGAAAGTATCATTTTTTTTTGTACTCGGAGAATACCGATTATAGCAAGCAGATATGTATGTGTTTTCAAACTTCAAAAACTTGTATGTATGAAATTCCTGATGCTATGATAGGGTGACCATGTTTTAAAAGGAAAACATTTAAAACGCAAAGAGATAAATATAACGAATATAATATTTTAAAAGAAGAGTAAAGCTTTAAAAAATAACTTTTATAAAAGGCACATTTTAGAACCTATAAGATCTTTTATTTCAAATAAAAAAAGCTGAATAATTTTTAAATTCAATTAAAAACACGGAGAAAATTCAAGAATGGCCACAATGGATTCTCTTTTGCCGTTTCCGCTGGCGATGACGACAGAAATAGATCTATCGTCGCAAATAGTCGTTGGGCGAAGTTCGCCGTAAGCTTTGCTTGTACGTGTTCTATTTTTGACAGCGAACATTCGAGTCGAAATATTCGCCTTTCGCAGGTGTTGTACTTACAGCATAAAATATGGATATTATTTAGTTAAAAAAATAAATATGTGGCACTTAAAGCTCCAAAGGGCTCATTGGCCGAGCTTCTCTTCCATTACTGTTGTGCGTCTTAAATTTTGGACAGTATTAGAATGGACCTACTTATTTTAGCCGGTTCCGAACGGCAGAACACTTGTGACATAACTTTTTCTGAGCTTTGTCACAGAGTTCTTTTTTAGAAGCTTTTTTCATGGCAAGTTGTTACTGTCGGAAGAATTGCCAATTGCTTGCCGACAGGTGGGTACCGTTCGAAAGAAAAATCTTTTCGATATTAAATTTGTTATGCATCAGCCGGGTATTGAACCACGACCTACAGATCAGAAGGCAAACACACTAACCACTGAGCTACGGCACCCCATTATTTAGTTACTTTGCAATAATGTGCTTGAAGGGCCGATTGTAAGATTAAGTACATGTTGACCGATTAAAAAAATATTCTTAACCCACTGCTTGTTTTCTATTTTTGTTAATCTTCTTATCTTAATATTTTCTTATAATATTGATATTTCCGTTTTATAGTATAATTAACAAAGTAGAGCAATCATATTTTTGTTCTCACGTCACGTTTAGATGTGCCAAAGCATGTTCAGGTAGTGTCAAAATATCAATGAAAGGAATGCCAAAATCTGTTGAGACAGTGTCAAAATTATTAACCCTCTAGTTGAGTACAAAACAATCGGTTTGAACAAATTTGTTTATTATTTTAATTATAGTAACAATTAAAAAAATTTTAAAAGCTTGTGAAATTATAATTAAATTAGTAATAATAGAAAAGAAAAAATATACAAATGCATTGTAAATATTTGACCGGTAACACAAGCAAGGGTTAATATGACAAAATATTTTCGAATTTTTCACTTTGATAGATTTCACAAAGCTGCCTTTTAATTTACTTTTATACATTTATTTCCAAACGAGAGCGCCATAATTCCTCTCTCAAATTGCCTTACTTTGTTCATTATGCTATGTTTCCGTTTATTCTTTTTTCTCTATTTGGAGAGTACATATATTCCGCTTATTTTTGAAATAAAAACAACTGCTGCTTTGGTATAATCATCAAAGATTACACACGATGATTCAAAAACTTGCTTTTCTCTGCTTAAACTCTTGCATGATATCATTATAACTCATTTATGTGGTAAAATGAGTTTAATTTACTGAGAGAAAATGTACGAACCGAAGCGCATTCACCACTTACGAGGGCGGTCCCAGTACTACCCGACCTAACAAAGAAAACTACAAATTTGGGAAAATTTTTCTTTATTTTTTCAACATAATCTTTTAGCTCTATACACTTTTCCCAGCAATATTCTATAGCTTCGATACCCTGTTTATAGTATGAACTGTCTAGCACATTAAAATAGCCATATTCCGCAGACTCCACCTCTTCATTGTTTGCAAATCTTTTTCCACCAAGCCATTTTTTTAAATTTGGAAATAGCAAATAATCCGAAAAGGCTAAATCTAGCGAATAAGGTGCGTGCTGAAGCAATTGGAGCTTTAACTCATTGATTTTGACCATCGCAATAGCGAATGTGTGAACTGATGAAAAAACACTTTCTTTTTCGCCAAATGCGGCCTTTTTTCTGTAAATTCATCACTTAGACGCTTTCCTTTTTGAAGATAATTAATAAAAGTTAATACACGTGCATCCCAAAAAACAGACGCCGTAACCTTGCCTGTGGATGAAGCTGTCTTCGCTGTGGATGACGCTGTCTTCTCCCCTTACATTCCACTGTTTTGAATGCTCCTTTGTATCAGGTGTGAAGTGGTGGACCCATGTCCATCCATGGTTACGAATCGACGCAAAAACTCGGCCCTATTACTGTGAAACATCGCCAAACACTCTATAGAAACATCTTCACGACGTTGTTTTTGTTCTATTGTGAGCAAACGCGCATCTTGCACACAGCATTTTCTTCTCCAAATTTTTGGTCAATATACGATGTATAGTACTTTTTAAAATGCCTGTAATTTCACCTAGCACACGCATCTTCAGCCGGCGATCATCCAATACCATTTTGGGGATTTTCTTAACCGACCACTACGGAGTTCGTCTTGGCAGCTGGTACGACCTCTTTTAAACTCTGCAACCCAATATTTTATAGTCATAAACGAAGGAGCAGACTCCCCTAGGAGCAGTACAATCTAGTTCGGCTTTAATATTCGTTGGACTGAAACCTTTCAAATGAAAGTATTGAATTACATAACGGTGACCAATTTTTACCATGTTTACAAATTCACTGAGGTCGTTAAATTTCGATGGCTCCAAAAAAAATACTAAACAACGTGGCGCCTTGAAACTTAAAGCATATACTTTATAAGGTTGCCACTTTTCATCAAAGTAATTTTTTTTCAAACTACTGCCGCCATCCATATGCCAGATCGGGTTGTTCTGGGACCACCCTCGTATTATTCGTAATTTAACATTACTAGCAGCAATAATAAAACGCAGGTAATGTTTTCTTTGTGCTCACTTTCTGTTTTGTTCTTTATTTAATATATACTTCTGGTCCATAGTGTAATTAACAAAGTAAGGCAATAGTAAGATTTGTGCTCATATCACTCACAGTCATGTCACTCATGCCAAAGCATCTTTAGATAGTGTCAAAAGTACTATGTGTCAAAATATCAATGAAAGAGCAATGTCAAAATCTGTTCAGGCATTGCCAAAATTATTAACCCTCTGGTTGAGTACAAAATTATGAGTTTTTTAAAAAAATTTTTTAAAGAAAAACAATAGGCTTTAACAAATTTTTGTATTATTTTAATTATTGTATCTATTAAGAAAATATTCACAAGTTGATGTAATTAAAATAAAATTAGTAATAGTCGAAGAGCATCAAAATGCTTCTCTCGGATTACCTTACTTTCTTAATTATACTATGCATCTGGTCCCTTTGTAGTCGCATAAACAGGCCACACACTGATAACATATCGAAACGATCTGTTGTATTTTCAACAGATTGGTATTGTAAGTGTGTGACGTAGTCTGACAAACAGTTTTGTAAACTTTAAATCGATTACGTGATGTGGCGTAATTGACAATTTTCACCTCGAGTTTTGAAATCGGTTGTGCGTGTACGGCGAAGTTGACGATTTTTGTCATGTTTCATGTTTACTCGGCGGCGAACAACGTTAAATAAAAACCGTCAACAGATCCACAGTGTGTGGAGAAATGAATTTCATGCGATCGTTTTGATTTGTTGTCAGTGTGTGGCCTGCTTTAGGGTGTTGGGTGTTTAGGGTCGGATTTTGTAACGGTAATGTATGTTTTTCAGGCCAGGCTTTTATAATGCTAATGTATGAATATCAATATTTACCATTAAATCAGTTCAAATCTAATGAAATTACTAATAAATGTGCATACAAAACGTTAACGTATTTTCTTTTATTACAAATTATATAGATTAGTACCATTTTAATTAGACCGTTACTGGATACAACACCTCCAAACAGCGGCGCTTCATCAACAAGTATGGTTCAAGATATTTATTTTGGCACCAACGGGTATGTTATTGAAAATTTTATATTGTATTAACATATTATTCAACTCAGAATTTTACATCATCTTTTGTGCTGATGTATTGTAATTCCAACTTTAAGCTCAGTATGCCGTAGAAAACGAAATGTCAAAATAAATTATTTTCGTTTACTTTCCTTAGGAAGTACACTGTTGAAAATAACTAGGGTTGATATTTGTAGTAGTTTTGTAGACTTGCGGAGACTTTATTCTAATATTTCAAGAAACAAAATATATGGACTTTCAAAATTTTTTTATTTAACATTGAGAATGTGGAGAAGTGATTGCCGGTGGGCCGCTTAATGGCAAGGCTTGCCAGATAATGATGGGGTTGTTGTTGTTATCATACACCAATGCCACCATAATTGGATACAATTTTAAATCTTTTTTTGTTTTGTCTTTAACTCCGGTTTAATTTAGATTTTCTGTTATTATTTTCTATTTTCCTTTTATTTCACCATTATCTTTTTCTTAAACTTATTTTCTACAATTACTCTTACTTTTATTTTTCAATAAGTTTTTTATGTTTTTAATTACACTTATTTACAGTTTTTAGGTTTTAATTTTTTTGTTTTTTGTTTGGCAAGAGGGAGAGGCGCGTATTGCCATATAATAATCGAATTAGATAAAATAAAAGTGAAGGAAGAAAGAGAAGAGAGTACATTTAAAAGGAGAGAGAGAGAGAGAGAGAGTGAAAAAGAAACACAGAATAGTTAATCGAGCGGAATGGGGGAGTGGGCAGGAATCGGTGATGCCAGATCAACCAACATGGATAGGTAATATTTTTGTTCTTTTGTAGATATTTCCGTGGGGTAGCGGCATCGTTAAATATTTGTTGCCATTTAAAAGGGTAACATTTCTTTAAAAAAAGAAAACGCTATATACATTTGATAAAATTAATACATTTCACATGGTATAATTAAAAAGGCGGTGTTACTACGACAGCAATTATTACATTACAAAATCCACATGCATTCTGTTTATGCACGAATTAGTCGAATCATAAATAAAAGAAGATTAAAAATCGAAAATTTACAAGTGATGTTATAACCTAGACAGGCGGCAGCTTAATTGCGGATTACCGCATCGCAATTTGCGATGGCAACACTGCTGAAAATTTTCTATTGTGAATTTTTCTCGATCCATTTTACAAAATATTAGGTGTGTTCGCTTATAAAAAAAACTTTCAACAATTGTTAACAGTTTTCAACATGAAAAGCGTTGGCGAACAAATAAATCCAGCTGTCAATTGCTACCAAATACCATATTACAAACTGTACACCACAAATCATCCGCATGGTAAGGCACGCGGAGGAACTGCCATATTGATAAAAAGCAGAATAAAACATCATGTTCTTGAAGATTTTAGTAGCGTCTACTTGCAAGCAACATCCATATGTCTGGAAGAATACATCTCTAAGCTAGTAATATCTGCGATATACTGTCCCCCAAGATACAGTATTACCGAACAGCAATATAAAGAATTTTTCTCAACTCTTGGTAGCAAATTCTTGGTTGCTGGCGATTTCAACGCCAAACACACTCACTGGGGCTCCCGATTAATAACTCCAAAAGGCAAAAGACTATGTTCAATCATCACTAACCACGGCTACGATGTTATTTCAAATGGTCAACCGACATATTGGCCGACGGACAAGAGGAAAATACCCGATCTCATAGACTTTGGAGTCGCCAAAGGTTTGCAGATGGAAAATATCTCCACAGAGTGTAATTATGATCTATCATCTGACCACTCACCCACGGTAATATCTATAAAATCACCAAGCCCCCAAAGCAATTGCGTTAGAAAGAAAATAGACTGGTTAAAATTCAAGAAATATATAAATTCCCATCTTCCTCTGAGTACTGTATTAAGAAATGGACACGATGTAGACTCAGCACTCGAAAAATTCAACCAGCTGCTCTCATTAGCTCTCAGCTCAGCCACCTGCACAAAGGTATGCAAGCAATCAAACTATAGCCCATACACACCAGCCGATATTGAATTGCTAGTAAGACAAAAAAGAAGACTCCGAAGACAATGGCAAGAATTCAGATCACCGAATCTGAAAACACAGCTACAGCACTGCACTCGAAAGTTAAAGCAAGCCTTAAAAAATAAAAACAACAAAGAGTTAGAAGAGCACATAGCGAAATTAACACCTGGTGAAGCGTCAGACTACTCCTTGTGGAAATCAGCAAAAAAATCAAATCGGCCAATTCTCACTGATTCCCCCATCCGTTTGAGTGACGGTAATTGGGCTAGAAGCAACTGTGAGAAGGGTTTGGCTTTTGCAAACCACCTAAAAAGTGTGTTTACACCCAATCCACCCTCTTCACAGTCTTCATTACCAATATTAACTTCTCAACCTTGCTCAATAACGCTCAAAATTAAAAAAAAGGACATATTCAAAGCAATTTATAAAGATTTAAACCCAAAAAAATCACCTGGTCCAGATAAAATTACCGGTAAAATGATAAAAGAGCTACCTCCGGCTTCAGTAATTCATCTGATGCACATTTTCAATGCTATCCTTCGTATTAAACACTATCCCAAATGCTGGAAAACTTCAAAAATTATTATGATAGCAAAACCAGGAAAAGACCCTACAAAAGTTGCATCGTACAGACCTATCAGCCTCCTGCCTCTACTTTCTAAAGTATTCGAAAAGCTACTTGTCATGAATATAACTCCATTTATTAATCTCAACCAACTGATTCCTCAACATCAGTTTGGATTTAGAAAACAGCACGGCACAATAGAACAAGTCCACCGCATTGTAACTCTGATAAGGAACACTTTTGAAGAAAAAAAGTATTGCTCAGCTGTCTTTCTTGATATCACTCAAGCTTTCGATAAAGTATGGCACGATGGCCTTATTTACAAACTCAAACTATTACTGCCTGCAAATGTCTCCTCATTGCTTAGTAGCTACCTCACGAAAAGACAATTTCTCGTACATCACAAGGATTACACAACAAATCCATTGGATATTCACGCTGGCGTTCCTCAAGGAAGCGTTTTGGGTCCCTTACTGTATCTCTTATACACTTCAGATATGCCCAACAATAACTATACATTCATATCGACCTTTGCTGATGATACGGCAATATTGTGCTCTCGCTCTAACCCCATAGAAGCTACTAAACTCCTGCAGACTCATGTCGATTCTCTCGAAATCTGGCTAGCAAAATGGCGTATAAAAGTCAATGAATCAAAGAGCGTACATGTAACCTTCACGCTAAGGCTAGATACATGTCCCCCACTTAAAATTAATGGCCAATCAGTTCCACAATGTTCCTCAACAAAGTACTTGGGTATTCACCTCGACAGAAGGCTGACATGGAAAAATCACATAGAGGCAAAGAAAACTCAGATCAAGCTTAAAATGAATCAGTTATGGTGGCTGTTACACAAAAGATCAAAGTTGAATCTTGAATACAAAGTGCTATTATATAAAGCAATCCTGAAACCAATCTGGACTTATGGTATTCAGTTTTGGGGCACCGCATCTCCCTCTAATATCGAAAAATTGCAGCGAATACAATCCAAGTGTCTGCGAATTATTGTAAATGCGCCTTGGTATATGAGGACCGTTAACATCCATCGAGATTTAAATGTATCCACAATTTCTGAGGAAGTTGCAATGTCCTGCAGAAGCTACATTCAAAAATTACACAATCATCCGAATCCCCTTGCTAGGCAATTGTTGCTGAGCAAGGGGCATCGTCGATTAAAAAGAAAAGACACACTGAATATGCTGTAAAATTGCTACATCTCGCGACTCACCAAATTGTGATGGAACGTAGGGGATATCACATAGTTTTATTTAGTTTGTAAGATTTTAATACTTATTGTTAGTTTCTTGTATAAGAAAGATTCAATAAAAAAAAATAAGCTAAAAAAAAAAAAAAAAAAAAAAAAAAAATTACGAACTGTGAATGTCAATTTACAAGTTTCTGATAGTTTTCAGTTCATGTACTTCTTGTCATCTGTCACTCATATCGAGAGTGACAGATGACAGAAATTGATGGTGATAGTAATGTAAGTGAGCAGACCTAATAAAAAAGCAATCAGCCGTTTAGTTAATCCGCAATACTGCCGTCTGTCAGGTTAAAATTTTATTCGGATTAAGTGCGCCGGTAATCGGGATTACCGCTGCCGTCTATCTAGGCTATTACGCCAAAAGAAAACGTTTTATTGGGTAGTAATATGAATAGCAACAATAATAACATAAATCATAAAAACGAAAGCAGATGTTCCAGTAAAATTGCTTTTTAATTTCGCTATATTTGCAGATATGTTGAGAAGTTAATTTTTTATTTGTAATTTTTTTTACAATCAACGTTGCCTTTTTATTTCTTCTCTTGAATTTTTATGCCATCCTTTTAGAGCATCTGCAAGCAGTGCAAGTACCTCAGTACCATATTCCCGACAAAGCATGCATATACAAGAAATACCGCCTTTTCGAAAAAAATCGAATGATTCAACTGATCACACTGGTAGTAGTGCTAGCAGTAGTCCACAACGATCCCGCCAACTTATCTCAACAACACCACCGCAATTCCACACTCCAAGTATACCAGAAATTCCACCATATAAACCACATAGAACATCGACAGAAATTACTCCACATTTGCAAGCAAGCGTAAGAAATTTAACATTTGTACCTATTATACATATAGCATTACGTATATATTGTACATAGAGCAAAACGCCCCTGCATTTTATATCACTGACCAATTTTATTTGTTTGTATAAATAAACAAAAAAAATAATGTGCATTTATAGCTGCAATTTAGTTTCTTTTTCTATTCCTATTATAAATACACACATATATCTATGCGGATGAATATTTGACAACGACAATTTGTTCAAGTTACATCGGATATTCATACCCATTGTTATTTTATTCACATGTTCACAAATGCATAATTCTGAAATTATGTACATGAGCAATAATCACTTGTTAAACAGATTTTGAGACAATTAAAAATTCTATATTTAATGAAATTTCATATATAGGAAAAATTATCCATCACAACACTACATAAATCACATGCACCTGAGTGGATGTCACGTTTGAAAGTCAGCGACAATATAAATTTACATAGAAGCACAGATTGTATAGCGAAGGTATTTTTTGTAATATTTCTGCAAAAATCTTAAGTGTTTTTGGTATAACTGTTATTGTTCTATGAAATTTAAATCGAAAATTAAGTCATAAATTAACCGTGCTTACAAGTAGTTTGCCTAGAACATGCTAACTGCACAAACTTGGTTCTTACATTGTTAAGAGCAGCGGTAAAATTTATTGGTCTTGAATTTGGTTAATTTTTTTAATTGTTTTGTTAAGCGATTTAGCGTGAATTATGTATTATTGGCAAACAAATAAGTATTTCCAGAAGTTTAAAAAATTAATTTTTATTTTATCAGAATATACTCTAAGGTAAGTACTTTAAAGGTGTGGGTGGCTTAGCTCAGTTGGTTACTTAGTGCATTGGCCTTATGTGCATGAGTCGTGAGTTCAATTTTTCTTTCAAACCGTACTCACCTGTCGAGAACAATTCGATTGACAATTTTTTCAACAATAGCAGGCTATTGCCTTGAAAAAGTTGTTGCGTTTTCTATTTCAAATTGGTTTTTATATATTCGAAATTTTTTTTTATACGTACAACTTTTTACGTTATTTCGTGCACCCTTTTACGCTGTCACTACAACTGCTTGTTGTAGCAATGGTTTTTCTCTTTTTATTTTGTTAATTAGGAAGAGGAAGAGACAAATAATACTTCGACATCTTGTTTGGTGTTTTGGAAATTTGTTCTGTTTGGTAATTTTTTCGCCCTAAGGCCAATACACATCTTGTTATTTCTCGCAATCTGAAGAAAATTATCTGTAATCTCGAAAGTTTTAACTACAATATTATTCTATTACAATTAGCAAAGCATCGCCAAAGTTGATTCAAATTGTCTCTTTGAAGCTACTAATTAAGAGTAATCTGGCAAGCTTTCAAAAGTTTGTCAGCTCCCATTGCTGAATTTTGCACATCACTAAATATCTGTAAGCGCGCTTTTACTTTTGTATTTTGTAATTTTAATGAAAAGTTCAACACAGAATTGTAGCGGTAGACGGATATTTTTACCGTCCAGCGGCGACAGCACAAATGATCTGTCTTTCATTTAAATTAATTTCAGTTTTATATTTGAAAAAGTACTGAAAGTTATATGGGTGCCGTAGCTCAGTGCCTAGTGTGTTGGCCTTCTGATCTGTAGGTCGTGGATTCAATCCCCGGCTGAAACATAACAAATTTCATAAGGAAAATAATTTTCTTTCAAGCAGTACCCACTTGTCGGCAACAATTGCCAATTCTTCGACAGAAAAGCTCAGAAACCGTGATGTCGCAAGAGTTCTACCGTTCGGAGCCAGCTAAAATAAGTGGGTCCCTTCTAATACTGTCCAAAAAGTAACACACACAACAATAATGGAAGAGAAGCTCGGCCAAAGAGCCCTTTGGGGCTTTAAGTGACACGTATTTTTTTTATAGTTGTATGTTCAGCAGCCCTATCCCAATTGACTTTTTCGGTTAAGCTCTTTAGCTAAAATCGACACAAATATAAAAATCGTTTAACATTTCTCACTATATAAAAAGCCCCGCAGTGGCGGATAAAAATAAAAAATTATACGAAGAGTTTTTACATCAGAATCGCATTTTCTCATAAACTCCAACAAATGGCGAATCATTTATTTTTAGAGCTTAAGCGAAGAAGATGGAATTTTTGGCTGTGGCAACACTGATACCGATGATAGCAAGGAGATGTGTGTCATCAGCAAACTTTTATGTATATGAGAGCTGATGGGAAAGAGATAAATATAACAAATAGTAAATTTAAAAAGAATAGCAAAGCTTTAAAAAATAACTTTAATAAAACGCACATTTTAGAACCAATAAAATCTTTCATTGCAAATAAAAATATTGCTGAATAAATTTTACATTCAATTTAGAACACAGAGAATATTTAAAACATGCTCACACTGGTTTCTCTTTTGCCGTTGCCGGCCGTTGCTGGCGGCGACGATGATTTTCTTACAGCATAAAGGCATAAATATTTGTTTGTTGTTACTATACATTTGTCACGCGGGAGTTGATCTCACAACCTACTGCTCGTACACAGAAGCCAGAGTACTAATCAACTGAGCTGCGACACCATCGAATAAACAATCTCAATATGATTTCAATTCATTCATCATCTTACAGTAAGTCTTTCGAAACAAATTCGAAAAAAATTGCAATAAATCATTCCATAGAAACGGCACCGCTATTCAAAGTCGAGTAAATTGCATTAAAAAAAGAAAAGAAACATCAATACAATTTTGTTTTTTAATATAATTACTTTTTGTTGAATAAGAATAGATCTAAAAAAAAAATAATTTTTTATACAATGATTGCAATTCTTAATTAAAGTTGATCGAAAAAGAACACTTTAAAGCATAGGCGGCCAAGAGTTGCACAGTGTGCAGTTTGCCTTCGTATTTTCACACAAACGATAACGATGTGTAAGCACGATGTTATGCTTTCGCTTCTCAGTTGCTGTTTGACGAAGCCAGAATGATGCGCATGTTTGAAAGCAACAATATAGAAGCACTCGCTTTGACACACACACACACTAATGCAAATGTGTTAGTATTCGTGTGGCCGGCATTGCTTTAAGGGGTACTTACACCTTGTAAGCCAATTTTGGAGCTAGTTTCTGACAATTTATTGTAAAGAAACTAGAAAAGGTTTTCATTTGAATTTTTTCTTATTTATTAGTAGATAGAATACCGCACATGATTTTGTTTCCATAGTCATGTTGACTTACAAGACCTTGTGATGACATTGCGCGCCCCTCAAAAGTGAAAGGTCAAACGGTGTACATGATTAGATCGACCCTAGTTATCTGAAATCAAAAATCCAAGAAGACTTACAATTATTGTTACATTAGTGAGGTACCGATCGTTCACTTGTTCAAAATTTCGATTTTTCACAAAATGGCGGGTATTTTTTCACAAAATTCATTTTCGTACTATGTTTTTTGTCTTATGTAAAACTGTCAAAATGCAGTAAATCGAAATTTCTTAAAAATGAACGATCGGGACCTTGCTAAGTGTTTTCTGAAAAAAATTAAAAAAAAATTAATCCGATACGTTGATTTGTTCTCTCGTAATCGTGTACACCAGTTTGAAAAATTAAAGTTTCGGAAAACCGCGTTCAAAGTTTCAGAAAAGTACAACATTTGAATCATGAGAGTTAGGATTAATCTGGATTAATCTCCAATGCCTGGTCCATAAATCGAATCCTTTTACAGGCTGATTTATAAGACCCTTTAGATCAGAAAAATGTAAAAAAAAAATTGATTTTTTGAAAGTGACAAGGTGTAAGTCCCCCTTGAGATAAAAATGTTTAACTTCAGAGGACTTGAAACAATATAGTTCTGCTTTAATTCCTTTTGCATGCTAAAGTACCCACCTTTAGCTTTCAGTAAATATTTCAGCGGTTTTCGAATCTTCCTGGGTAAAAATGCGATTTGAAAAAAGTCCACAAATTCAGTTTTCATTACAAATTCGGCAGTTATACAGTGTATTTAAACGAGAGGTGTCATTTTGAATTAAAAAAAAAAAGACGCAATATTTTTGTTAAAAGAGCTGATAATTTAATTTTATCCAAAGTACAAACTTTGAGGTTAGTAATGTAACAAAATATCTGCAAAGTGTCCGCCACGACTCTTCTTGCTTATGGCCATTCTTTTGATGAAAAATTTCAACGCATTTTCGCACTGAGTACTTCAATATTTGCTGGAGCATTCGCATAGAAAGACGTCTAATGGCGTTACGTCGCACGGTCTTGGCACCCACTCAAAGTCTCCATCTCGAGAAATCACACGTCCAGAAATTTTTTCACGCAATAGAGTCGTTCCACCAGCTGTATGGCATGTGGCGCCGTCTTGCTGATAATAAACGTCTACCACGTCTATAGCATCAATTTCAGGCCGAAAATTCGGTAAACATTGTTCGCAATTCATTCACTAAAACGGTCGCACCAGCATAATTTTCGAAAATATATCGCCCAATGATACCACCACTCCAAAAATCGCACAAAACTGTCACTCCTTGTGGATGAAAAGGTTTTTCGATCATTTCTCTTGGGCTTTCGGAGCCCCAGATGAGACAGTTTTGCTTATTCATGTACCCAGACAGATGAAAATTAGCCTCATTACTCAGAAAAATTTTGTTTGAGAAATCATCTTTTTCATTATTTCAATGCGTTGTGGGAGTCTGCAGTTCTTCTTTGTGAAATGTCAACGAATGACACTTGTGTGATGACACCTAAAAAAATAATGGGAAATTTAAAACGACACCTCTTTTTGAAATACCTTGTATGTATATTGTAACAAAGATAGATAGCATACTTTCAGAATTTTAATTGATTAACGTCACACAAATACCTTTTGCTTATGTTGACATTAAATAGATTGCCCAAATAAATATAAATAATCACCTTCAAGATTTTTGTTTTGTTATAATTACAATTTTCGTAATGGTATACGCGCAAAGGTACCTGGGAGTTTCGAACTGCAAATCCCACATAAAAAGGGGTACCTTTATTGGAATAACAAATTTACGCCATTTTAGTAAGGGAAAATATCAAAATCAAACTGCTCGTTTGGCACCCGCACGTTATTAAAAACGTCAAAAATCAAGTTTTAAAAACTGATTTATGACAAAAGTATAGAATAACTTCTTCGATCTAGGTTCACTCGTTGTTTGGGGGTTGGAAGAACTGTGCACTGTGCACTGCATAACAAAGCTTATCTCTGAGAAAGGTGTTACTTTGTATTTTCTGGGGCTGTATTGGCATAATTCACTTCGAGTATTGAAAAAGAGTGCCCAGACACCGAAACTTACACAGCAAAACCCAAAGGATTTCCATTGGAAGTTTTACCATACACGCCGTTCTCACCACATTTTACTTGGAATATAAAATTAAATTCTGTAGATGATGTAATGAGACCTTAAGACACATTTTTTCTGCGTGATTTAGATTTCAAAATGATTTCGATATAATTTGTTACGTATAAATACCAGCTTAATGAAAACAAAATATAAAGTTGGATGAAAACCGAAGAGCATATACTAGGATACTAGCTGTGGTCTAGCAGCCTAATTTTATCTAGTATTTTTCTTGAGGCAATTACTTCATTTGGACGATATTTCCTACATAGATGACTGAAATTTAATAAATAACACATTTAAATGAGAAAATATCAAATATATATTTTTAATATTGGATCTATAACTTAATTCATGCGGTTTTTTTTTTTTCAAAATTTGTATATTTATCTAAGAAAAACATGTGCAATAGTATTATTCAAAGTATTGCCCATCTGAAGCTATGACCTTTTCCCATCTTTCTGGCAATTTGTAGATTCCATCCCAAAAGAACTGCGCCGACTTGGCTGCCAAGAATGAATCAAGCCAATTTTTAATACATTTTTTTTATGTGAATCTTATTCCAGTGAGGGCGTTCTGCATCGATCGGAATAAATGGTAGTCGGACGAGGCAAAGTCTGGGCTAGTCTGGGAGTCAAAACTTCCCAGCCGCTGTTTTCCAACTAGTTTTTGACCGGTGTTGCAACATGAGGCCGAGCGTTGTCATGATGGAAAATTATGGACTCATGTCTGGTCGCATATTCCGGGCGTTTCTCGACTATTGCTCTCTTCAAACGGATTAATTGTGTTCGGTAGCGTTCTCCATTGATGGTTTCACCCGATTTTAGCAGCACACCCTTCTGATCCCATCAAATACAGAGCATTACCTCCGCGCCATGGATATTTGGCTTTGCCGTTGATTTGGCTGGTTGGCCTGGTTTCACATATGAACATATGATTTTTTGCGCTTCGAGTTGTCATAATGGATCCACTTTTCATCACCAGTAACAATCCGATGAAAAAATGACTTCTTTTTGTGGCGTTCCAGCAGCATTTCGCACATGCAAAATCGCCTTTCAAGCTCTCTTGGCTTCAGTTCATGTGGCACCCAATTTCCTTGCTTTTGAATATATCCGGCTGCTTTTCAACGTATTGAAATGGCTGCTTGAGTGACTCCCAAAGATTCTGCAAGCTCTCCTTGTGTTTGGCAACAATCTTCATCGAGTAATGCTTCCAGTTCTTCATATTCAAACTTTTTTGGCTGCCCAGGGCGTTCTTCGTCTTCCAAGCCAAAATTACCACTTTTAAATCGTACAAACCACATTTGGCACGTTCGCTCAGCTAGAGCATGTTCACCATAAACTTCCACCAAAATACGATGACTTTCGGCAGCAGTTTTCTTCATATTAAAGTAATGAAGAAAAACTCTCCGCAAAAACACTTTCAGGCACAAAGTTCGACATATTTGAGTGAAAAAAAAATATTGTTGTTTATACTTCAAATGAATGACATATACTGAGAAAGACGCACAATGACAGTAGCTTTCCAACGCATGTTCGGAATATTAGAACGATGGAATAATAATCAAGTTACGCCATCCCTTAGCAAACCGCACGAATTAATAATACTAAATTACTACACTGAAGTTAAATCAAATTGCATGTCTTGTTTAAGATTTTACATATGCTTTCTATGAGTCCCTTAGAAGATAATGTGAAATACTATTACTTTTATATATTGTAATCTGACGAATAATTTAT
Organism: Megamerina dolium; assembly: GCA_963854835.1. Classification (NCBI taxonomy): domain Eukaryota; kingdom Metazoa; phylum Arthropoda; class Insecta; order Diptera; family Megamerinidae; genus Megamerina; species Megamerina dolium. Next base: position 12,505,824 of record OY978529.1, read on the forward strand.
TTTTAATTAATAACATTTAAGAAAAGCATGCACAAAATATTTGTATGTAATGGACTTAATCACATTATCTTTTGAGCGGCTTATATTACTGTTTATTGATTGACTCCTCGTAAATAGTATTCTACAGGAAGCATTTCTTTCAAATCAAAGTAAAATAAAATCATATTTGATACAGTTAAAACGAGGAAAAAAATCAAAATACCATTTAGGAGTGGTCAATCAATGGCCAGCGATATATATCTCTATGTGCTTTATATTTATTTATGTTAATTGTGGAATAATGTTTTATTGAAACAATGATATTAAATAAAAAACGTAGACTTAATTTGCCTCTTCCTAAAATATACACTAAATTGCCATGGAAAGGAACTAACAAGTAATTCAGATGCATCAGAAATTCTAAAGCCGGCGCCATCTTGGAGCAATATTACTATGAAATCTACATCACAACAAATAGCCGCTTCATCATCGTCATTTTCCACAGAAGTTACCAGCACACAAGATTTGGGAGTCAATGTAGGAAAATCATCAGAAAACTCTGCTCGTACTACATCTAAAACCAGTTGTGTCGCTACTTTAAATCAGGAACACGTAGATAAGGAGAAATTCCCATCACTGAAATCACAGAATACCGGCAACAACTCGACATCACATGTTGAAGTTACGGAAGACCAGGTTAAAGGTAAGAGATACTTCAAAATTATTAAAATTAAAATTTATAAGACGTGCCCTTAATGTCGAAAATTGCTTGCGAATGTTATTTCAATTTTTTGTTGGCATTTATGTCGAAATGTTATTTCGTGAGAGGCATTCGGCCAAGGCATAGGCATTACATTTCCTTATATACTTACATCAATCTACTGCACAATCCGTAGTACTATTGCAATCAAGTAATTTGTGGATGATATGCATCTCGATTGAGGGACTGGGAGACGTCACATTCTTTAATGTGATTCGCATTCTTTAATTTGCAGTGATACGACTTGTCTGTAAATAAATCGTAAATTTCTTTCAGGAAAGCTTGTTTTAGATTTCAAAATGATTTCAATATAATTTGTTACGTATAAATACCAGCTTGATAAAAACAAAATATAAAGTTGGATAAAAACTGAAAGCATAAATAAAATAAATAAATATGTGGCACTTAAAGCCCAGAAGAGCTCATTGGCCGAGCTTCTCTTCAATTACTGTTGTGCGTGTTAAATTTTGGACAGTATTAGAAGGGACATACTTATTTTAGCCGGTTCCGAACGGCAGAACCCTTGCGACATCACTTTTTCTGAGCTTTGTCACAGAGTTCTTTTAGAAGCTTTTTCATGGCAAGTTGTTACTGTCGGAAGAATTGCCCATTGCTTGCCGACAGGTGGGTACCGTTCGAAAGAAAAATCTTTTCGATATTAAATTTGTTATGCATCAATCGGGGATTGAACCACGACCTACAGATCAGAAGGCCAACACACTAACCACTGAGCCACGGCACCCAACGAAAGCATATTTTCTGTAATACTGAAGCTTAGATACCCTTACGCGCTTGCTTACTTACTTATGTGGCCATTACAACCGAAAATCTATTTAGACCGAATTGACCATGCTTCGTAAACTATCTCTGTTTTTCGCTCGTTGTCCCAGTTAGAAATTTTAAGCGTGCTTTAATTTGCAGTGATACGATATGTCTGTTAAGACAACATTGACAATTTATAAAACAAATAGTTGGCAACGAGATAACATATTGTAGTGTCAATGTAATAAAGCGGACGAAACAGGCTGACACAGGCGTAAAAAGTGACTGGCCTTTATATAATGCGGACGTAAGACTCCTTCAGGCTGAAAACATAGGATTTGTGCCAAAAATTCCGAATACATTAAATGTTCCACAATGTCGGCCTATTGAACGGTATTGGGTTACTTAAGAGTATACTTAGGAAAAGTAAGGATACTGGACATAGTACTCAAAATTTCACGCAAAAGCGGAACAGAGCCGTTGATGAGACAACGGTCAAAAAATTAACCAAGCATATTCGGAAAAAGGTGCGGCAAGAATGGGATAAGAAATGATGACACTCGTTTTTTTGCAATGACATTGAATCTTAAAATATTGTATAACTTGCACAATCGCTTTTAGTGTTTGAAAATGGCAGATTTTTTTCGGTTCAGTCCTTAGTCTAACTGGAACAAGTCCAAAAAGCTTACAATGGCCAAGGCAAAGGTCGTTAAAGTTGGCCAAATTTAAATCTACGGCAAAATGAAAAATGAGTATGGATAATTCTGATTTTGAATATACCTTTTTTTATGTGGCACTTATAGGCCCCTAATGCCCTTTTGGTTGTAGGTGTTAAATTTTGTCAGTATTTGAAGAGGCCTACTTATATTAGCCGGTTCTAAATGGCAGAACTCTAGTGACATCAGTTCTTCTGAGCCTTGTCACAGAGCTCTTTTAGAAACGTTTTCAGGGCAGTTAGTGTCGTTCGAAAGAAAAATCTTTTCGATATTAAAGTTGTGTTGCAGCCGGGGATTGAACCCACGATCTACAGTCCAGAAGACCAACGCATTATACAATGAGCTACGGAACTTACATACTTACCGACGGAATATACCTGCTTACTTGCAATTAACTGTTGTCATAGAGATATTGATTACAGCATACACACAATTTTGCACCCGTCTCAATTCCGACAAAATGTATTGTCTTTTCGATATTAATACGAAAGTGGTTGGGTTAGTGACGAAATACTTTTTCTCCATGTATAAAATGTTGTATAATTTTAATAACTCTAAATACAATTTCATTTTCAGCAGCGGAATTAGCAGCAAAAAAATCCAGACTAAAACAAAAATTGGTGAAAAGTGCTAGATCGGTTGGCATATTTTCATTGAAGCTAAAAGAACGAAGGCAACGCGAAGCTGAAAAAGCTGCTAGCATAGCAATTGAACATGCTAAGGTATGAATTTGTTATTTCTATCGACATTTTCTTTTTAAATTACAACAAATTGGTAATAGGCTTTAGCTAAACTTCCACCTATACCGCAGCCTGGTGGCGAACTTTCTCTGATACCCATCGAACAGTTAATACAAATCGAAGATATAATATCAACACCAATGCAAAAAACACAAGCGTCAACATCATCGACCGCTGCTACTGCACTACAACAACAATCATCGGGAACTAATTAAGTCAATGAGCAATGGAAATACAGTCAATGGCGCTTATTCATTAAGCGCCATTAATTAAGTTCCAACTTAAAATTAGTATCGGCTTTTTGACAGATTTTTGTATGGGAAATTTGTCAAAAAACCGATACTATTTTTAAGTTGGAATTTAATTTCCACTATGAATAATCCCCAATGTAACTAGAGCAATGTAAAAACCGCATATATGTATAATTTTACTAAATTGACAGTGACCTCAAGTAAGCTCAAAGTCAAAGGGACACAGCTTATGTCGAATATTTAGGCAATTTACAGTTCCGTAATATTTTATCATGTATTATGTTTTACAAATAAATAAATAAATATGAACAAAATTTGTCCATTTTAGTTTTATATAGCGGTTAGGCCGGAATATCGTACGTCGCTGTCCAAGTGTGTTGTGAAATAAGTGATTGGATAAAGTTCAAAGATCTGGCAACACCCGTTTTGCCAGTTCTACTCATTTCACTCACTGCCTTTTCTCTTCCTTCACTATCTCACTCTCATCATTTACTTACTTCTCTTTGTGTGGACGGGTATGGTAGTCTACTTTCTGTTTCTTTCTTACCACCTTTTACGTATGCCTTGTCGAATTCGCGCTGTCAAAACTACACAAGAGCAATTAAAATTGCGCACACTTTGACTATAGGTAGGTAGGTAGGTGTGAGGTAGCTGCCCCGAAGGGGGCACTTTTAGGCCATCATAGGCCCATTGTGTTACCACATGGTCTCTATCCCTAACTCGCTAACTCAAACCATTTTGAGCTTAAAATAAAACGTGTGTGATTCTTCATTTTTGCCGTTGAAAGACTAGTGAGGCTATCTGAATTGCTTTAACTTCAGTTAGGAAGACACTTCAATGGTTAGGCAGCCTGAAAAAGTGATTGATTCCTAAGGTATCTGAGTATACCATCCAGCTTGGAGCCGTCAGTGAAGATCAGGTTGTATTTATCCAGAAATTTTGGGGTTCCCTCCCATTTCCTCCTGTCAGGTATATGGGTGGTGAATCTCTTTTTTGAACGCAAAAGTTGAGGTGGTGTAATCCTGTGCCCCAATATCAGTTGTTTGATTGATTATCGACGAATGGCCACTTTGATGGTGCAACCTCTGATGTGCCGCCCTTAATCTGAGGCTCGTTATGGCAACAGATTGCATACAGAAAATATCCAGGGGAATTAGGTGAAGCGTTATCTCTAATGCGTTTGTTGGTATAAGTCTTATTGCGCTTTTAATTATTATATAGTACAAGCCGAACATTGTATTTTACAGAGTAGGTTTCGATTAGCTGCTTTCTACAGAGCAGTCCACCAGACTGCTGGACCCATATGTTAGGACAGGTTTAACTACAGCTGTATAGATCCAGTGCATGGTATTTGGTTTAAGACCCCATGTCTTGCCTATTGCCCTCTTGCAGGCATACAGAGCAACTGATGCCTTTTGGGTTCTGTTTTCAACTTAGCTTCTTATCTATGACTAGTCCCAAATATGCAGCCTCTTTGAGCTCGAGGTTAGTATTGTTGAGTCTGAGTGGTGAAAAAGATTCGGGATTGTATCTTCTGGTGAAGAGAACCACTTCCGTTTTCGACGGGTTTACGTTTAAGCCACGGGTGTTGGACCATATGCTAACTTTGTGTAACGAGTTTTGCTTTAGGTTCCTTATAGTATCCGGGAATTTACCGGTTACAGTAAGGACTATATCGCGCGCATACGCTGTCATTTTGCAACCCCAGCCTCCAGATTTCTCAGTAGTTCGTGGACTATGAGATTCCAGAGGATGGGTGAGGGGACGCCTCCTTGGAGCGTTCCTCTGCTAACTCTCCTTGAGAGGGAGAAGCCACCCAGCTCAATGCTCCTGTGATGGCTTCTATATCGACATTGTTGAAGGCACCTTCACTTGGTATAAATGTGGAGCCTTGAAGTTTCGGAGACCCCTCCAATATCTTCGCGCAGTAAGTTTTCTACGATTTCCTCTCCTGAGGGTTTTTTTTTTTTAATTTCCTTAAAGATTCTTTGTGCAGGTCTCAGTCCATTTCCAGCCAGGATCTTTTTATCTTGTTGAATAATTTTCTAATCTCTATCCTTAGATCGCCCAATTGTTTTTTCCATCATCGGGGTTTACGTTTTCCCTGTAGTTTCCTGATCGGGCATGCTAAGTTTTACGCCATGTTGATGGTCTTGGTCAACTGACGTATTAGGGATTCTAATGTTTCCCTACTTGTTTATGTGACTGCTAATCTGAAGATTGTCGATTCATATTTTCGATGCAATATATGAAATGTCTAATGAAATATCTGTTAGTTTTTATTACTTTTGAAGTATTATTTCGGTAGAACCTCTCATAATATATTAATTTTCGTAAAAGAGACTTTACCACCTTTTCAAAGCGGCACTAAACATCAAAATCGGTTAATATTTATTTGCTCTTAGTCGAAAATTTTAATAAAATAAGGTTTTGGGCATTTTTGGTATCAGTGTATAGATTTTCACTAGACGTATTACGTAAAGTAGACAAGCTAACGCTTCTTTTGGATCATGGAACGTCAAAATCATTAAAAATAGCTTCAAAAATGGGAAAACTAGGAAAAGTGCGCATCACTGTTTTTCGAAACTTCACATATTTAAATGGTATAAAAATTAAAAGTTGACTCATTTTATCAATTTTTGTTTAGCATGCGGATATTAAAAGAAAAAATTCCATCGTAGGGAACTTATATCCCTTTCCAGGATTTTTTCTCGAATAAGGGATTTTTGTTGTTCTTAATGCTTCTCTTGAAAAACTCAATGTCAAAAACTATGAATATAGTACCACTAACAATAACTAGATTTTAATTAAAATCAATACACTCTAATACAACGTTGGGCACACCCGTGAAAAGTTTTCACCTCTCAATCAGTACATACTCAGAATAGAAAGGAAACACGAATAGCTTTTTTTAAATAGAATTTATATAATTAATGTTTAAAATTTAATAATCCTTGGCAGTTGTCAACATAATAAACATGTACGTAATAACATGTATATACGCAATACCCGTAAAGAAATGACGCGTTATTTAGAAATGTTTTTACTCACATTTTCTTTTTCTCTATGTAAAATTGCATATGTCAACACTGGTGAAATTGATCTGAAAAAAATGAAGTTCAGAATGTATTAAATATGCTTGCATATCGGGTTTGCCTTGAAAATATAAATTGTAGTATTTAATATATTTTTAAATTAAAAATGCTACGAAATAAAACGTTTGTACTTTAAACTTTCTTATCTCACTAGTAAGAGCGCGGTTGCTATATGTGAAGTATTTGAAAAAACTCTTGGTGGAGTTCAAATAAACAAGAGACCGACAGTACAATTAACTGTTAATTTGTTTGACGCTTTCTTCTACAAATTTAACATTTTTGTTCAACATTAAATATATATTTACTTGAAGAAGAAGATTAAAAATGGTATGGCTTGGTAGCATAAACATGCGCTGATGTCCATCACATCCTAAGGCACACTTCCTAATTGCCGGCATTTCTCCTTTTATCTAAAATAAGAGAAAAACAGCATTTTAAATAAATTGTTACGAAATATAATCAAAACAAAAATTTGGATCTTACCTTGGTGTTATTACTCATCTATTTAGGCTTATGTTGGTTTGAATAGATGATTTCAGTTTTTGATTTCTTCGACGATATATTTGTGTCGTTAGAAATACAAAATAAGAAATGATCTCCAAAATGAACACTTACTCGTCAGTTCTGGTTGTTGTTAGCTATAGCAATCACGCCGTTGTTACTAGCAAAACCTTGTTACCATCCAACAATTTAAATGGCTACAATCTTCAGCAACCAAAAAAATTGGTTCGGATAATAAGTGTTTATTTCGAGTTTTCTGTAATAATCAGGGACGAATTTTTCCTTCCAGCAATAAACTACAACTACAGCATTATTATTGCTTTTTGCGTTTGCTTTCTATGTTTTTTCACTCGTTTTTATATTTTTTACACATCTGTACACAACGCATTTCAGTGGAAAATTCAAGTAGATGTGGTTTTAGTTATTGTCGATTGTCGTTTAATTAGCACCACCCGAAACCGGTGATTCTTGTGTCAAATACAGAGGTGAACATTCTTGGCGGAAATAAATCATGGTACGGTAAAGGCGCCGTTCATATGAATTGAGCAATTGTATTTGTACGAGGATCCCAAAACTACCAGAACTACAAAGAAAACAACAAATTTGGTAAAGTTTTTCCTTATTTCTCAACATAATCTCCTTTTAGCTCTATACACTTTTCCCAGCGATATTCTAAGGCTTCGATACCCTCTTTATCGTATGAACTAGCTGTCTAGCTTATTAAAATAGCCATCTACCGCAGACTCCACCTCTTCATTGTGTGCAAATCTTCTACCAACAAGCCATTTTTTAAAATTTGGAAATAGAAAATAATCAGAAGTAGCTACATCTGGCGAAAAAGGTGCGTGCTGAAGCAATTCGAACTTTAACTCATCGCAATATCGGATGTGTGAACTTATCTTTTTGTTCTATTGTGAGCAAACGCTTCATCCATGTTTACAAATCCACTGAGGTCGTTAACTTACGATCGCTAGCTCGATGTGCACTGCCTTAGTACACATGCAAATAAATAGTGCAGCAAAAGTTTTGGTTGTGATACGTGAACATTTGCCACCACGCCTACGTAAAATGGGCCTGCATAGTCTAATCCAGTATTGTAGAACGGTGGTGCGACGAGAACTTGCGATACCGCCGTATACCGCCTTGACGTGTCACACGGTGAGCATCACTTACGAGTAGTCTAGCCGTAGGACACTCCTTTGAGAGTCTAATCGGATGTTGCTTATGATAGCTGAAATCTCAAATCAAATCAATTTTCAGTCGCCCCCTGTCTCTTAATACACCTGATTTGTCCAAGAATAGGTTCAGCGGAAGTAACTTGCTTGATGGTGCAGCACTGTCAATGGTTTGTAAATGATTAATCTCGAAAGATTAAAGTAAGTATTAAGTATTGTTTAAGTATTTCTCACTATAAACTACAATCGAAAATGAGCTGAATTGCGGAAGATCATATTTTTAATCAATTACGAGCACATTTAATGTTATCTTAATTTTCTTAATTGATTGTTTGTTATGAAATAATTGAAATGATTTAATATGTTCCTTTTTAATGGGAATAATATTAAAATTCAGTTTTCATTGTAATGGTGAAATGAACGATCGCGATCGGTTAAAAATGCAATATCCTCAAAATGAGTTATTGATTTACTTTATTAGTGATCGCTCGAAATAAATGAGCGATCGTGAGAGATCGTGCCGGCAACGCTGGCAGCGGTAACCGATGATTGGTAATTTTAAAGAACATTTGCAAGCGCTTGTAATACATCGTAAATGCTTTCGTTCGTATCACAGATTTCTCACTCGCTACAAATTGCGAACGCTCAATTTCGAGTAATGGCTATTTATGAAAAATATCGTATGTTGATCGTTCTGCGCATCCTGCTTGTTAATCTACTTACGACTTTAACTTGCTATCGTGGAATGTTGCCTTTATCACTTTCGGAATTGAATTGATTCATTCGTCAACTAGCCGTATATATGCTTTGTAGTGACATTACATAATCTTCTTTTATCGTTATCGAGTTTGTTCTCTTTCTTTCTTTTTGGCTTGTTATGATTATCGCCTACTCATTTTAGCTGACATTCGTTTAGTGATTCTATCACAATTAATGATGAATAACCATAGATATGTTACAGTATGTTTACACATAGAGATTACCACAACTAGATTACGAAAATCTACTCATTTACATAATAAGATTTATATCTAAAGGGATTGGTAGCTGGAAAAATCCAACGTCAAACCAATTTGGAATTTACTCCCTTCTTCCCAAATTAATTGATAAAAAACAAAGAAAAACTGACAAAGTTATAGGCATTTGAACAAAATCCTTGATTATAGCGGCTGTAATTTTATATGGGAAAACTGCTTATTTGAAACTAGATTTTAGTGATAATCTCAAAAATGAAGACAATCTAGTTGAAATTTAGACTGAAAGAAGAAAGTTGAGAAGTTGTTTTTTTTACAAATAAAGACGAAATTCTATTTTTTCTAAAAAAATTAGATTTTGTCTGAATTTAAGCAACACAAGGTTCGTTTTCAAAAATTTGCTCTTTTGGAGGTTATATTCGAACCTCGAAGCTTCGAATATCTAATTTACTAATCCCTAGATCGTAAGAAACATAGAATCGCTATCACCTGGGTTTTTCTTCATGCGCACATATTAATGCAACACTGGGAAATGAATAAATTTATATGGTAAAATTTACTCGTTACTTTCACAGAAGGAGCGAGGAAAACGAAATTCATACAAATGATTATTTCACACATAAAATTTCTATATTACAAAAAGTTGCTGTAAAATTTTTTGTGAACGTGGAATGAAACACAAAAGAATTGCTCAAAATTGAAATTGTATATATATGAAAAGTTTACAGTACTGAATTATCAGTTGAAGAAAGCTGGAAGTGTGGTCGTAATTGGAAGTGTGTTCGAAGCGAGGCGTTAGGTGAGCAGGTAAAAATAAAGGAGACCATTTTTGATGCATATGCACATCATTATTGGAAAAAGCACTAAGGAAAGAAGCGCGACGAGCATTAGACGTAAAAAGAAGAAAGCTAATTGAAGCAAGCTGGTGGAAGAAATATCTAATTTGCTGTCCAAAAAGCGTTGCAGTGTTGAAACTGGTACAAGGAATAATAAAATTTCAAGTTCTTGACTTATTCGTCACATTATTAACAATTTTACAATACAAAGAAAAATCAACTGTCGATAATAATTGTTAAATTGAAAATTTCCGGATCTTCAAGCAATGTCAAATGGCGACGGTGTTCTAGATAACTGGGAAGAAATTGATGAAGTTGGGGTATAAATTGAATTTTGAATGTTTTATTAAAATGCATTTTTTTTCTAAATTTTGTATTTATTTACAGCTCACTAATACACTTCAGAAAATTCAATCGGAACACAACGAACATCAATTTAAATCATCAGATTCTATTCCAACTTCTACAGCCAGTACATATTCCTATTCGTTTGATACTGTGTCTAGTGATAGCACCGATTTGAAATCAATGAAACTGTTAGAGCGGAGTTCAAATCAGGACAATTCAGTCAGCACATCTGCTTCTGTATTGCAATCACCGCTAAATAACATGGCTGCAGCATTTCAACCTGTAATGATGGTGCTTCATAAATCAACTGATGACTATGAATCTGCTAACTATACGCAGCCAGTCAACTCACAAACTGTTAAAATTTTACGCCGACCAACGCAATCGACAGAACCACGTAATAATGGTATAAGACCGCGGCCACCAATTAAGACTTTGCAGCAGCGAGAGCAAGAGTATGCCGAAGCAAGACTTAGAATCTTGGGTTCAGCAAAAAATCCTGAGGATGAATTAATGTAAGTTTTTAAAAAGTTCTTCGACTAAATTTGCTCATGCACATAAGTATAATGTTATAATCTTGCAGTGCATCGAATACTCTTACTACAACACCGTTAACAAATATTGGTTTTGTTGCGACGCCAACTAAAGTAAATACTTCCACTAAATCACAGAGCGGCCAGAATTTACACCGTAATTACTACCAACCTCAACATCAGCAACAGCAACAGCAACAGTTGCAAAATTATTACCATCAGCAACAACCATCTCCCGCATTTAACAATCGTTCATTAATGTTGCCTCCCAATCAACAGTTGCAGCAGCAAGCATGGTCTCCGGTTGTGGGTGGTAGTGTCTCCTCATTGACATTGCGACAACAACAGGATAGTATTTTACGTATGCCTCGTGGGCCTGATGGTTCCAATGGTTTCCAAATTCGTCGGTAACATGTATTTTTAGCTACTGCCATTGCTGTCTGTCTTATGTTTACTTCTACTTTATTTTTACTCTCGGGCTACAGTTATATGAGCATATAATTTGTTTTCTGAATTCATTATTAGTAATTTAAAAAAACCGGATTTTTTGTATATGAAGGGTATCGATTTTGTCAAAATAAAGATTCACACTAACCAAGCGCGCACACATAAACGTTTGTATACGAACTACTTTTTTTGACACTATTGTGTACACGTTAAAAGGGTTGTTTGTTAAAATTTGTAAAAGAGTGATACGAGAATTGTATGTATTCTGTCGCTCATAGTACTCGCAAATTTGGATAGTTATTCTTGTAAAATACAAATGGTTACTTTTCAAATTGCCTCAGTTAGTCTATATGTTTATTCAAAGATTTTGTTACTTTAATTATAAAATTATTAGATTATGTGGTGATTATATTTTTTAATATATTTTTTCGTTTTTCTGATTGTTTTTAACACATAATTGAAAAAGTAGCATCTGATTTTTTAAACAACTCTTGCCAATACAATATACATACACATTCTTGCATACAAGTGCAAGAATGTATTAATATTAGTTAGTTGTTTGGAACTACTTGAACGAAACTCTAGAAAAAGTATATGTGTTTTTGATCAGCATCGCCTATACCATTTAAACATTCCTGATGGTCTGGCTGCCCATCCGCCCATCTATTCGTACGTTAATTTTTACAGTACAATAATTAGAAAGTTGATTAATAGAGTGTAATAACCTCTCATGAAAGGGAATTTTAAAAATACTTATGTCATAATTTACGGCATAAATGTATAATACGACCCTCTGAGGGGGAAAAAAATTAAAAATTCCATCGTAGAGAGCTTATTTTTGCCATTTGCAGGGTATACACGTACCAATCGTTGGTTCAACATGGGCATGTTGGATAAACGGTTGTATCATGTGTTGTTCCAACCGTTGTTTGAAGATTAAAACATTTTAATTTTTGGTGGGCGGAGTTAGCGGTTATACAACGAATTGAAACGTGCATACGCAGATTGTACAACATACTTTGTTTATATTTGTTATTATTGCGAAGTGTTCAACGTGATGAATATGAGAATAATAAAATTGTACAACGCATTGTATATCGTGTTAATACTTGTATACTAAATAGCCATACAACTCATTGTAAAACGAGTTGAACCAACGGTTGGTACGTGTATACTCAGCATAATGGTTCACTAGAAAAAAGTCACACACCAGCGGAATATCTTAGGAGTTTCGTTAAAGAAGATGGTTCAAATTGGGATCAGTATTTGTCGTCAGCAATGCATGTTCAGAACAATACAATACATACTATCACCAAACGAACACACAACACATAGGAATATTTATTAAAATAAACAAGATGCAAGAAAAAATAGAAAAAATAATAATAATACATCATAAATCAAATGGCGTTTTATAATATGCTGACCATAGGTGTATGGAAATAAATTTAATCGACTGACAATTATGGGATACCCTTACATTTATTAATTTTTCTTTCTTCTTTCCTTCCCTTTATTACTTCATTTTTGACAACAATAAAATAAAATATTGATATATACAAAAATACTTTAAATTTCTACTTTAATATCCTATTAGCACATAGGGTCCTTCAAGAAATATAGGTACATTAAAGAAATAGCTGAAGTCGAAATTGGAAAGTAATAGACTGTGGATAAAGTGCAGCATCAACGCTGGAACACCAAAAAAAAAAAAAAATATATATATATATATATATATATACACATATATATATATATATATATATATATACACATATATATATATATATATATATATATATATATACATATATATATATATATATATATATATATAAATACAGTAGAGTAAGAACACGTTAGGAGTTATATGAAGGAATATGATAAATAGGCAATAGGTTAGCGAGGTTGAATACAAAACAACAACAACAACAAAAAAAAAAATATATATATATATATATATATATATGTATATATATATATATATATATATATATCTGTAAAAATAAGATGAAATATATTTAACAAAATACGTTCCAGACGCAGACGTAGTAGACACCAGCATCAACCCACAAGCACACCAAACCAACTTTCACTTAAAACCACAATAATAATCCAGACAAAACAGCTAGAAGATCAACCCAATGTAAATAATCTCGCTCTCATTGCCGAAACAAAAATCGAACTTTGATGAAGATGAAGTTACCGTTTTCATCACTAGACTTCAACAACAAAAGCTGCAAAAAAACTATTAAAAAAGCTAAGTACAGCAGACAACAACCAGTAAGAAGAGCATCGTCATCATGGACACCATAATCATCGAAATACCAATAACTATATATGTATATAACACTTCGAATTTTATTCCACATAAGTTTCATAGATTTTGAAATGTTCTTAATTTTACAAAATAAGAATAATTTACCTTTTTCCTTATAAGAAAAAATTATTATTATTTCATAATGATAAGTTTTTCTTCCTGAGAGAAGGGAGGAATATTGCGAGCCAAAATATGAAATATGCACATATGCATATTTTGCCTCGCGACATATTTCTCGAAATTGTGAACTACATATTTGTCCATACACATACCAACATTGCTCGAAGTTGTGATCAATCAATATTAATATTACTTATAATTGTGGAATTCGAGAACATTGAGCCAACTGAGTTGCATTTGGGTGTGAAAAAGCTGACAAAGCACTTTCCCACACAATTCGTAGTTCTGCACTTACGTAAGCATACCAACAATATTTAGACATACCATGATAACGAAAATCCTGTGGCCTTCATCTTATTTCTTACCATTTGTGATCACTTTGTGATAAACTGGTGTACTCCATCCAACTGTTTCCGCTTTTCGCTAGTATAGTTACCTTTGGTTGTTCTTTTCGGTGTAGCGAAATTTTAAATCAGCTGGTAGTCTTAACTCTCTTCCGAAAATTACAATTGCTGGTGTAGTGGCCGTCGTTGTGCGCATCGATATGCCATCTTTTGGTGTTTATCTACAACTTTTCTCAGATACTACTCCAAGGCACGGTTAAACCGATTTACCAAGCCTTGGAATACACCTGATTGGAAATTACGACCTGAATTTAACTCCAACGGTACACCAAAACGAGTAATCCATTGGTTGACGAATACATCGGCAAGTGTACTAACTTCTTGACTTGGAATGGGGTATACTTCAGACCAATTATAACCATTGCGAGTATTGCGAGCAGTCCTCTTCGAGTGACACAGTAGTTTCTTTCTGACAGGATTTTACTGTAATATTCTATCACTTTTCTCGAGCATCTATGATCTGAGAGAGCACATCACGTATTTCATAACCTTCTACGGATCAAAAGTCCAGCGCAGTTAAGCTGAAGCTCCATACCAGGTTTTGTGTCTGGAAAGATGATTTAATCAATTGTATAGATGCTGCTTCACAACCGAAGTCCGAAAAGCCAGAAAATTACCAAATCTCGAACTTCATGCTTCATTCGAAAATTAGGGCTGTTTTATATGATTATGGTAATGGTGTAATCGAAATCACTTACCATATTTTAATTATAGAATTTTAAATAATTATCAGACCATCAAACAAAAACAAAAATTATTTATTATATTACAATTAATATGAAAAAGGTGAACAAAATTACTGAATCAATTACAATTAAATTATAAAAACAGTATTACTTTTGTGGAATTAGCTTCTTTTAGTCGATATCTCATTTGTCAAAAATCTCATCCCTAGACATAAAGATATATTTACAAACTCTATGAAATCGTTACAGTTCTTTAATGCCAATAAAACTATTTCCATTTTATAAAATAACTTTTTTAACTTTACCTACTAACTTACTTACGTGGCCATTGCATCCAAAAATCGATTTAGGCGAATCTATGTAGCATGCTACGCCTGCCGACTCTTTCCTTCTCTAGCTTCGATACTCACCACCAACGCAAATAGGTCCAAAGATCTTGCGTAGGACTTTTCTCTCGAAAACTCCGAGCATTCTCTCATCTGAGATGGAAATTTCCAAGCTTTGGTGCCATATGACGAGTGTGAGAGAGGAACCTGTTTGCGAGAGTGAAGTTATTACTGGTGGTTCCAAAATAGACAAAGTCCTTCACTACTTCAAAAGAGTAGTTATCAACAGTGACGTGCTTTCCAAGACACCGGGAATCTTTGTTTGTTGACATTAGGTACTTCGTCTTGCCCTCGTTCACCGTAAGATCCATTCGACGTTACTCTTTCCGACTCTGAGAATGCTGTACTAACTGCTCGCGTGTTCATTCCGATTATGTCAATATCATCGGCATCGGCATAGCCAACAGCATTACACTTTTGTTGAAGATAGTGCCATTATGTCATAGATCAGCAGCTCGTCTTATTTTCTTTATTATAAGATTGAAGAAGTCGCACGATAACAAATCACCTTGTCTGAAACCCCGATCGATATTAAACGTCGGGGAGAGGTCCTTCAACTTTGCACTGCACAACGGGAGTTACACAGTGTTATTCTGCAAAGACGAACTCAGACATTGTTGTGTAGAGGTAACCCCTTACCGAACTGTCAAAAGCGGGTATATAATCAACAAATAGATGATGTGTGTCGATCTGTTTTTCTTGGGTGTTCTCCAGGATTTGGAACAGTATGGAAATCTGGTCAATGGTGGTTTTACCAGGTCTAAAGCCACACTGATCAGGTCGAATTAGGTTGTTAAGCATAGGCTTTCATTTTCACACAATATGCCCGATAGGATTTTGTATGCGACGCTAAGAAGACTTATTCCACGGTAATTGGCGCGAATTGTTGGGTCTGCTTTCTTACGCAAGGGACAAAGAATACTGAGCCTCCAATCATTGGGCATGCTTTCATCCGACCATATTCTGCTTATGAGGCGGTGCGTGCTGGTGAGGAACTCATTGCCTCCGGTTTTAAACAACTCGGTAGGCAGGCCATCAGCACCTGCAGCTTTGTTGTTTTTCACCTTAAAAATGGCCTCTCTGAGCCCGTCATGGTTAGGTGGTGGAACATCTACACCATAATCCGTGATTGGGGAGTTCGAGAGATCTCCTCCACTGGCGCACTTGTTCGAGGCGTCGCCATTCAGAAACGTGGAGAAGTATTCCCTCCATAAGCTTAGTACACTCTGGACACCCGTAATCAGATTCCCACGACAGAAAGAGGCTCCGGGATTTAAATCGCCACTCAGGCACTTGATCTTCTCGAAGAATTTTCAAATCTCATTCCTGTCTCTACTCTTCTCTATCTCCTTACATTCGCGTCTTTCTTGTTCCCTCTTCTTGCGCCTGATGTCTCTCCGCACTCCTCATCTCTGTACCGCCCCTTAGTAGCTCACGTAGCACCTGCACACAGCGTTTTCTGTAGGCGGCGTCTTTCTTTGCTATAGCGTCGCGACACTTCATCATACTACACATTCCTCAAAGGCCAGTAGTAACCGATTATCTCCTCGGCAGCAGTCGTCATAGAGTGGGATATACCACTGTGCGCGTGTCTTATCAAGAGAGGGAGTGTTCTGCATAAGCAGATCCGATAGTCGAGTGGTAAAAGCATTTGCTGTTTCTCGTGATTGCAGATAATTGACGTCAAGCTCCCAGTGTGCGACTTCGTTTGTTCTTTGCGACACATAAAACTTTGCTGCAACAAGGTAGTGATCCGAGTCGATGTTGGCACCATGGATCGATTTCACGTCCATCACATTAGAAGCATGCCTTCCGTCGCTTTATAGATGTCGAGATGTTTAAATCTGGTACTATTAATTACCATGTTTCGTGTTGCGGCGAAATCGGTCAGCCTCACTCCGTTATCGGAGTTGTTCTGATGGAGGCTGAATTTTCTGACAGTTGGACCAAAGGTACCTTCCTTGCCCACCCTAGCCAAGCACGATTTTGATATCGTGGCGGGGTCAACGGTCATACACTTCTTCGAGGCATTGAAAGCTCTGTTTCGTCGCATCGTCCTTCTCATCCGTCGAAGCGTGAGCATGTATTAGACTGAAGGTCGCAACGTGAAGGACCCCCATTGAAAAATGAAGGTGACATCACATAGCAAGCAGAGCTACGTAGCTACATGATGGCATTATCATTATAAAGTGAAGGTGTCATTACATAGAGCGCAGAGTAACAAGGATTGCGCTAACCCGTCCGGTTCAGGCAGTTAGACATGTTACCTGGCGAAAACATCACCAGACCTTTTTTTAACTTTTTTTAAGAGAAATACGCCATGAATAGTCCTTATAATGAAAATGTTGGCAGCGATATTTCAATATATCGAAGAAATGACAAGCGCGAAAGGTTTGATGTTGAGTTGCTCGCCTACAACACCTGTAATGCCTGAACGACTTCGAAAGCCGCAACGGCTGAAAACCTGATATCGAGCTTCACCTTAATCACTGACCTAGGACACCCACTCAAGGTAATTATAAATGTTATCTTTTGTTAATATTAATAAAACATTTATTTATTTACTCGTAAAATAAAGCAGCGGTTAAAATGGGGCGGCTCATAGAACTGTCGAAACACCAATTTGACATTTTCACTTGATGACCGCAAGGTGTATAGCGCAATAACCATTTTATCTAATGGGATGCAATGGATCTGAAGGTTGAATCCATTTTCGACATATATTATAATACGCTACACAACATAATAAAGCATTCACGATTGAAAAAATGTTCGTCGTTATTTGGCACATTATTTGGCAGAATTTTCAATACCTATTCTGGAATTTGTAATATATTCTTATGCTCGTATTGGAATCATCTGAAACAACATTCCTTACTTACATCCATATTTTTATTTTATTTTAAATCATTGTTGTATAAAGAACGATTCTTTGTTGCTGGTACGCTGCCAATGACACAAAATGCTGAAGCCTCTTCCGAAGCCATTCCTCCAACTATTTTTGTTTGCATTGCTTGTTGTATTGAATGCGGAAGCTTAGGGATTTTCCTTATTGCGATTACCAATATTTTTTCAGCCATTTCAAGCATTTTCCAAGTAATAAAACACAATAAAAGAGGAATACAAACAAAACGTTCAAGAGCTGTCAAAAATAAAAGTCGTTAGCTAATGTAAACCGATGGATTTAAGAAGGAAATTTAGTAAATCTCGTAGGCTATAAACATGCTATAATAGCTGCATTCTTTTGCACGCGAGTTGCAAAAGAACACTGACTTATTTGCCGAACTGCATGCAAAGCAACAACAAAAATAAGCGACATCGTCTATTTTAACCGAGTTCAATTGAAGTTGCTTATAATTTAATCGACCTGAGTTATAGTGTTGGAAAGTAAAAAAACAGCACTATTGTGAATAGACTACTGATATGTGCTTGGGAAATTTCAACAACACGTCAAATTATTGTAAATATAAACAAATAAAGCAAGTGCAAATTAAAATTTATTGTAAATAAACGAATATATTTACCACAGATTCCGCAGAATTGTTTCTTTTTTGTTTTTATTTCGTTTATAAATTTCACGAACAACCATATATACCACCAGCGTTGCTAAGTAACTAAAGGGAAATTATATTCAAGTAAAAGGGAAATTAAATTCGAGTTGGTGTTCTTTTGCAACTCGGTTACAAAAGAATGCGGCTAATATTGTTCTGATAGATAGTTATATAATAGTTAATAGTTGACGTGATGGTGTGTATCATGTTTTATTGTTAAATTGGTTTTGGATTTAAATATGTTCTTTCTTATCTTATATACAATATATATTTGTATTTCTCCATGTGTATTAGCTGATTGATTTAGACTAGACTAGACGTTTTATATAATATTTTTTAATTGAACAATCAATTTTTGGCGTTCGCACACTTGTTAACGATTAACGAGCTGTCTTATAGTAATTTTTGTTGTTTTAGAAAATCATAAATTAATATCAATCAGCTGACACAGACAAGTCATTTATTTGTAAATGTAAGAAAAGCGTTTATATAATTCAAATGAAATAAAAGAAACTTAATTACATTTATTGAATATGTTTTATTAATTTAATGCTCTAAATTTTGCTAGTTTGCTACTTTAGCTCAACTCCAAATACAACACGAACTAAATTCAATATGTAAAAAAAATTTTTTACACGGATGACGTCTCAGTTATCAACTGTTTTTCATTTCTTTATCTCACACGTGAATTGTTGTAACCTTATCTTTTTGAATCATGCCTGCTTCTTATCAAATAATATGGGGGTTCTTGGGCATATCCGACAATATATGTATACTGCAGCAAAAATTTGATCGTGAAACAGGGCATCAAACAAAACATTGGTGGTGAATTATCCAGCTATAGCGAACAGTAATCAAATCGATCGGCAGGTTAATTTTTTTTCATCTGTCATTGAAGACAACACGAATTTCTTATTGTTGAAATAAAAATATAATTGTTTTTACAACTACGGTATAACCAAAGCATACTGGCAAAAGTGAAAATACAAACAACAAAAAATATGGCATTCTTTATGCATCTTTTATATGGTTAATTGAGAAAAGTTAACGAAAAAATCTGGTAGCGCTGATTTACATTTAAGCCTTGCTTGAACTTGTTCGGTTCAGTCATTTGAGCTTTATTTATACGTGATAGGTTCGAACTAATTTTGATCGTCTTTGCACGTGGGTTTGCTGTTTATATTAATTAATACTTGTTTGTAATTTGTAAAGTGTGGAAGTTGTGTATTAAAATGTCATATTCGGATAAGAAAATCATGGTCATAGGCGGCGGTGGTCGAGAGCATGCTATTTGCTGGAAGTTGGCACAAAGTGATCAAGTGTCAAAGATTTTTGCCTTGCCTGGTAATTTTGGTATATCACAAGTGGCAAAATGTGAAAATTTAAAAGGAATTAATTTGAATGATTTTAAGGTACCTATCTGTTATATTTTATTTTATATACAATATTTATAATAGAGAATAATAGGTTTAAGAAATGATACGAATGAGAGAAAGTACATAGTATTCATCAATCCATCAGCCGCAAATTCTATTAAGGAAGTGAACCAATAAGGCTTGTCAGTCTTTCTTGAAATCTTTATTTTCACCCTGAGAAAATAATGCAATTAATTGATTTAGTATAAAGCTTAATTTTGTGAACATAATGGACTAAACATTTTTCGGCAGAACAACTACATAAGGCATGGCTGAAGGTCACAGTTTAAATTTGCGATTTCAATTAAACAATAACCTCATTCATATTTATTTAATTAGTTTTTTAAAGTTTGGAAGGAAAATATTAATTTTGTATAACCGATTTTTTAATAAAAAAAATTTTTATTAACCTATTAACAATTAAGAAAAAGCAATGGCGCGTATTCATAGTCAAAATAAAGTCAACTTAAAAATAGTATCGACTTCTTTGACAAATTTCCCATACAAAAATCTGCCAAAAAACTAATACGAAATTAAAGTTGAAACTTAATTTTGTCTATGACTATGCGCAGATATATGATATATATCAGATACGTATATCACGAATCTTACGTTAAACTTAGAACCAGCTGGTGGGAACGAATTGGCCTGTATGTACATATATATTTGAGCCAAAGAGTGGATAAATCGTATAGCAAAGAAGGAATAGACGTATAATAAAATAATTTTTTTAAGTGTAGGATATATAAATGTCAGCATTCATAAAAATTACTACGAAAGCAATAACTTATATATTTTTTAAGAATTTTTGGACCAACAAACCAAACTTCAATTCATCTTACCTATCTAGCCGATCATAAATATTAAAAATGTTTATGTCCAGGAATATTTCTTTCTTAAAATACGGAGGGAAGGTCAAAGGGAATTTTAGAAGTGTTTTTTGGGCGAATTTGTTAATACATCCGTAGATTCCTTTTTGACTATAAGATTTGTGGCAAACGAATTTACCTCCTCTAGTACATACACATATGTGTGTATATTTTTGCAAAATATTACACACACATTTTCAAGTTTAAAATAAGAGTATAAAGTTACAATGAAAATATCTGCATTCTTTTGCAAGCGAGTTGCAAAAGAACAATTTCCCTTTTACTTGAATATAATTTCCCTTTAGTTACTTAGCAACGCTGGTGGTATATATTTGTTGCTCGTGAAATTTATAAACGAAATAAAAACAAAAAAGAAGCAATTCTGCGGATTCTGTGGTAAATATATTCGTTTATTTAAAATAAATTTTTATTTGCGCTTCTTTTATTTTGCTTATTTTTGTTTATATTTACAATAATTTGACGTGTTGTTAAAATTTCGAAGCACATTCCAGTAGCTTATTCACAATAGTGCTGTTTTTTTTACTTTGCAACACTATAACTCAGGTCGCTTAAAACGTAAGCGAGTTCAATTGAACTCGGTTAAAGTAGACGATGTCGCTTATTTTTGTTGTTGCTTTGCATGCAGTTCGGCAAATAATCGAGTGTTCTTTTGCAAAAGAACGCAGCTATTATATCAGTTTGTTCGATGCTTTTGTTAAAATCATTATCGCGATCGCCTTCTTCGTACTGCTCATGGAACATATTCTCATTCAACATATTTCAGACAATACTACGTCTGGCGGTTTTTTTCCCTCTATACCTGTAAGTTAAGCAGTAAATAAAATGGTTCAATACTGAGAATCTATGTAATATTTAAGTAAATGCAAAATTACCTGATTTCAATTGGCAAGGATACCTGATGATACCGCTCACCCTGCCCATCTGATTCGGTAGCCAGCTGCTAACTAAAGTAGTTTAAATGAAAACGCATGCAATGAATTTTGACAGACATATTAACGCCAAGTTTCTCATACGCGCCCAACATCGTTTAGACAGTGCGTTCATAAGTGAACGAGCAATTTTTCATCAAGAACATCTTAAGGTTTAAATAAAATACTTTTCAAATGAATATAATTACCATTCGATAGCTTAGCTGAACACAACATAGGGACAACTTTAAAATCGCAACATATTTTCTAGTGATGCTGTAGATAGTCTGATTTCAGAATAACCTGCAAAATTTCATATGCCTCTCTTGTTCCAATGAAATATGCTATGGGAATTAATGGTTTCGAATTGGTTACATGTAGTAGGAAGGCCTTTAATCTTGTGGAGGAGCTATCGATAAGAAGTGTCCACTCTTCAGATTTCAGGCTTAGGCTGCGGTGGCTAATGTCCATCGCGGCCATTAATGCATCAACATCTGGACAATAAGCATGTGTTTTTGTCTCATTTACGATAAGCAAATTTTGCAAATTAGATTGCCGGCTGTGATAAGCGGTCACTTTAGTATCAGGCGCTAACAAATTTAGGGATTTAAAAAGGATGCAAACATCTCGGACTTTATTTGAGAGAGCTCAAGCTTGGCAACAATCGTATCAAGCTTTTCTTGTGTTACCAGTATCGGTTCATTGAGATCATATGGCCCAGTCCCGTTTCCCAGTATGTAGACATGTCAGTATTTCGAGACAAAATGTCTGTGCTAATGCATCTTGCGGAACGTAGAGTATGGTAATGGTACTTGCGCTCTCGTAACAGAAACGAAATAATTTTTTTTTTTAAGTCCACGCACTGTATTTACTCACGCGTAGCAGTTCAACCGATCATGCACAATAGGGTCAATCATGGGTACCCGAAACAGTATAGATTTCCGTTTATGATTTACGCATTACAGCAAATAATTGTATCAAGTACACCACAAATTACTATTTGATCGAAATATTTTTCGTAGGCTAACATAAGCTCCTTATAAAGATATCCCTGTTCGCAATTGGGTGATTTGCAATGGCCACAAATGAAACAAAAATTGTGAATATTATTTTTACACTCCATTTTACAATTATCAAAAGGATACGCGGTAAGATATCTGCAATTGCTCCATCTCAACTTTGTGTACATAGCTCCTATTAAGCTTTCTTGTGCACTCAAGTTTTGAAAGCATAGAAGTTTTTCACCTTCGGTAACCCTCAGTAAAGGTTAGGTTAGGTTATGTGGCTGCCCTCTCTCTGAGAGGACACTTAGGCCAGAAAGGCCCATTGTGATACCACAGAGCTTCTCTTCCAATACTGTTGTGCGTGTTAAATTTGGACAGCATTAGAAGCGACCTACTTATATTAGACGGTTCCGACCGGCAGAACCCTTGTGACATCACTTTAACTTATTTTTGTCACAGAGCTCTTTTAAGAAGCATTTTTGGCTTGGGTACCGTTCGAAAAAAAAATCTTTTCGATTTTAAATTTTGTTATGCTTCAGCCGGCGATTGAACCCACGACCTACAGATCAGAAGGCCAACACACTAACCATTGAGCTACGGCACCCACTAACCCTCAGTAAAAGTTCCTGCTTCAATTTTGTGTAAAACATTTTAGCCCTCTAACAGCCTTTTTAAATAAGTTTTTTGAAACTTATTTTAAAGGAGGTCAAAAAGACCCATTCAGATGAGAGTTAAGGGGTTAAAATGTTCTACAAAAACTTTTCTCACGTAATTTCACTATAGGTCTCTGAAATAATTTTTCAAGTAAAATAATTGCGTAAAAAAATTGTGATGAGGTGGAGCTAAATCCCCTTAGGGTTTGGCAATCATGTATAGTTGTTTTATTGTGTTATTGTTTTCTATGAGCAATATCATTATAAAGGTAAAAACTTTTATCTGCGGAGATGCACCGTAACAATTTATCATGAAAATGAGTCTAAAAGAGTTCTGTGACAAAGTTCAGAAAAACTGATCTTACGTGGGTTCTGCCCTTTGGTGACATCTAATGTAAGTAGGTCCCTTCTAATACTGTCTCGGAATTTAACACACACAAAAGTACGGAAGAGAAGCTCGAGCAAAGGGCCCTTTGGGGCCTATAGGTGCCACGCACACACACACTTAGATGCGTTCTATGCAGCCGCTTTTGTGAAATTTTGATAACTTTAATTTTTGAAAAAATTAGTATCTAGAAAATTCTACAATAGCCTTTATTTTAGCTAAAAGAAAGTTGTTTTTTTTTTAACTATGACTTTTTAAAGAAACCTTTTTGTTCAAGTTGACACTATAAAACTTGGTATTCTATCGTGTTGTGCAGATTTACTTATCGTAAACAGATAACCCTGTGGTTCTGTTATGATGAATTCGATTATATATGTACGAAAAAAAAAAATAAAGAATAAATTTTACATATATTTTTGTTGATGTAATTGCTGTTTTTAATTTCATTTTCTCCTTCAACATTGGGGGGAACATTGACTTTAGAATCATAATAAGTGAGTTATTGATAATTCATTATCGCAAAGTCTATCTATCAATGTTTCAACTTTCGGAGGTTATCATAAAAGGCATCAAAAGCTCAAAACACTGCAGTTGTAGTTCGTAAACAAAAACGTTTTCATGTTCTGTAATACATATCAGGATGCATGACAACAGCAATAAAACAAAAAAAAAAAAGGAAAAGAGCGAAGC
The DNA here is from genome assembly GCA_963854835.1 of Megamerina dolium. Classification (NCBI taxonomy): domain Eukaryota; kingdom Metazoa; phylum Arthropoda; class Insecta; order Diptera; family Megamerinidae; genus Megamerina; species Megamerina dolium. Next base: position 12,530,353 of record OY978529.1, read on the forward strand.
CTAACAACAAAGATAACAGCAATACATGCAATAATCATGTAAAAATCACAATAAACCACCTAACAACAACGTAAAATATGTCGTCAAGCAATACTTAGGTGCAGAGAACGAAAAATACGCTAGTGCCCTAGCAGAGATGAGTAATAGCCTATACAGACGGCAGCCTAATTCCGGATTACTGAGTTAATTCGAATTAACTCGAGCATTAACTGCAGCTAATCCGCATAAACTCTATGAGTTAATTCTCAAAATAAAAGAGGATTAGGGCAATTTGCGATGGCAACACTGCTGAAAATTTTCTATTGTTAATTTTTCTCGATCCATTTTACAAAATATTAGGTGTGTTCACTAACAAAAAACTTTCAACAATTGTTAACAGTTTTCAACATGAAAAGTGTTGGCGAACAAATAAATCCAGCTGTCAATTACGAACGGTGAATGTCAATTTACAAGTTTCTGATAGTTTTCAGTTCACGTACTTCTTGTAGATTTTCTCATGTCGAGAGTGATAAATGACAGAAATTGATAGTGATAGTAATGCAAGTGGACAGACCTAATAAAACAGCAATCAGCCGTTTAGTTAATCCGCAATACTGCCGTCTGTCAGGTTATTATTTTATTCGGATTAAGTGCGCCGGTAATCCGGAATTAGGCTGCCGTCTGTCTAGGCTATAACGCAAGAAAACTTTTTTTATGCTGATACACTGAAGTTTAAAAAATGAATGATTTGTCCCGTAATAGCATCCTTAGAATTCCTTTGCATTTTGTCCATTTCGATGCCTATCGAAGAGATCATAACCCCCAGCAGCAAACCTGGGGAAACCATTTCTTCAACCAATATGCTTCATTTCCGGATTACGCAAAACATAGATTAGTTTTCTACAGTACTGATAATTACAATGATTTGGCCTTCCAAAAAAAAAAAAAAAACATATACACAAAAATTTTGTCGCACAGTGTAATTATTTGAAAATGTTTGCCTTGTTAGTAGCTTCATTCTCAATTGTTCTCTATCGTAGTTTTGATCAAAATGTTTAAGAACACTATGAAATGTATTAATTTTAGTAAAGAATTGCCCGTTGACTGCCGATTGGTTAAACAAATAATGCTTTTGATTTGCATCATGCAAATAAATATGTACTTATATGCTTAAGCATTAAAATGTATGATTGATACACTGAGTACAGCAAACATTGTAATTAGAATTTGAAGTTTCTGTCATTTATTGCTTAAATGAAAGCGTTCGATTAAAATAGTGGCGGTGTGAGTCGCTTTGGTTTACTTGGTCTATGTGGTGGTACTGCGAAATTCGTTGAAATTTGCTGAGAAATTTGACCCGATGGCCTGGTAGTCTTCCCGGTGTAATAGTCATTTATTTGGTATGGATGCGTTCGAATATATTCCAAAGCGCGTAAAATGTAATCGGGTGTTTTTGGAATGTGATCACCTACAGGGTGGTATCCGTTTTCGTCTGCAGTGTAAGTTAATTTAATGGCAACACCTTCGGGTGATGTATAACTGGATGCACCCGATACTGCAATGCCGCCTACACCTTGTTCTGATCCAGAAATGCCATTCGAAGTCTCATATTCATAGTGGTATGAGCCATCAGCTTTCATTTCCTTATCATTCCTTAAAACTTGGCCTTTGTTACTATCTCCAGAGTAGTAAGTATTCGAGCGGGTAGGATAATAATTGCCTCCTGTATAGCTTACGGCTACCGTTAGAGCCACAAAGTTTATGAAAACGGCGATCTGTTTAAGACAAATATTACTAAAATATGAAATATAAATAGGTACATCTTAAAAATCTTACAAAAATTTTCATTGCTTTTCTGTCGACGTTAAATTTAAAACTATTGCATCACAAGATTGTTTGCCATCTTTTATATGTAAACATACAATCTCTAAAATAAAGTTGTATTTAAATATGTAGCGCTTTATTTTCTCGTCATAGAAACTAAATATTAAATACTACAATAGTCGAAATATATATATATATATATATATATATATATATATATATATATATATATATATATATATATATATATATATATATATATATATATATACAGTGGCTCACAGCTTATTTCGTACAGTGTATATATTTTTATGTAAATGGCTGTAACATCGAAACTAAAAAACTTATCGATAAGTTTTGAATGTAGATGTCTGTGTATGTGTTTAGTAAACCTAATAAGAAAACGGGGAACCCCAAAAATTGTTCTTTTTGTCATGCAAGAGAGAAAAACTATTGATCAGCTGATTTTCAGCTCACATCTTATTTCGTACACAAACTTCAATGTAAGTAAGTTTCATTCTGCCGCGCAGTTACAAAGTTTTTTTGAATTGTATGAGTTTTTGGACCTTTTTAACTATTATAACAATTTTTATTATTCTTATTTTAAATAGTTAAAGTGCTGTAAATTAAACATTTAGTGTTATGGGTCGTCGTACAACGATGGAACAGCGTAAACTGGTAATTAACCATTTTAGGAAAGGTCAGAGTGTGCGAAAAATTGCTGAAATGACAAATTTAAGTGCCTCAACTGTCCAATACATCATTCAACGCTTCATTCGCGAAAATCGGTTGGAGAACAAGGGCAGAGAAGCACCTAATAAGATTTTCAACGCATCAGACGAGCGTTATATTGTACGAAAAATTAAGAAAAATCCAAAGTTATCCACTCCGAAGTTGGCTGCAGAGGTTCAGCGTGAAATAGGAAAATCATCCAGTGCTGAAACTGTCCGACGTGTGCTGCGCAATCATGACTTGAACGGTCGAGTAGCCCGAAAGAAACCATTCATTTCAAAAATGAATATACAACGCCGACTTGACTACGCCAAAGAGCATATTATTAAGACTCCTGCGTTCTGGAATACCGTTATTTTCGCGGATGAGTCTAAGTTTAATATTTTTGGCTCGGACGGAATGTCATATGTTTGGCGTAAAGCTAATACCGAGCTAAACAAGGAGAACCTTAAGCCCACAGTGAAGCATGGTGGCGGTAGCGTGATGGTTTGGGCCTGTATGTCAGCAGCCGGAGTAGGTGAATTGGTTTTTATTGAGGGAACAATGGACAAAATGAAGTACCTCGAGATTCTGAAAAACAATTTACTTCAAAGTGCAGACAAACTGGGTTTGCGGGAAGAATTTCGGTATTACCAAGATAATGACCCAAAACATAAATCTGGGATTGTGCAATCTTGGCTTATTTGAACTGCTCACACTTGATGTCTCCACCACCACAGTCACCTGACATGAATGTGATTGAAAATCTTTAGTCTATTTTGGACAATAAAATAAGAACACACAAGATTTCTAATAAGCAAGACCTAAAGAAGGTACTGATGGAGGAATGGAAAAAAATCACACCAGACATCACTCAAAAATTGGTGGATTCAATGCCAAGTAGACTCCAGGCTGTCATTAACGCTAAGGGATGTCATACTAAATATTAAAATCAACTTACTTTGTTTTTAGTTTGAACTTAAAGAGACTGTACGAAATAAGCTGTGACATGAATTTTCCTATTTTTTTCTTATTTTATTTTTTTATAGTGTCAAAAACTAAAATTTTGAAAAAGTAAATTTTGGAAAATAAAAAACAAACCTTCCTTTCAAAAATGGCATTTATATTTTGTTCAAATTTTTGCTATATTAGGAATTACGACTGCAGCAATTTTTAAACTGTCACTGTACGAAATAAGCTGGGAGCCACTGTATATATATATATAAGCTATAAATTACTTTTTCAGATTTAAGAAATTCATCTGTGTGGGAATAGAATTCCCCAAAAATAAGAGAATTAGTTGACAAGAACAGAATATGCGGTGCATGATCGTATTATAATTTACGTAAATGTAGGTATACGTACATATATAATGATGTTTATAACATTTTTACCTAATTCGGAACTTGTCATATCAATATACTACAACACGTATGGTATGTTACTCATACTTTTAAGTAGTTGCCTTCACTTTCCATTCCGCAAGTATGCAGCTACATACATGGAACATATAGTAGGTACATACAGCGTGGCGACGAATAAATGTTACTAAAGTTTTGTTAAAAATAAAAGAGACAGTTATTGATTTTGAAAATATATATATTATTTTTATTTCGGAATTTATTTCAATTAGTATTTAATTATTAATTTCAAATCTTTCACCCTTGGTTTCGTTTGCCAGCCCCAAACGCTTTGGGAAGGCAGCGCAGGCGGCATGCACGACTTCGTCAGGTATTTCATTCCATATCTTCTGAAGGCGCCGCTTGAACTCTTCAATCTTTAGGTGTTTTATATTCCTCATTTTGTCCAGCATGAAACTCCATATAGAGAAATCCAATGGATTCAAATCCGGAGATGAGGATGGCCATTCATCTGCCGAAATAAAACAAGGAAGTTCGGCTTTACACCAGCTCTGAACAATTTTAGCCTTGTGAGCTGGAGCGGAATCTTGCTGGAAGCAAAATTTTGAATTTCCAAATAACTGCGTGGCGGATGACAACAAATGCTTTTTCAAAACCTTTTCCAAATAGTAGCTTGCGTTAATTTTCACGCCTTTTTCGATAAAAAGGAGTGGAAGCTTTCCTTTTTCAGATATTGCTATACCATAACGGATTATACTTTTTGATATCTTTCAACTGCTTTTTTTATGAGTGGGGATATCAGCCATGCTTGTTGCATACACGTGATCATTTTGAGCGTTATGACTGTCTTGTAATAAAAACAATTTTTCATCTGAAAAAATTATTTCGCAGCTAGCATGTCGCCGAAGGAGTTGCTCACTTCTTTCTTTTCTCATTATTTTTTGACGCTCTGTAAGACCATGAATTCGCTTTTTTTTGTAGGCAATCATCTTCAAATTCTTTTTAACAACATTTTGAATGGTTTTGTGGCACACACCCATGTCTTTAGCCATCTTTCTTAAAGAAATTGCACAATTTCGACGTATACGCTCGCGCACTTTCTTCACCATTTCTGGGGTTCTTACGGTACTTTTGCGACCGGTCTCTTTCGCGATTTTAAAGGTTGGAGTTGTCTTGAATCGCGCTATAGTACGATATACAAACATTTTGTTGATTTGAAGATTTTTTAGCGATTTAACAATCCCGCTTGATTTTTCACCCTTCAAATGTAATTTTATCACAAGTTCTCATTTGGCGTCCATGCTACTCAAATTTTTTACACTAAATGATTTCGTTGCCTAGTTAGTACATTGTTTACAGTATTGACACAAAAAAAAAATCAAAAAAGAAAAATAAGTCTAGACCTACTACGATCGGCACAACAGGACTTTGAAGAAAGGTAACAGTTATTCGTCGCCACGCTGTATATTCACGTCAAATGAATCGTTAAGAAACAGAAATGTTGGAATGGGAATAATGAGCAAATGCTAAATATTTTGCATCAAAAGTTGTGCGAATATTTCTGTGTCTGTGGGTCTGCCAAAGTAATTTGTATTGCTGAGACGCGGCACTTGGAAAAGAATTCATTTCTCTCGTCAAATGAACTTTCACAACTAAAAATTATATTAAAAAGTAGCTAACTAAAAATGCGATAATAAAAGTAAAATGTTTCGTGTATCTTAAAAGTCAAAATCTACAAGAAGAACGTGAACTGAAAACGATCAGAAACTTGTAAATTGACATTCACACTTCGTAATTGACAGTTGGATTTATTTGTTCGTTAACGCTTTTCATGTTGAAAACTGTTAACAATTGTTGAAAGTTTTTTATAAGCGAACACACCTAATATTTTGTAAAATGGATCGAGAAGAATTCACAATACACAATTTTCAGCCATAATACTCTTTTATTTTGAGAATTAACTCATAGAGTTAATGCGGATTAGCTGCAGTTAATGCCCGAGTTAATTCGAATTAACTGGGTAATACGGAATTAGGCTGCCGTCTGTCTTGGCTATTATAGACCAACGGCTGGCAACCTCGACAGATTTTTTACTCGGCCTGCGAGATCTTAGAAGAAATGTTTCACCTGTCCCATAGGTCTGTGCGGTGAAGAATTTCAAAATTTAGTTCATAATGCAAAGTATATTTATTCTCTATTTGGCTCGATTCATCGATGTTACCAGACGTCATAGTTTTCTCAGTTTATTGTCGCAACCGATACCAGTAATAAATCATCTTCATATTTGTGGATTAAAAAATTATGGGGCAAAAGAAGGTGTCAATTAACTACTACAATTCTGACCTATGTTATAAAAATGCTGCCCACCCTTGCTATAAATTATTGTACAGTGAATTAAAGTTGTATCCGAAAGTCCCGATGATATGACGCACACTGAGTAAGATGTCATTAAAATTTGCGTTGACAGATTGTTAAATTTTTTAAGTGAGCAAATCATCAGCGGGAAGATGGGCATGAGAGAGGGCACAACTGTTCTTTTTATTCGCTTTCGTCTCTGGTTTTATTATTTTCCTATTTGCGTGCTGAGCAAAGCATTGCTCAGCACGCAAAGAGATTTCGCCTGTTCCCGTTCTCCGGGATTTAGTCAGAAATAGTTCGAAGTAGTCCGGAAGAGGTGTTCTATTCTAAATGTGTGTGTACGGGAACGACTTCACACTATTCTGAATCCAAGGTGAATTCATACAAGGTGGTGTTAATAGTTAATTTGGATTTTTTAAGAAGTTTTACTTCTATCACGTGTACTTTACTGCACGCGCAATTTTTTTCCAATAATGCATATCGAGTACAAAATAAAATCTAAATACGCTCTTTAGCCAGCCAACAATCTCAAATTAAACAAATTTCTTTCTAGGCCATTGGTACGTGGTGTGAGAAAAATAATATAGATGTGGTAATCGTTGGTCCAGAGGATCCCTTAGCAAACGGACTGTGTGATGTACTGCAAAAATACAATGTACGATGTTTCGGCCCAACAAAAATTGGTGCCCAAATTGAAGCAGATAAAATGTGGGCCAAAGATTTCATGCAACGCCATGGTATACCGACCGCACGATATGAAGCATTTACAGATTCGAAAAAAGCAAAACATTTCATAAAAAAGTACAGTTTTATTATACTTAAATAGATTACATACATATATGTATTGATATGTACTGTTTTCAGCGCTTCTTACAAGGCTCTAGTAGTTAAGGCTGCTGGATTAGCTGCTGGAAAAGGCGTAATTGTGGCAGCTGATGTAGATGAAGCTATTCAAGCAATTGATGACATTTTGGATAAAAAAAAGTTTGGCCATGCCGGAGACGCTGTAGTGATTGAGGAATGCTTAGAGGGAGAAGAAATTTCGGTGTTAGCTTTTGTGGATGGTAAAACGGTTGCGGCAATGTTACCAGCACAAGATCATAAGCGATTGCTGGACAATGATAATGGCCCAAATACTGGCGGAATGGGAGCTTATTGCCCTTGTCCGCTTATTTCTGAAGATGAGTTGGATTTTGTGAAGCGCGATGTGTTGCAAAAAGCAGTGGATGGTTTGCAAAAGGATGGCATTCCTTATTGCGGGGTGTTATACGCAGGCTTGATGATGACCAGTACAGGTCCAAAGGTTTTGGAATTCAATTGCCGTTTTGGCGATCCAGAAACTCAAGTAATTCTACCATTATTGGAAACAGATTTATATGATGTGATAAGGGCTTGCTGTGAAAGTCGGCTTCATGAGGTACCACTAAAATGGCTTCAAAATGTTGCAGCTGTAGGGGTTGTTATGGCTAGTGCTGGATATCCCGAAACTTCTACGAAGGGCAATACTATTGAAGGTATAGCGCCGCTACATACAATATTTTTACATATTACATTATTTAGGTAAATTTCGGTTCTTTTATCTTCAGGTATTCCAAAAAATACCCCTAAACAATTAGTATTTCACAGTGGCATTTCTCTTGGATCGAATAATGAACTTTTAACGAACGGAGGTCGTGTCCTAATTGTCGTATCCCTTTGCGAAAGCCTACAGGAGGCAGCTCTGACTGCAACTAAAGTGTGCCGTAGTATTATCTTTAAGGGATCATGCGCCCAATTCCGCACTGACATCGCATCAAAAGCTTATAATTTGTAATTTATCCAAAATTTTGAATAAACAAATTTCCGAAGCTTTTAATGACATTTGATGCCTTCGGTAGACAAAAGTGTGGCCCAGTCATTTCATTATCCTATAAAGCCAGTGGAGTGGATATTGATGCCGGCGATAACTTTGTTCAACGTATTAAACCGCTCTCCCGTGGGACTCACCGAACTGGAGTGATAGGGGGTCTTGGTGGTTTTGGCGGAATGCTTCGCTTGAAAGAGGTATCTCGGTGTGAATTACTGATTTGGTAACGTGTAAAAATCACATGTGCATTATTAGCTAAACTACAAAAATCCAGTTATTTGTGAAACTGTGAATGGTGTGGGTTCAAAAATTAAGTTGGCTATCGAAGAGGAAATGTACGAAATCATTGGGTATGATCTTATTGCTGTATGTGCGAACGATCTTTTAGAATCAGGCGCTGAGCCTGTTGCTTTTTTGGATTACATTGCTTGTGGCAAGTTACAAGTGCCAGTAGCAGCACAAATAGTTAAGGTAAATACTTGGGTATTTGCTGTTTTGTTTTAACAAAATATGAAATCTATTACATAAGAATCAAAGCTCAATGTCATTCATTGTGATGGCAGATATTGTAAGTTTTTCAATTATTTTTGTATTATAAGGGTATATCTGAAGGTTGCCGTGATGCAAAGTGTGCGTTATTAGGTGAGTGGCAGTTGCAAGCTACATAGCTCTTCCATATCCATTCTATTATTAATCATTAGGAGGTGAAACTGCGGAGATGCCATCGATATATGAAGTCGGTAAATATGACATTGCTGGATATTGCATGGGAATAATTGAAGAAGGAGCAGAATTGCCAAAGTTTGAGTGCTACGAAGAGGGTGATTTACTGATTGCTTTACCATCAAGTGGATTGCATTGTGTTGGATTTGAAACTTTGTTACAATGCCTTTACTCCAAGAATATTGACTTGAAACATATTGTAGAAATTGATGGATTAACGAGAAGCTTAGGTAAGTTTCATGAGCTCAAATTATGTATGCGGGTATATGCGTCCTATAGATGAAAACGATATTAGGGCTAACATCTAAAAATGAACCTTGGTTCTTTTTATGATGATTTTCCAAATACTTCGGCCAAACTGATTTGGGTTAAATATGCTCCTTTTTGTTTTAATGCCTTTCTCAAAGAAAGCCTGATCACTCGACCTGCATACTCTTCTCTGGTAGTCTATTTCTTATCGCAAAAGTAGTTTTACAACGATAAAAAATATAGTAGACGCTTGGTTCCAATTCCGGGCTATAAGGTGGAAGGATACATCAAAACTTCCCAACCCAACTCCTGGAGTTTCTAGTGAGTCACTACAAATGTGTTTGGCCTGTCCGTGTCCTAATGGGACACAACACCTCTCCTGTTAATCTGGTTAATCGTTGCTTCAAATGGTCCAATTGTTTATGGTAAATTCGTGGAAACAGCTAATAGCAAATGATACATTTACAGTCCGATTTTCCATTCCCAGACACAATATGTTTACGAAAATTTAGCCAAGTTTTCGCAGATGAAAATTTTGCGTCAATTCGTGCAGCACCCAAACTTTAAGCTTTTTTTTTATTCGATCTGTACGCTGATAGTTCAAAACTGTTTAGTGGTCGATCTTTAGCTCCTGATCAACGTTAAGACTACTTCGATTATAGCCATGATTTTACCAACATTTTCGATTACTGCGTAAAGCTGCGACCACGCAATGAGCGGTAAGCGGTTCAGCGTCGACTTTGAGCAGCATGTGGCTATTTTATGAGCGGTTAATTGTTTAAATAGCCACTTCAATAGTATGTCATGTTTTAATTTTCAGCCACTCCTTGCGTGATCGCGGCCTTAGGTGGATCTTTTTAGGAATTGTTTAGTACTTTTAGTTTAATAAATATTTTACGGAATTTATTCGAATACCACTACCTCCATATAGTCACGATTTGATAAATTTCCATCTCCCCAACCTGATTTTTTAAAAGCCATAAAATAAACCAACGTTTACTTTAAGTTGTAACACCAACAACCATCCTAATCTGTGTACAATTAGGAGGGGCAAACTTTTAAATGTCCCAACTTAGCGAAAAACAGATCTTGGATCATTTCAAGCGTTTCTTCCCCAGCAAGCAATAAGAAATTCTATGGATTGCTACTAGAGTTGTAAAATGTAAAGGGTTATCCATTTTGCGGTTTCAAAAGTAAATGTAAATAAAACACATATAAAATATTTTTTATCATGATATTTCTTTTTTATTATAAAGTTTGAACGTTGACATTATGTGTGAAATACTACATCATTTAAATGACCACCACGCGAATTGTTGCAAGCATCGATTCTTTTGAGATAATTTTCGACCACTTTTTGACACATATTGGGCGGTTTCTCAGCCATAACGTGACGAATTTTGGTTTTTAGGTGCTCAAGAGTTAAAGGTTTATCTGCATAAACACGGTCTTTCGCGTAGCCCCACAAAAAAAAGTCAAGCGGTGTCAAATCGCATGATCTTGGTGGCCACTTGATATCGCCACGACGAGAAATTACGCGGCCAGAAAATTTCTCTTGCAATAAAGCCATATTCGCTCGAGTTGTGTGGCATGTGGCACCGTCTTGTTGAAACCACATATTCTCTAAGTCGTATTCTTCAATAGCAGGCAAAAAAAGTCGGTTATCATATGACCATAACGCTCCGAATTGACGGTGACAGTCGTTCCATCGTCGTTTTCGAAGAAGTAAGGTCCAATCACACCTCCGGACCAAAGAGCGCACCAAGCAGTGACTTTTTGTGGATGTAGTGGCCTCTCTTCAATTACTTGAGGACATCTTAACATACCCACCGAGTGAGAAATGTGCTTCGTCGCTGAAGAAAATTTTGTTCGAAAAATCGCCGTCCATCGCCTGTTGTTCAAGCACCCATTCGACGTATCTACGACAGCTGAATGGTCAGCTGGCTTCAGTTGTTGTGTGAGCTGGATTTTATATGGATGTAGGTGTAGATCCAAATGCAAAATACGCCATAATGTGCCGTAAGACAGTCCTAATTCCTGAGAACGACGACGAATCGACACATTCGGGTCTTCGGCAACACTTTCACTTACAGCAGCGATATTTTCGGTGGTACGAGTGAAACGATGATGCACAGGCCTTACAATATCTGTAACCGATCCAGTCTCTTCATATTTCTTCACAATTTTGCCAATTGCTTGCGTAGTTGGACGATTATGTAAACTATAATCTCCTCTTAAAGCACGATATGTGGCTGTGGCAGAATCACCATTTTTGTAGTAGGTTTTTACAATTTTAATGCGTTGTGCGATAGTTAAGCGATCAATTTTCGCAAATATCAGACTTTGAACTGAAAAAGAAAGAAATTGTTTTAACAACTCAGTATGACAGATGTCGAATTCTAGCCCTATACTTTTGAAACCGCGAAATGGATAACCCTTTATAACCGACCCCAAAGCTGCCTAGGAATCGTCTCTAACGCGGCGAAATGTATGCCCGACACCCATTTAACTTTATCTCTTCAGTATTTTCGAACGTACCGATATCCATCCCTTAGGGGGCTCCGCTACTAAATGAATGTAACACTTGAAAACCTACAACTAATTCCATAGTTGGCCAGGAGTCACACATTGGGTTTTCCAATGTGTGACTCCTGTGACAAAAATAAAAACACCTGAAAATCGACAAATAACCCTATAGCTGTCAAAGAATCGCCACGCGACTGATTAATTTCTTCCTCCCGAACCGAACATTTCCTCCAGACACGCTATACACAAATATTTTCAACATATTCATCCATACATATATGACACATTCGATATATAAAATTTACTGATTTAGGCCAGCACTTAGTCACGCCATCACATATTTATACTGTGGATATGCTTCAGTTCTTAAAGGATAATGTGGTAAAGTCTATATCACATATAACTACGGGTTTACTGCCCGACGTAAGAAGAATTATACCAGAAGACTTTGAAATAAAGTTAGATTTTGGAGATCTAGGATTACCTGAAATATTTGGGTGGATAACGTCGAATTTGCAATTGTCAAAAGAAATGCTACTTGGGAACTTCAACTGTGGTATAGGCATGGTGTTTGTGGTACCCAAAACAAGTATAACTTGGAAGAAATGCCTAAGAAATTCGAAAGTGTTGGGTGTGCTAAAGAGAAGAGACTCGATATATGCACAAAAGAGCCAAATCGAAGTAAAAAATTTTGCTGAAAGCCTATTAAAGGCTTCTAACAAATTTGGAGACATTGGCACGCAGTCGTTTGATGGTGTACACAGTTGCAAACTACAACAATTGTTTGAAATTTCGACAGAGCAACGGCAACATGCTGAGACGATCGTTACAAAAATTGGTAGACACCTGACACGTATACCAAAAACTTATAAAGATCCTGTACTGGTAATGGGTACAGACGGAGTTGGCACTAAAATTAAAATCGCTCAGCAAATTGAAAACAACTCTACAATAGGAATTGATCTAGTAGCTATGTGTGTGAATGATATATTGTGTAATGGTGCCAAGCCATGGACGTTTTCCACTTACTACGCGTGCGGTCAGCTAGACGCAGCAATTACAAAAACAATTTCAAAAGGCGTACTTGAGGGTGTTAATCAAGCCTGTAGTAGTATGATCGGTAAATTAATAGTTCGACCCATCATAGCACCACATATAATAATTAATATGTATATTTAAATAATTTTTTATAGAATACCATATTGCTCCAATGCCACTGCTTTATAAACCTCCTTTGTATGATATTGGCGGTTTTTCGCTTGGAATTGCTGAATATGGATGCTTATTGCCGAATGTAGATGCAATAAAACGTGGAGATATTGTAATTGGTTTACCTTCATCTGGACTACATAGCAATGGATATAGTTTGGTTCATAAGGTCATGGAATTGGCAGGTGTAAAATGTTCAGATAGGGCGCCGTTTAGTAGCAATAGCTTTGGAGAGGAGTTGTTAAGGCCCACCAAAATCTACGTTGACGCATTGGTTCCACTCATCGAACAAGGCATGGTAAAGGCTTTGGCACACATCACTGGCGGGGGTTTGATAGAAAACATACCGAGAGTGTTGAAAAAGAACCTTGGAGTCTATTTAGATGCGCAAAACTTTGTTATTCCGGCTATATTTGGTTGGCTGGCAGCCAAGGGTAATATAAAGGCGACAGAAATGCTGCGCACCTACAATTGTGGTGTAGGTATGATTTTAATCGTTGATCCAAGTCTAGAAAGCCAAGTTTTGGATCAGTTACAATACACGGAACGCGCAACCAAAATTGGCGTAGTCGTAGATAGAAAACAACCGAATGTGCCTCAAGTAACAGTAGCTAATTTCGAGAATTGTTTACAAACTGTTCAAAGAACGCTGAATGCATCACGTAAACGAGTGGCGGTGCTCATTTCAGGATCAGGCACGAATTTGCAAGCGCTGATAGACGCTAGTCGAGATTCTTCGCAAGGCTTAAACTGTGATATTACTTTGGTTATATCCAATAAAGCAGATGTATTGGGTCTGGAACGAGCAAAACGCGCCAACATTCCGACACTGGTTTTGTCGCATAAAAGCTTTACGAAGCGTGAAGATTTCGATGAAGAAATCTGTAGGCATTTGAAGGAAAATCGTATTGATTTAGTGTGCTTGGCTGGTTTTATGCGAGTGCTAAGCGAAAAGTTTGTGAAACAATGGAAGGGGAGATTGGTGAATATTCACCCTTCATTGCTACCTAAGCATCCTGGATTACATGTACAAAAAAAGGCCTTGGAAGCTGGTGATTCTGAATCTGGCTGTACAGTGCACTTCGTAGATGAGGTAAGAAATGTATCTAGGCTGATTGTTTGCTTACGGATATATAATTTCCATATTTGTTTGTCTTTTTTTGCATTAGGGTGTTGATACTGGGGCCATTATTGTTCAGGCACGAGTACCTATTTTATCCAATGACACAGAGGAAGCTCTTACAAAACGAATACAAAAAGCAGAACATTTCGCATTCCCAAAAGCATTACGTTTATTAGCCAATGGAATGGTAAAATTAGATAAAAATGGTCAAATCAGTTATTTGTGATTATTTTTATTTCATGAATCAACTTTAAAGAGCAATAAACAATTTTTGTATACATAAAAATACATATGTTTGTACATTTTATCTACATTTAATAAATAAAGGAAGCAAAAAAAGACAAGAAATCTGATTTTGATTTATTGTTGTTTTTACTGCTTGCACTGTCCAACGTTGACGTGGCTTGTTTCTTAAAATTTTTTCGTAAATTCCGATCATTCAATATTTCCTCTGATATTTTATTCAAATTCAGACACAATTGCTGTTTATTCAAAATTGGCACAATCAAATTGTACTTATCAATACTTTTGTTGATGACCTGCACTTTGTGCTCATACTTCGTGCACAATAAGTTTTTCCACTTTGCATCGTCCTCATCACTAAATGGATAATCACCGAAAAAGGCGCGCTCTTCCTTAATATCATTTTTTAATTTATGTATGGCTTCACGTATATCGCGTTGCAGCATAATCCACTCAGGCAGAAATCCATTTTCCAGCAAGACTTTGTTTAACTTGTGTGTGGTAAAATCCACAAAATGATTTTTATCTTCCACTACTTTCAGCGGCTTTCCAGCGCCTCTGAGATTAGTGAAATCACCTTTAGACATTGCTTCCTGTATAAGGTCTTCAACAATACGATCAAACCCATATTTCGTTTTAATGGCATGGTTTTTAAAAAAACTCCCTTTCTTTACTATTGTGCGTTCATCAGACTGAGCCTTCTTTAGACGATGAGTAAGAACTTGTTCTTGCGCCGATATCGCTTTAGCAGTTTGATACTGTTTTTGTCGCTGAAAAGGGTTACCTGAACCGACGCCATCGAAACTTAAATATTGACGATGTTGTGGTGCCGTGTGGCGAATATCAAATACATGTTCATCTTCATCCTCTGATATGCCACGGCGATCTTTGGCGAATTTCTCTTGGAGCACATTGAATGCGTCATTTACCTTTATGCACATAGAATATAGAATATAAATTTATAATATATGTACATATGAGTATGTTCCTTTAGAATTTAATGCGTACGTACACAATAAACCAGATTCTGAACGCTCTGAAATATAACTGTACATTTTTTGTATGTTTTTGAGTCGTTTCAGAAAATGTTCATATACTCTTCTTTCTAAATGTTTTTTGCCAGTTCTATATATTCTCCTATACACCCAACTTGTTTACACGATAGATACACGGTCCTTTGACGTTATTCCATAACTTAAAAAATCGTGTGAGATGAAAAACTAAACATTTCCCCAAAGAAATTGTGCACAAAAGAAGAAATGATTATTATCAAGTGTAATAAAAAAAAATAAACCAGCATCAACAACTGTAATGACGTCAGCCTGGAGGACATGTGTAGGATAACTCTTGCTAACAGGTGTTACTTTGGACTGAGTAAGCAATTGAGAAGTCCAGCCCTCTCTTGAAGAACGAAAACTACCCTCTACAAGTCTCTCATCATGCCTGCACTAACATAGAAGTCCAGCCCTCTCTTGAAGAACGAAAACTACCCTCTACAAGTCTCTCATCATGCCTGTCCTAACATATGGCGCTGAAGCCTGGACAATTTCCATCTCGAATGAGCGAATGCTTGGAGTTTTCGAGAGAAAACTCCAAGCAAGTAATAAAAAGATCAATAAATTTTTGCAGGAAATTTATTGATTTTTATCCCTTTTATTCTTATAATTATTTTGCACTACTGTTCTACAATTGCCAAAGAATATATGCCCCTATTGCGGTTCACTACTCAACCCAGTTTGGTCGTCTTAGAGTCGACCCGACTTCAACAAGACCAAACTATTTTTTGGTATTGTGGTACACCACTGTTTTCGGTTGAAATTGTTATGGCGTTACCAGCTTAAAATATCACTTGTGACAGAAAAGTGGTCGATTAAAAGTAAAAATTAAGGAAATATACAATTGTGTTTTGCTGTGAAAATTATTTAAAATGGATATTAGTGTAGATTTGTTTTATGAAGATGAAAACGAAGACGCGAAAATTGATTTGCTACGCTTACGGAGAAAAATTCGTGATGACTCTAACCCTCTTGAACTACCTAGCGAAAAGTATAAATATTGTTCAAAATAAATAAAAGCAAATAATAAATTTTTTTATAGATTTATTAGCTATTTTCGACTGAGCAAAGAGGCATTTTGCTTTTTGCTGGATGACGTAAAAGACCATTTCAAGAAATCTGTGCGTGTCGTATCTATACCACCAATATTGAAATTGTGTGCTGATCTTAGATTTTTCGCTGATGGAAGCTACCAGAAGAGCAGCGGCAATGACTTCAATATAGGAGTGGCTCAATCTACAATGTCACTTGTTTTAAAAGAAGTATTAGATGTATTGGAGACGAAACAGACGCTGCAAGGAGTATCAGAAATAATATAATGCGTTCTTTCCAAGCTCAATAAATTTATCTCTTATTTATTTTTTAAATTCATTTCAGTCTCTTTGGTAAATGGAAGATAACTTAAATTATTTAAAAAAAAATCTTATTTTCTTAGATTCACGTCTACTTTGTTAGCTTGGATTCTGGTCCATTAGTTGAACAAGCCTCTCAAATTGAGCTTTGGTTGTAATTTTTAAACTTCTGAAAATGTTGAGAAATTACTATATGAAGCCAAGCTAATTATTACTTACGATCTCTCCATTATTTTTGGCTTTATTAGTTTAAAGTAAACTGCAACTGATGCAAACACAACTGCTTATGAGCAGTGGTGTATATTTAACGTGCTTGTCGACCAAACTGAAACAGAGTTGCAAACGGCAATACCACAAAAATAATGAACACAATCAAAAAAATCAGCCGCCAGTCGAGTTGAGAACGGCAATATGAATTTCTCGACGGCGACCAAACTGTTACAAAAGTTGTGAACCGCAATAGGGGCATAAATAAAAGATAACAGTAATGAAAAAAGAAACATATTGATTCCATAAATTGTGCAAATATTTCATAAATTGTGTGAAATGTTGAGTTTATTTTCGAAAATTCAAATTTTATTGTGAAAAATTGGTTGTACTCGTAAATTTAATGTTCAAAGTATTGTGCATCGCTAGCCACTACTTTTTTCCATCTTGCTGGGAGCAGACTGTGTGTCATCGATCGGAACAAGTGGTAATTGGAAGAAGCAATGTCTGGGTTATATGGCGAATTAATTAGGACTTCCCATTTGAGCGTTTCTTAGTACGTTTTAACGGGCGCCGTAACATGTGACCTAGCAATATCATGTTGCAAAATAACTCGGAGTATTGCGTTCGATTTTCTCGCAATGCTCGACTCAAACGCATCAATTGTCGTCGGTACAGATCGCCTGTGATCGTCTGACCCGATTTCAACAGGTCGTAATACATCACATCCAGCTGGTCGCACCAAATACACAGCCTGATATTCGGCTTAGTCGTCGATGATGAGACATGACCAGGGTAACCATACGTTGCCTGACATTTTGGATTATCACTTTTGATTGCCAGTCACAATTCCATGCAAAAACCCTTTCTTTTCTGCCGTTGGAGCAGTTGTTCACACGTGAAAAAACGGCACCCAATTTCCTACCTTTCGGATCATTCCTATTGCGTTTAAACGGTGGAAATGCGTTTGTGATGGATTTTCATCGAGCCTTGCCTCCAATTCTTCATCCTCAAACTTTGGTGGCGTTCCGGGTCGTTCTTCTTCTTCCAAATCAAAATTCCCTCTTTTAAATCGTGCAAACTAATTCTGGTCAGCTATCGCATAGCCACCATAAATTCCACTAAAATACGATGACTTTCGGCAGCCATTTTCTGCATGTTGAATAAATGAAGTAAAACTCCCCTCAAAACTACATTATTCGGCAATAAAGTTGAAATTTTCGGAGCACACAGAAACTATATGTGTGAACAATATAGTATATACAGCGAAATGACAGATACTGAAAAAGAAACCCTAATGATGACAGTTCCAAATGACGGTGTTACCAGATGAAACAAATGGAATAATAACTAGTAGCGACATCTGTAATCAAATTCGCACGAACTTATTTATATTTCCAATACAATATAATAGCATGCTTCTCCAGCCAACTCTTTCCTTTGCTGACTGGCGCCAGTTAGAAACTCCAAGCACTGTTAAGTTCTCCAGTACTTCGTCATTCCACTGGAGGTTAGGTCGTCCACCAGCGGGTTCCGATTATAACACCTTCAAATTTTCACTGCACAACGGGAGTTACACAGTATAATTCTGCGAAGACAAACAAACTTTGCAGGAATACCGAACTCAGACATTGTTGTATAGAAGTAATCCCTTACCGGACTGTCGAAAGCGGGTTTATAATCAACAAATAGATGGTGTGTACTGATATGTTTTTCTTGGGTATTCTCGAGGATTTGGCACAGTGGGAAAATCTGGTCAATGGTGGGTTTACCATGTCTGAAGCCACACTGATGAGGTCAAATCAGCTTGTTAAGCATAGGCTTTAATAATTCATACAATACGCTCAATAGGACCTTGTATGCGGTGCTAAGAAGACTTATTCCACGGTAATTGGCGCGAATTGTTGGGTCTGCTTTCTTACGCAAGGGACAAAGAGCACTGAGCCTCCAATCGTCGGGCATGCTTTCATCCGACCACATTCTGCTTATGAGGCGGTGCGTGCTGGTGAGGACTCATCGCCTCCGGTTTTAAACAATGCGGTAGGCAAGCCATCAGGACCTGCAGCTTTATTGGTTTTCACCGTTAGAATGGCCTCTCTGACCTCGTCATGGTCAGGTGGTGGATTGGGGAGTTCGGTAGATCTCCTCCACTCCACCAATTGTTGGAAGCCTCGACATTCAGTAACGTAAAGAAGTGTTCCCTCCATAAGTCTAGTGCTCTCTGGAGACCTGTTACCAGATTCCCATATTTACCACGACAGGAAGAGGCTCCGGGCTTTAAATCGCCACTCAGGCACTTGATCTTTTCGAAGAATTTTCAAGTCTCATTCCTGTCTCTACTCATTTCTATCTCCTTACAATATTTTTTGTTAAACGTGTAAGTTTTGTTGAAAAATATAAGATTTTCAAATAAAAATATTATTATTTTAATTTCCTTACAATTTCCGGGCACCAACTAACATAGTTGTAGAATGAAAAATTCGCAAATCGAATGGGTTTGACATTCGCATTCGGATTCCAAGTGCAAGAAATTTTCTATAAAAAAAGGGTAAAAAATAAATGCGTAAATCGCATTACTGAGTACCATTTATTCGAAAGCAAGTAATTTGGCTTTTGAATCGAATCACGGAGTGACCCCCAGTTCCATATTATAAGATGCTTGGACTAGAACCTCCCAAGCATCCATCAGTTGCCATCCGCTTCAAAAATTATTCGATTTATTGTAAAATAATAGATAATTTTAGAAGAAAAAGAACCGTGTGAAACAAGAGTTAGGTGTATATGATAAAAAATATTATTATGTTATTTATTCAGCCTTTCGAGCAACCGTTTATGGGTCATAATTAGGACTGATAATAAGAGTTCACCGAGAAAGAAAAAAATTTGTAATTATGAATTCAAATTTGTGCAAAAGGCTCTTTTGGTTTATTAGGTAGTACTGCAAAAACAAATAAAAAAAGTAAATAAATAAAATTATAACATACGTACATATATGTGTATGAGACATATATTGCATCATTTTCTTGCAAGCTGTCATAAGCAATGAACAAAAAAATCCACTCGAGTACGGCACATTTCCGTACTGAACTTTTATGCAAGCTATACTCAAGTGCTCGTTAAAAAGAGGTTGATTATTTTACACGGGCAGTTTCATTCTTCATACAATTTTTGACGGATAATCAAAAACAGTCATCATAAGTTTGGCATTTGATGGCCAATTTGAAAACATAGCATAAAATTCATGCTACCCATTGAACCAATCGGTTTATGAGGTTCAGAAGATTCTCCACTGGAACTTCTAAAAGAGTTGTGCCAGATTATTTAAATAATAATAACCTATAATAATAACGAGGCAGTCTAACTTCAAGATCTCAAATCACAACCGCAGTGTTGTAAATTTGTCAAAGCATCAACTTCTGTGCGAATTTCTGGCAACACTTGCAACACCCCCAGCATTCTAGCAGGTACTAAGCAATAGTGTTGCAACCAAGCAGCAAGGCTGCAATATTACAACAGTTATTACGTAGCTCGAACGCACCCATGGTCTCCAGTTAATCTCCTGCAGAAATCATGTGCGAGATGGCCTTAACCAATCCCATGACTGCCTATGAGGCAGTGGCCAGTTACCAGTAGTTAGCAGTAGCTGGTAACTGATAGCTGGCTTGCAGGGAATCTCTTTTAAAATAGCCACACACACCAAAGCTATTGTTCAATTCATAAGCCCTGAGTCCATATCATGGGACACACCACAACGATGTGCTTTTTTACGAACCGGCTCTGTTGAGTCCGATTCTAAGACGATGCAGGTTTTCAAAAAAAAAGTCGTAACGGAAATAGATTACAAAAATTAAATTTCAACAATTTTTTATATTTTTGTTATCAAGTAAAAAAATACAATAAATAAATATATTACATTCATTTCTTAGTTGATATTTGGGTCACAAAAATTTAATAAAAATAAAATACATGAAACTGAACTAAGCTGCGAGCTAGCGGTACTTTGACGTGCGATGTTTCTGAGTAAAACAGAGATTTGTAAATTTTTCTTCCGTTCTTTTGAAATCGTTTTGCTTCATTTTCTGCGGCCGCTTTTCAGTTCTATAGAAACCGTTTCCGGATATATTGGTCTGCTTTTCAGTCCTTTAGACTTATTTTTCGGTTTTTCTGAAACCATTTTCCGGTTCTTGTAAGAAACGGAACGAACGGTTCATTAAAGAACCCGGTTCTCCAGTTCCCGTTCCTTGATTCTGTGCATCACTATTTATCACTGTATTTGACACACGGCGAACTGAAATTGATTGTGCACAGATGTGCAAAAAACACAAAAACAAACGAAAAAATATAGAATGCAATCGTGTCGTTACAATACCATTTTTTTATTGCTGGAATGAAAAATTCGTTGTAATGTAAATTGTTGGGTGGTTACAAGATTTTGGTAGTCAGAATGGCGTGATTGCTATAGCAAACAATAACTATAACTAACTGTCTAGTAAGTGATCATATTAGAGAACATTTCTTATTTTGTATTTATAACAACTACAATTACGTCATTGGAGCAATCAAAAATTTTAATTATGAATTCAAACCTCAACATAAGACTAAACAGATGAGGTAATAACACCACCTATATTGTTTTGCACCATAATTTTACATTTGATTTTACAGAGCCGCAAGATGAGAAAGTTTCGATTCTATTTAATAATCCGTGATGTAAATGCTACCATTTCACGTAACATCGCTGATAAGTATGGCGAAAGTGGTAGTCCGCATAACGGAATCAAATAGTTGTTATTTTCCAAATTGTTCAGATTGGACGCAACCGGTGCAAGTTGTGCGATTATCCAACAATATGATATGATATGAGCATTATGTATGTGTATATGTATATGTACGTATTAGTATTTGTATACAAGTAGAATCACTCACCGTGGGTGCCGTAGCTCAGTGGTTAGTGTGTTCGCCTTCTGATCTGTAGGTCGTGGTTCAATCCCCGGCTGATGCATAACAAATTTAATATCGATAAGATTTTTATTTCGAACGGTACCCACCTGTCGGCAAGCAATTGGCAATTCTTCCGACAGTAACAACTTGCCATGAAAAAGCTTCTTAAAGAACTCTGTGACAAAGCTCAGAAAAAGTGATGTCACAAGTATTCTGCCGTTCGGAACCGGCTAAAATAAGTAGGTCCCTTCTAATATTGTCCAAAATTTAAGACGCACAACAGCAATGGAAGAGAAGCTCGGCCAATGAGCCCTTTGGGGCTTTAAGTGCCACATATTTATTTATTTTTTAGAATCACTCACCATCAGTGCACAGCAATTAGTTCAGTAGTCAGTCCAGTCATATCGCCCAGAATTGTACTAAATTGCATTAATTGCATAAATGAGCTTAAAAATCTAAATATATTATAAATACTTTAATACATTTTTTTATTATTTAATAAATATAAATAAATATAAATGCATACTTACCGAAATCCCAGTAAACAAATAATCACTCGAAATAAATGTCAAATGTATGGTGAAATGAATTTCTATTCACTACTAACGGTGTGCTTTGATTTTCACCGGTGGAAAAATATGCTCTTAATAATAGTACTAAACGTGTTTCAGTTATATAAAATAATTCGAGAATTTTAATGAAATATGATATAAAACAGTAAAAGTTGTAACTGGTTTGTGTTTATTTGGCATTTTATTTTATTCAAATTAAATTTTATTGCATACATGTTAATATATTACAACTACTTTTCTACTACTTTTCATACCTTTCTACTACTACTGTTGAGAGCCAAAATATGAAATATGCACATATGCATATTTTGCCTTGCGACATATTTCACAAAATTGTGCAATACATATTTATCCATACACATACCAACATCGCTCATAGTTGTGAAATACACAATCCATATCAATATTATTTATAATTGTGAAATGCCAGAACAATGAGCCCAACTGAGTTGGGTGTGAAAAAGCTCGCAGAGCACTTTCCCACACAATTGGTAGTTCTGCACTTACGTAAGCATGCCAACAATGTTTAGACATTCCGTGATAACTAAAATCACGTGGACGTGGATATTTAGTGAGTGTTGTGGAAAAATAGTACACAACACTACAATTTTAAGTTGAAAAAGTGTGTGAAATGACAAAGCTGGCGAGTAGCTAACAATCGCAAGAGAGTAAAGCGGATAGAATGTGTGTGTGGCAAAATACATATAGCAAATGCAAATCATCTGAGAGCGAGAGCCTTTTTCCGTTCTTTACCCAACTCCTCCACATGCCATTGTTCATTTCATTGAAAAGGAAAAAGGATTTTAGTGGTTTTGATTGCAATGTTAGTATGCAGTATGCTGTATGCTGTACGGCTCTTGATTCGGTAAAACTGAAATGCTCAACGATGCTACGAGCGTAAGTCAAAACATAATAGGGCTGTTCAGAATCTTGTGCAAATGGTCTTGCATCATTGCAATTGCAAAATGGTGTAGTAAATTTTTGCTTTACACTAACAAAATATACAGTCGTGCATTTACTACACTCTTGCATCGATGCAACACTAAAAACCCGTAGGTTATGTATGCAACACTGAATTGCAAACTAACAGCTGATCAGCAACAAAATAAAAAAAAACTGAAAATGGAAGGCGAACAAATCAAAAAAATAATAAATGAAGAATGAAAGAATAAAGAATAATAAATAAATAAAAAATGCATCCTCATCAAATTCTAATTTAATGAAAAATGGTTATTTACTGAAATTATGAAGAGAATATTTCATACCTTCGTTGCACATAATTTCATCAGCAGCTTCGTCAATTAAAGAGTCGACTATTTGCTCCTTACAGCTTTTTTTCGGCATTTCTTCTAATTTGTGCGCAATTTTAACATCAAAATAATTTGCTATTTCACCAATCAGCCGTGAATAGCTTGGCTTGCAACAAGTAATGCAAAGTAAACAAAAAAGTCGTTCACAATTGATGATAAATATTTACAATTGCACGAATTTGCAATCTTAAATGCACAAGATTCTGAACAGCCCTAATGAATTGCCAACTTAATGCAATTTGCTGCATCGTTTCATAATTTGCTTGAAAGTGGCAATTGCAAGCGACCAAAAATTGTTTTTCGAGACACGAGTTAGTATTCCTTGCTGTTAAGTGACGCTGATATTGTAATCAGCAAAAAGCTCAAAAATCCAAAATATAACTATTTATAAATTCTCTGGTAAAATCCTCTCGCAAACGATGATGAATTGAACGGACAGCAGCAGCCCAATCAGAGTCATAAGAGTGTAGAACATATTAATTTCCATACTATCTCGATATTGTAAATTTCAACATTCATAAACACATAGTAAAAGATGATAGCTTACTTTTAATTCCCGTTGGTATGGAATTTAAATATTTTTGGAATTAAATTTGATTTGAATTAAAAGTATTATTTTTATGACACCTGAACTTAATTTTTTCCATGGGTCATTATTTTGAAACTATAAATATTCTTGCAAGTTCATTAAATGCAAAATGATTTACAAACAAAACGTTGATCAGTGTTGAACGCTTTGTTCTCAAAATATTGCTACTTTTTAGTTTTAATTTAAGATAAAAAAAAAAAACAAACTGCTCTCCCTCTAATGTTTTAAGTAGTAGTAGTAGTTTTGGTTTAAAAACAAAACCAAAAAAGTGTTGAGCTCTGGCTGCAAACAGATTCCGCGTCGGAAAAGGTCGACAAGGCAATCCATAAAAATAAATAAATAAATATGTGGCACATAAAGCCCCAAAGGGCTCATTGGCCGAGCTTCTCTTCCATTACTGTTGTGCATCTTAAATTTTGGACAATATTAGAAGGGACCTACTTATTTTAGCCGGATCCGAACTGCAGAACACTTGTGACATCACTTTTTCTGAGCTTTGTCACAGAGTTCTTTAAGAAGCTTTTTCATGGCAAGTTGTTACTGTCGGAAGAATTGCCAATTGCTTGCCGACAGGTGGGTACCGTTCGAAAGAAAAATCTTATCGATATTAAATTTGTTATGCATCAGACGGGGATTGAACCACGACCTACAGATCAGAAGGCGAACACACTGAGCTACGGCACCCACAGGCAATCCATAAACTGGCTCAATTTTTGGCTTCTTCGTAAGAATGGAAGGGTTGTTCTTTCAGGTCGTGTGTCATGGATCGGAACAAGTGGTAATTGGAAGGAGCAATGCCTGGGCTATACGGCGGGTGGGGTAAAACTTCCCATTTAAGGGTATCAAAGTACGTTTTACAGGCGTCGCAATATGTGGCCGAGCATTATCGTGTTGCAAAATAACTTTGTCGTGTCTATCGGAGTATTGTGGCCGTTTTTTCGCAATGCTCGGGTTAAGCGCATTAATTGTCGTCGGTACATGTCCTCTGTGATCGTCTGACCCGATTTCATTAGCTCATACTACAGCACAAACAGCTGGTCCCACCAAATACAAATCATGATCCTCTCGCCATGAATATTCGGCTTGGTCGTGGAAGATGAGCCATCTCCAGGGTAACCATACGTTGCCCGACATTTTGGCTTATCTTAGTGGACCCTCTTTTCATCGCCAGTCACAATTCGATGCAAAAAAACACTTTCCTTTTTGCTGTTGGAGCAGTTGTTCACACGTGAAAAAATGGCGTTTAAGTGACTCCAAGTGTTTTTGAGGGTTCATCTTGCGTTTGTATAGATCTTCTTCGTGTCTAGCCTCCAATTCTTCATCCTCAAACTTTGGTGGCGCTCCGGGTCGTTCTTGGTCGTCAAAATCAAAATTGCCTCTTTTAAATTGCGTTCGTTCAGCTAAAGCTTGGTCACCATAAACTTCAACTAAAATACGATGAGCTCCAGCAGCAATTTTCTTCATGTTGAATAAATGAAGTAAAACTCCCCGCAAAAACAAATAGAACAATAAACTAGTAGCGACATCTGCAATTAAATCCACATATATATTAGGTGTAGTAAAAGGAAATCCATTATTTTTGCATTAAATTGAAGGTTTTATTTATTTAAATGACTCCAAACGGTTTTTTGTGCAATGTTTACCCCTGGGCAATAGAAACAGTGCTTACATGACGGTCAGACTCGACGATTTTTATTATTTTATCGATATTTTCGACAATTGGCCTTCCAGAGCGTGGTGCATCTTTAACATCAAAATTACCAGAACGGATTCGACGAAACCAAAATTGAACGTGATTGGCTGTTACAGTATCAGGACCATAAACACTATTCACATTTTTAGCTATCTGGCTTGCGTTTTCGTCTTTATCGAAGAAAAACTGTAAAATATGGCGTATTTTCTCTTTACTGGTGTCCATCTTTGACGCGATTGACTCAGACGATACTGAGTCAAGCAATCACAAAATGCCTGAAAGTTTATTTAGTACGAAATTCTATCTTTCTGAAGCTATCTAGCGTTACCCGGTCGCACTTATACAAATCTTCCTGCAGGAAGAATTGCCAATTGCAAAAGCAGGAAAAGCTTTTATAAGAATATGACGTGGTGTCTGTGTCTGTGTACATGTGTATACATATGTAGTCTGTTGTATTTGAAGCACAACACATAAATAAACAAAATATATTATTTACCCTCATTTACCCACACAGAAGACAGAATACTAAGGTTGCGTCCATCTTTTACCGCTATTCGGTTCTCAGTGAATTTTACAGACTGTGTCGTCACAGTACTTCCAAGAGTTGCATTATTCCGCGTTATTTAGATTTTTCTTTTCCATTTGTTCGCCATTATGGTTTTTTCTCTCGCAGCTGAACTACTATGACGTCATAACTACGAAAATCCTCTCTGATGGGCGCAATCTTCTTTTCAATCATTCTTGCCCATAATACCTCTGCTATATTTGAACTGGAACAAAATGGCAACGTTTTTGAGAACATTTACAAGTAAATTAAGTCATGTTCTCGATTATCTGTCAAAACTTTCGCGAGAATGAAAGCGAAACTGTAGTTTTATATCATGAGTAGAGCTATTAGAGAGAGTTCTCACAAATGAAGTAGGAGTAAACAAAAGAACAACAAGGAATGAAGAAGAAGAAGTAAAGAAGAAAACAACAAACACGAGTTTGACACAATATGGAAACAGTTTCTGACATTATATGGCGTAAATCTTTTACAATTGATGTACCTCTATTAATATACCATGATTGATAACATAACAGCCGCCTTAATGATTACGCTTATTCAGATCTTTGTTCTCAATTGTGATAAAGCTGAGTTTCGCGACACAGCCAGAATAAAAGACTAAAAGAGTCGACCAAACGATGCAGAATACGGCCTCCTCGGGAAAACAAAAATAACTGCGTTGGAACAGCTTATTCTTGTCGTTATAACAAACTAAAAATTTTAATCGGCGACGCGCATATAAGGCTTGGCTCAAGGTCAGTCCAAAATTGAGGTCGAAATTACTCGCTAAGCTCTCAATTTTTGTGTACAGTATAGGTACAACAATATTTCATATAAATTTTAAAGTTTTTAACTGGTATGAAGAAAAATATACATATTTTATAAAAATTTTTTTAAAACCGATTTTTTTCCAAAAATTCCCCCATTAACCTTTACCATTACCAAAAATTGTATTATTTCAAAGGTCGTAGAATTTTTTTTCCAATGGTATATAAAACATATTTTTAAAGAATTTGCATATATTTTAAATATATTTTTTATAATAGTACGTTCGCTACAGCAACGCAGTGCATAGTGTGGTAGACGTATACAAAATAAGGAAAAATAAGATGAAATAGTATCATTAAATCTTAAAATCGGAACTGAATTTGAATACATACAAGTAATTGTATTGAAAGCCGTCGATAATAAAAACACTTCATGAAGCATCAACTTAAAAGAAAGTTTTTTTAATACATACAAAGTTTTCAAAGAAATGTTTTATACACCATTGCAAAGGTAATTGTATAGGCTTTAATATGGTGCTAAATTTTCGATAGGTAAATAAGGATTATTTTTGAGAAAACTAATTTTTCAAATGAAAAAAAAAAGTTTCCCGATCACGCGAATTTAGTCAATAAATTCGAAGTTTTTTCTTACAGTATGGGTATCAATAGAGAGAAGGTCTTTTCAGTGATATATAAAATTTATTTTAAATATTTTAAAAGTTAAAATCAAAATAAAAAATTAAAATTTTTTTTTTTCAAAAACCGATTTTTCGTTTTAAATAATCACTATTGACCTTTTTAATGGTATATAAAATATCTTTTTAGAAAATGCTTTTTTATTTTTAATTGTTACTTTATGAAATTTAGTTTCACGACCATCAGTATTTTCGGATGTCTTTTTTGATAGCCGGCCTTTGGACGGGCGCAAGAAACATAACCATTATAGACACGACGCCGGTTTCACGACCATCAGTATTTTCGGGGAAAAGTTTTTTTTTGATAGACGGCCTTCGGCCGGGCGCAAAGAGAAGCGCTTTGAAAAGTGTAACCGAAGGCATATATTTTATTATCGGCCAACAACATTTTACATAAACAATGTTGTCTTTATCGAATTAGAAGAAAGTGATAATTATTACTGTATTATATTAAACCAATTTTCTTTAAATTCTTTTATTTACATTTATCACTATAATTCTCCTTTATCTCACTACTTTTTCCGTATACACTTAATTGCAGTAGACAAAGTATATAGTAAAAATATATTAAAAATACATAAAAAACTTTTTAAAATATGTGTAATACACCATTGGAAAGTAAATTGTATGGCCTTGAATATGGTTCTAAATTTTTTATTTTTATCATAACTTAAAATATTCAAAATAGGCTATAAATGTTATAAAAGGTATTAAACATCTTTCTTTGGATACCCATATTGTAAGAAAAAATTGCGAATTGATTTAGTAATTTTGATCACAAATTTGAACTATGACCTTGAGTCACGCCTTATATAGGCGTTAGCGAAAAACAACCTTGAACTGGGCTATTCTGCATTTATGCCTTAAATTTTAAAATGTGAAAAATAAATATTAAATAATATATAACCGTGAAAATGTATTAAACATACCTTTCTTTAGATATCCGCAAATTTAGAAATTGCCGATAACAAATTTTTGATTTGTTATGTATATTCACAAAAATAAGCTCTATCCGAGACAATTTTTTATTTTTTTCGATTAGGAGGCTGTATTCTGCACGAGTTCCAATTTTTTGAATAAGTACGTTATCATATTTAGGCCGGGTAATTCTGGGACACTTCGTATCTTCTTTTTGTAATATTAAATCTACACCAGACGAAGTACTTTAAAAATATAAATAATCGCTTGAATACCTGTTGAAATCGTTCGCTTGATGCATCTGGTAGGCCAGAATCTGGATGAACTTTTTTCACTAGCTCAATGTAAGCGTGGCGCACGGTATTTTGTTCAGCAGAATCACTGCAACCCAATATTTCGTAACACCTTCGATATAATTCTGCCTGTGTGATATGACATAATCGCTTTTGTATTATAAAAGGTCTGATGACATAAAGGATATGGCCCATAGTTTCAGTTGAAAAATAAAACGCGTTTTAGTTAAAACCACACTATTTACTTGCCAAACCAGTAGTGATGAGTGATTTTTTTCACTATCAGTGATTTAATAACCGTTTTCGAGAAATCGCTATAGTGATTTCTACTGCTAGTCAACTAGTGCTAGTGTTTGTGATTTTTCTACAAATATATTTTGCTGTTAGTGAACAGAATTGCCGAATGGTAGTTTTTTGCCAACAGTGGTGAGTGGTGATTTTTCTACTAGCTTGACATTTCACTGCCCAATAAACAATTGACTAAGGACCAGTTTTTCAGTACAAGTTTAAACTAGGTATAAACGAAGTTTACGTAAACCGAATTTAAATTTAATCATATTTAAAACCGCATCAACAAAAGATGTACTGAAGTGCAAAAACCAAGAGCTGAACAATTTATAGGTTAATCTTAGTTTAACCCAGCTAGATTGGGAGATTGAACTTAACTTATGCCCCTATTGCGGTTCACCACTCAACCCAGTTTGGTCGTCTTAGAGTCGACCCGACTTCAACAAGACCAAACTTTTTTTTGTTATTGTGGTACACCACTGTTTTCGGTTGAAATTGTTATGGCGTTACCAGCTTAAAATATAATTTATGACAGAAAAGTGGTCGATTAAAAGTAAAAATTAAGGAAATATACAATTGTGTTTTGCTGTGAAAATTATTTAAAATGGATATTAGTGTAGATTTGTTTTATGAAGATGAAAACGAAGACGCGAAAATTGATTTGCTACGCTTACGGAGAAAAATTCGTGATGACTCTAACCCTCTTGAACTACCTAGCGAAAAGTATAAATATTGTTCAAAATAAATAAAAGCAAATAATAAATTTTTTTATAGATTTATTAGCTATTTTCGGCTGAGCAAAGAGGCATTTTTCTTTTTGCTGGATGACGTAAAAGACCATTTCAAGAAATCTGTGCGTGTCGTATCTATACCACCAATATTGAAATTGTGTGCTGCTCTTAGATTTTTCGCTGATGGAAGCTACCAGAAGAGCAGCGGCAATGACTTCAATATAGGAGTGGCTCAATCTACAATGTCACTTGTTTTAAAAGAAGTATTAGATGTATTGGACACGAAACAGACGCTGCAAGGAGTATCAGAAATAATATAATGCGTTCTTTCCAAGCTCAATAAATTTATCTCTTATTTATTTTTTAAATTCATTTCAGTCTTTTTTGGTAAATGGAAGATAACTTAAATTATTTTAAAAAAAATCTTATTTTCTTAGATTCACGTCTACTTTGTTAGCTTGGATTCTGGTCCATTAGTTGAACAAGCCTCTCAAATTGAGCTTTGGTTGTAATTTTTAAACTTCTGAAAATGTATAAAATGTTGAGAAATTACAATATGAAGCCAAGCTAATTATTACTTACGATCTCTCCATTATTTTTGGCTTTATTAGTTTAAAGTAAACTGCAACTGATGCAAACCCAACTGCTTATGAGCAGTCGTGTATATTTAACGTGCTTGTCGACCAAACTGTAACAGAGTTGCAAACGGTAATACCACAAAAATAATGAACACAACCAAAAAAATCAGCCGCCAGTCGAGTTGAGAACGGCAATATGAATTTCTCGACGGCGACCAAACTGTTACAAAAGTTGTGAACCGCAATAGGGGCATTAAACTACGTTGAAAATTGCTTGGAGGACTGCAAATCGAGTTTAAACGGCAAATAGAGTTATGCTGCAACTAGCCACCGACGTAGCGTACGTACGTACCGCCCATACGTAAGAGCAAAAATTTGTCAAAAGTTATGCCCGTAGCAGCGACGGAGAAATCGACTGTTCTTTCTTATATACATACATAACAATGTTGCCATGTAACACTGTGCGTGCATGCTTTTAATCACA
The DNA here is from genome assembly GCA_963854835.1 of Megamerina dolium. Taxonomy (NCBI): domain Eukaryota; kingdom Metazoa; phylum Arthropoda; class Insecta; order Diptera; family Megamerinidae; genus Megamerina; species Megamerina dolium. The sequence continues at coordinate 12,561,525 of OY978529.1, forward strand.
CTTACCATTTTCATGATCAAATTTCATAATATATATGTTATAAACTAAAAAAAAAATTAATATACGTGAAGTATATTTTAATAAATAACTAAACACGATAATAGTTTTGATTAATTAAAAAAAAAAAAAATAAACTTTTATAGTTAAGTTTTTATTCATTTATAAAAGTCTAAGCTGGTAACCCTGTAAACATATAGAGCGATCAGCTGACACGTTTTTACGTAAAAAATCAAATTGCTGTTGATTCTCTCCGCTACGAGCAACGTCTACGTCACCGTCATACGGTGGTGAGTTTTCGTTAACACGGCATTCCCATAAGATAGGTCGTGTCAGCTGACACGTTCTACGTTTTTACGTCGGTGGCTAGTTGCAGCATTAAACTCGCACTGAAAAACTGTCCTTAAGCATTCCACAATAATGCTTGGAGTAAGCTTACATATAATAGATATTTAAATGATTTTCAAAAGTATGTTACAAAATTATACCAGATAAAATATCTTACAAGTGACGAAATCCTTTGACCTCATTTTCGTTTTTTGTTATAGTTTTTGCATGCGGAAATTACGAATTTACAAGATAATGAAAAAAAGGAACTGATGTACACCTGGTATCAAAGAGCATAGTCATAGTCATACACAACTGCTCAGTAGTCGAATGAGTGATATATTTATTTATTCACATTTAAAGAAAGTAAGTTAAAATATACAATATCTTTGAAATCCTAATAAAGCTTAAGCTTGTCAATTTATTGTACATAAAAGGCTATTTTTATTAATTGTAGATAAGTATTACTGCAAGCTATTTACAATAGTTGCTATCTATTAATAATCAAGTGATTGCGAAACTCTTATAGCAAGGAATATTTTTCCAATGGGTGCCTATTGTTTATTCTCCAATAATTTTGAAGCCTTAAGATTAAAGTACTATGGTAGCTATAAAAATCACTTTTAGCAATAGCTAGCCAAAAGAAGTAGCGAATGGTGATTTCTTGCTAACATTGTACGAGTAGTGATTTTTCTACTAGTATGAAATTTCGCTGTGAATAAAAATAACTTTTGGCAATAGCTAGCCAACAGAAATAGCGAATGATGATTTCTTGAATATATGCATGTCAATCAGTTCTGATTGCTGTTCTCGACACCAATCAGACCAATTTCACCAGTATTGCCATATGCAATTTTATATAAAGAAAAGAAAATGTGAGAAAAAATATACCTAAATAATGCAATATGAGAATAATAAAGCTGTACAACGCATTGTATATCATGTTGATACGTGTATACTAAACAGCCATCCAACTCATTGTACAATGTGTTTAACCAACGATTGGAGCATCTATACTCTGCATAACGACAAATATAAAGAAAGCATGCTGTACAATCTGCGTATACACGTTCCAATACATTGTGAAACCGCTAATTCAGCCCACCAAAAATTAAAATGTTTTAATCTTCATACAACCGTTGGACCAGCATCAAAGTTTATCAAACGTTTATCCAACGTGCCCATGTTGAACCAACGGTCGGAGCGTGTATACTCTGCATTATAACATGCATAAAACCGTTCTCACTTCTTTGCGCCACGATTCCCTTCCGCAACGACTATTAGTTATAGCCGAAGCCGAAGCACATAAAATACTTTATATACGCCAATCCGTCATACACAACTGACAGCTGAGTTAATATACATCAATTTGTATGAAGTGATGCCCATTCACTCCGTGTCCTTCAACGCAAAGTATAAAAGATTGCCAACTTTTATCTTTAGCGTACATGAGGTAAACAGGGCTGCATTTTAGCAATAATAATTATTATAAAATTTAAAAAATATTAAATATTGCATTAAATGGATGTTCAAATAGTTATTGAATGTATAATAAAAGTGATATACACATATTTCATTTAAATAAAATACATAAATAAATACCAAATAGTAAATTTGCATATGAACTACTAGAAGTGTATTCATTTTGAAACGTATTGATTGTGCTAGCTTACACTGTTTTTTCCGACTTTGTCAGTTATATGCTATAACGCAAAAGAACAAAGTATTCTATGGGCTTCGGCTATTAAACACATTGTACGTTTAACGTAATGGTTGTAGCGTACTTACTCTGCATAATGGCACGTGCCGTTGCGACGACGCTGACGATGCTTACGAATTGAACACAATAATAGTGCGATTAGTCAATACGTAAGATAACAGAAAGTAAAGTAAAGTAATGTAAAAAACGGAGTGCGGTTAATCATCACGGATAGCTCAGTCTATATGCTATATAGGAAGGAAATAAATAACTAGGTTTAGTATAAAATAGAAATATGAGAGAGAGAAAAGAGAATGACTCTCATATGCAGATTCCAACGTTACGTTACCTACCAATCCGTTTTGAATAATTGTATGAAATAGATCGGAAAAGCTGATCCGTTACTTACCGATAAGTGTTGACTAGTGTAAAAAAAATTTATTTGCGTGAAACTATATTTATATTAACAAAAATGTGTGTTTAAGAATTTCATTTTCTGCTTTGTTTTTGGCGCCTTCACTTCTCACAACAAACAAATGTCAAATTACCACAAGAAGACGGAAGGATCTAAAATAAACCGATGCTTACGATTCGCCACATTTTGTTAAGATTCGCTTCGTCCATTATAACTACTCCCATTCATTTTGCATGTAATAGATTATTAAATGATAATTCATTCCGTTCCTTTATTCGATTTTGACCAGCGAGTACCCCTTCTCCACCAATTGTTTCTGTACTGGAATAGAATGTCACGTCATTCTCTACTTTTGTGTTTTTGTAAGTGTGATGAGAACTGCGACAACCAGTTGAGAATAAACTATGCCATCAGCAGTAGAGAAGTTCTTCATTGAGCTACAGAAAGAAGATGCTGATGCTGCTCTCAACATAAATCACACCAATTTCACCAGTGTTGCCTTATGCAATTTCATGTAGAGAACAACAAATTTATCAAAATATTTCTAAATAATGCAACATTTTTTATTGATATTTTTCAAAAATAGAAAGCAATCGAAAAAGACAATAAAAATAAAATAAAATCACAAATAACAATGCTGCGGTTAAAGATTTAAATTGATGGCTGGTTACAAGATTCTGCCAGTAAGAATAGCGTGGTTACTATAGCAAACGTTTCATATTTTGTATTTCTAACAACAACAACAACAAATATATGGTTGGAGAAATCAAAAACTGAAATTATCAATTCAAACCACAACATAACTCTAAACAGATGAGATAATAATATCATGTTATATTCTTTTGTACCATAATTTTATATCTGATATTTACAGAGATATTTAGTAAACACATACGATAATCATTTAACACCTGCTGATATGGTTGTCTTTATAACTGTAAAAATTTAATAATATTTTACATTTACAAGTGAAAGATTGTTTGTAAATAGTAGTATTGATTAAATAAATTGTTGTTGTATATAGTTAGTGTGTGGCAATTATTATTAACCAAACAGGGTTGATTCGAATAGAATTACACGTTCACAAAATAAAAACGTAAAAATATATGTGCAAGTTTAAAGCATATAATCATTGTTATAGAATTAATGAAAGCTATACATTACGTAAAGCATATGATAATTAATAAATTCCATCAAACTAATACAAACAATTTTTGTGTTGCTTCGATTTCACAAGAATTCTTTGGTTTTGGCATAGAAAAATATATTGTATGTTCTAAAATTATTTTGGGTATGTTTTACAACGTCATTACGCAGTGGCAGGCCTTTGCTTATATTGAGCAATTGCATTTGTGTGTGCGTGTTTCAACTTTCGCTTCTTTAAGTATTCTTTGGTACATAATTTGATACAATTTCGTTGGTGTTGAGTGAAAAGTTGTTCATAAGGGAATTAGGAGAAGGTTTTAGCAAAAACGTTATCATTTTAGTTAATATTTGCAACTTGTAATAATGTCGGACAAAAGGCGAGCCAGACGTCGCAAGGATGTAAGTCTAAAAATTAGTGAAATGATAAATTTTATGCAATTTCTGTAGCAAGAAATAGGAAATTGTCTAGGGTGTGAGAAAAATATTGGTTTATAAATCCATAGTGAAAGAGATCAGTGATTTGTGAATTCATAAATATCCATATCTATGTGATTTATTTTTATGAATTTTTGATTTGTGTATTGTATGTATAGTTGACTACCATCATATTATTTTTATAATTCTCAACATATTCACTAAAAGTGTTCAAAAACAGTCTAGTTAAAAATTCTAATATTGTAGCAAGATCCCTTTTTAAGCTTTAATTTGCAAATTGTGTTTCATTCATGTGGCTGTTTCGTACTCTTTCCACGTATAATTTTTCTTTTAGAAACTGTAATCTATGTGTTGAAGCATGAATTGAACGTATGAACGCTCAATTGTAGAAGTATACGAAACAGCAAGGCATAACAAACATTATGATTATATGTACAAGCATTGGGAACATATGTATAGAAATGGTTGGCGAGAGTATCGTTGTGCCACAGCACCTCAATCAATCGTAATAATAATTAAATGCAAATGATTTAATGCGCACCAAAATAATTTTTTCCATTCGAATATACGCCTTCCGTCAATCAAAATAACAACAGATTTCTATACACACAATAAAACCTTGTACTTGTAGTCCAATTACCCGATAGGCAACGTAGTTAGATGTCGAATTTTGAGCTAAGTGGTAGGATGAGGACGAAATCAGCTGTTTATTCACGTACTGCAAATTATAAGAAATTGTTACAAATATTACTACTTTTTACTGGAAAAGTGTTCAGGTACTCGAAAAATTTGCAACGAGAGAGGAAAAATGGGAGCAAATTTCTACTAGTCAAATTTTTACTAGTATTTCCACCATATAAAAAACAAGCATCTCAATCAAGCGGTTGTATTTACGTGCATATTGTAGTTGATAATTTTTACAGGTTTTCCGTTCACGTACTTTTTTTTTAAATTTCTGTTTGTGAACAAATTATATTTTGAGTGAGTTACTTAATAGCATTCTATTAGAACAAAATAAGGAATAAGAGCAGAATACCCCATTTAGTGAAAAAAAAAACCATTTTTTTCGTATAGATCCTATTTTTTTTTGAGTATATAAAATCAAAAATTGTTTATCGCTAACGCAAATATAAGGCGTGACTCAAGGTCAAAGCTCAAATTTGCAATAGAAATTCTCAATAAATTCACAATTTATTTCTTACAATATGGGTATCAAAGCAAAGGTATTTTTAATACTTTTTTATATATAACTTTTATAGCATATTTTACATATTTTAAAAGTTATGATCAAAATACCAAATAAAATTTTTTTTTTCAAAAATCGATTTTCGCGAAGCCAGCGTCGGGTCTATTAGGGTCATTTTTTTTTGCGTCCGGCCGAAGGACGGCTATCAAGAAAAATTTATATCCGAAAATACTGATGGTCGCGAAGCCGACGTCTGGCCTATAAGGCTTTTTTTGACGGCCATAGGCCGGCTATCAAATAAAACTTTTATCTGAAAATACTGATGGGGTGCGAAACTAAATTTGAAGACTACAGGTATTTCGAACGAAAGCCATACATATTGAAATTATTTCATAAAGTATCAACCTAAAAAAAAAATTGTAAATATATAAGCACTTTCTAAAAAGATGTTTCATATACCATTGAAAAGGTAATTGTATGGTCTTGAATATGGTTCTAAATTTTAAATAGGTCAATAGTGATTATTTTCGAAAAAAATCGGTTTTCACACACTTTATATGTAAATAGTGATTAATTTAAAGCAGCAGGTGCAGATGGCCTGCCTGCCGAGTTGTTTAAGATCGGAGGCGATGAGCTGCTCACATGCATGCATCAGCTCATAAGCAGAATATGGTCGTACGAAAGCATGACCGAATAAATCCACCATCGATAAAATGTTCTCACTACTCCAAATATTGGAGAATACCAAAGAAAAACAAATCGAAACACATCACCTATTCGTCGAATAGAAAGCCGCTTTCGACAGTCCGATAAGAGATTATCTCTACACAACTATGTCTGAATTTGGTATACCCGCAAAACTCATTCGACTTTGCAGAATGACACTGCTTAATTCTCGTTGTGCAGTGTAAATTGGGAAGGACCTCTCCCTTCCGTTTAATACCGAACGAGGTTTCAGATGATGTAATTCCTTATCGTGTGTCGTCTTCAACCTTATTATGGAGAAAATTATACGAGCTGCAGATTTACGACATAATGGCACTATCTTCAACATAAGTGTAATGCTGCTGGCGTATGCCGACGATACTGACATAATCGGTATCAACTCGCGAGCAGTCAGTGCAGCATTCTCTGAATTGGAACGAAGGGTCACGTCGAATGGGTCTTACAGTGAACGAGGGCAAGACGAAGTACCTATTGTCTACAACCAAAGAGTCCCGGCGTCTTGGACAACACATCACTGTTGACAATTACACTCCCGAGGTCGTTAAGGACTTCGTCTATCTTGGAACCAGCATCAACAACTGTAATGACGTCAGCCTGAGATCATGCGTAGGATAACTCTTGCTAACAAGTGTTACTTTGGGCTGAGCAAGCAATTGAATAGTTGAGCCCTCTCTCGAAGATCGAAAATCACACTCTACAAGTCCCTCATTATTCCTGTCCTAACATATGGCGCAGAAGCCTGGACAATTTTTGAGAGAAAAGTTCTGCGTAGGATCTTCGGACCTATTTGCGTTGATAGCGAGTATCGAATAAGGTACAATGATGAGCTGTACACTAACATTGACATAGTCAGGCGAATCGAAACCCAGCGGCTTTGCTGGCTGGGTCATGTCGAGTGAATGGAAGAAGACGCTCCAACGAAGAGGGTATTTAATTCGGCACCCGCTGTAGGACACAAGAAGAAGAAGACCAAGGACCAAGTTTTGGGTAATCTGGCGACGCTTGGAATATCCAATTGACGCCAGCAAGCGAAGAACAGAGAATGGCGCCGCATTATATGTTATATGTAAGATGAAGTGATTATTTTCGAAAAAAATCGTTTTTTGAAAAAATAAAAATCCCCATTTTTTTTATAACAACCCGTAAAATATTTTAATAGGCTATAAATGTAATATAGGGTGGGTGGGTGCCGTAGCTCAGTGGTTAGTGTGTTGGCATTCTGATTTGTAGATTGTGGGTTCAATTCCCGGCTGAAGCATAACAAATTTAATAACGAAAAAATTGGTATAATTACTTAATTATTATTAATAATAATAATTATTATTTGTGCTAAATTTTCGATAGGTAAATAAGGCTTATTTTCGAAAAAAAATTAGTTTTTGAAAAAAAAAATGTTCAAATTTATATTCTTGATAATTTTTAAAATCTGAAAAATAGGTATTTAATAATATATATCACTGAAAAGATATTTGAATACCTATACCTTTTGATACCTATATTGTAAAACAAATTATACCAATCACGGAACTGTCAATGTCAAACCATTGGTTGGTGGAGTATTGCGACCTTTCAAATGTCAGAATTGCGCATATCTTATAGGCGAAGCCCATAGTATACTTTGTTCTTTTGCGTTGAAGCATATAACTAACAGAGACGGAAAAAACGGTGTAAACTGGCCCAATCAATACGTTTCACAAGGAATACACTACTAGTAGTTCATATGCAAATTTACTACTTGGTAATTATTTATGTATTTTATTTAAATGAAATATGTGTATAGCAGTTCAATAACTATTTGAACATCCATTTAAAGCAATATTTAATAATTTTTTAATTTTATAATAATTATTATTTTTAAAATGCAGCCCTGTTTGCCTCACGTACGCTAAAGATAAAAGTTGGCCATCTTTTATACTCTGCGTTGAAGACCACGGAGTGATTGGGCATCACTTCATACAAATTGATGTATTTTAACTCAGCTGTCAGTTGTGTATCACGGATTGGAGTATATAAAGTATTCTATGGGTTCGACTTTTAGATCACACTATGTCGAATTTTGCGAAAGTATCTTGGCCTGAAAAATTATAAGATGATAACTTCAGGACTAAAACCATTCTGTCATATGAAACGATATACGTTCACGAATTTTATTTTTAAAGAATTTGTGAAGTCCTTATTGGAAAACACATCACTGAAATTGGGACGTTTTAAAGGGGACACTGAGCAGTCCAAAATGAAGGACAATTTTGTAGCGGTCGAACTTTTTAAAACTATTTTCATATAAATTTCTATTCTATTATAAAAAAAAATTTCAAATATTTTGCGATGCACTATATATTAAACAATGTCGGCCACAACGTTGCACATTGTGTAGTTTGCTTTCGTGTTTTCACACCAAAGCAGGATCGTTGATCGTTTCGTCGATTCCGTTCCGGTAATTTTGATGTCAAAGATGCACCACGCTCTGGAAGGCCTATTGTCGAAAATATCGATAAAATAATGGAAATCGTAGAGTCTGACCGTCATGTACGCACTTTTTGTATTGCTCAGGAGCTAAACATTGCACAAAAAACAAAAAGAAGCTGTATGTATGGATGGATGTATGGGTTCCACGCGAGTAAACGAAAAAATCCTCATGGACCGAATTTCCATCTGCGAATCGCTGCTGAATCGCAACAAAATCGATCAATTTCTAAAGCGGATGGTTACTGACCCCTGAGAACATATTAACCTATCACCTAGCACTCGCTGGCTCTTTGACTGCTTTACGAGCCGAAAATGTGCCCATCCCTGTACAAAGCTATCAAAAATGGTGCATATATACATATATCATATCATATATACGTATCATATGTACGTACATTCGATAAAACCTCATACATTCATTACTTCGTGTGCAACCACCTGTTCGTTTCGAGTTTGAGTGTGAACATGTGTATTCGTTACCTTTTTTAGTGTGATTAGTCAACACGTAAAGTAACAGAAAGTAAAGTAGTCATGTAAAAAACGGAGTGCGATTAGTCAACTCGGATAGCTAAGTCCATATGCTATATAGCTTTCCTACCTATATAGCATATGGATAGTAAGTTTAGTATAAAACAGAAATATGATAGAGAGAAAAGAGAATGACTCTCATATGCTCCGATGAAAATCTAATTTCTACAGATTCCAACGTAACGTAACACCTACCAATCCGTTTTGACTAATCGCTCTTATGGCTTTTGTATGAAATAGATCGGAACAGCTGATCCGTTACCTACCGATACCTGTTGACTAATCGCACTATTAAAGTTGGACTAACAACAAAATAACAACAAAGTTTTTGGTTTCGAGTCGTTCGGGTATGAACATGTAGACGTGAACTTGTTGTTGTAAACATACACAACAACAACAACATTCATATAAAATTATCAATAATTACAACAACAAGTTGTTGTTACGAAATTTATAAGCAGTGATAAGAGTATTTAATAACCGATTTTAATAAAAACCCTATTTTTAAGCTGAAACCAACCATACACATCTACAAAATTTCATTGAAATCGGTTGAGCGGTTTCAAAGCTTAGCGTGGACATACTTGTATATATATATATATATATATATATATATATATATGTATATATATATATATATATGTATATATATATATATATATGTATATATATATATATATATGTATATATAATATATATATATATATATATATGTATATATATATAATATATATATATATATGTATATATATAATATATATATATATGTATATGTATATATATATATGTATATATATATATATATATGTATATATATGTATATATATATATATATATATATATACGAGGGCGGATTGATTATGAAGGTACCTAAGTAGGAAAAAAACATTTGTTTTTTTTTCAAAAACCATTTATTTCTCAACATAGTCTCCTTTTACTTCGACACACTTAGTAAGACGATATTCCAACTTTTTTATACCATCTGAATAATACGATTTCGGGAACCCCTCAAAATACGCGTTAGTTTCGGTATTCACTTCTTCGTTTGAGCTGAATCTTTTTCCTGCGAGCCATTTTTTCAAGTTTGGAAACAGGAAAAAATCACTAGGAGCTAAATCTGGACTATATCATCCACCTGATCACCAATTTGAAGTGTATTTCACGTAATTTTAGCATCGTATCTAATGCTGTGTGAACCGGTGCGTTGTCTTGAAGAAAGAGCACTTTTTTCTTCTTTCAATGTGGTCGTTTTTTCTTGATTTGCATCATTCAATTGATCCAATAATGCACGATAATACTTTCCTGTGATTGTGAATCCTTTTTCAGGATAATCGATAAGCAATATTCCGAGTGCATCCCAAAATACAGTGGCCATAACCTTGCCAGCCGATTTCACTGCCTTCGCCTTCTTCGGAGCACTTCCACCAGCTTCCACCCAATGTTTCGATTGATTTTTGGTTTCAGGTGTGTAGTGGTGGACCCACGTTTCATCAACAGTTATTAAGTGACGCCAAAAATCAAGAGGATTACGCTTTATCATGTCCAAACACCGCTGTGAAGTGGTCTCTCGAACTCGTTTTGGTTCGACACTGACCAAACGCGACACCCATCTTGCCGATTGCTTTTTCATATGCAAATGTTCATGCAAAATGTTGATTTTCTTGATATTTTCTTCAGTAACCACCTCTTTTGGCGTTCCTGTTTAAATTCAGCAATCCAATATTCTACCATGTAATCTGACGGAGCAGACTCACCGTAATGTTTATCGAGATTTTCTTTTGTCTCTTTCGCCGGTTTCCCTTTCAAAAAATAGTGTTTACTCACTGCACGAAATTCGCTTTTTTTTCCATTTTTTCAAGAAACACAAAAGTTGGTTACTTTAAACGACTACAACAAATAAACTAATCAATGAATTTGGGTGGAATTTTAACAACTGACGTTTGACAGATCGCAATTTCAAAAAAATAAAAGTTTTTGTGTTTGTGCTGCCTTTTTCGTACTTTGGTAGCTTCTTTATCAATAAGCCCTCGTATATATAATTTTATATTATTATTATTTTATATATTATATATATATATATATATGTATATATATATATATATATATATATATATATATATATATATATATATATATATATATATATATATATATATATATTATTTTAAGAGCAAAATATTGATAGTGTAATATCCGCAGTAGAAATCGACAACAAATTCACACCTAACCTACAGAAACGAGTTACAGATGAGTCTATTTCATGTAGGGGCTTTCATACGTAGATACATAGATATGTGTATGAAAGTAAACACGTTTCGAAAATGAGAGGTAACGATCATATGTTGGGAGCAGCACGAATGTCGAAGCAGCTGTGCCAAAACTTGTTATTATTAAACTCGAGTGTTTTTTTTTTTAAGACGTGGAGCTGAAGCGATTTTACACTCCGCACCAAATGAATTACTAAATGGAAACTTTCAACTCAAACTTATTCAGTGAGCACTTTTGAATGTTATCGTTCAGACGCATATGAGTTATTCAAGTGTGTTTGTTTTTTATTCTAAATTTCCTATATATTTGCACAAAGTAAAACAGTTGTAATGGAGACAGAAGGCGATTTTGATGAGGAGTGTAGTGATGAGTGTGACGGAGAGGTTTGCTATTTATTGTTAAATTTTCCATTTCACTGATGTGGCGCAATTAAAAGTAATAATATGAAATTTGTGTCGTGGCAAACAATTTACCATTTCTTATTTACTCTGCGTCATAATTTAAGAATATTTACGTACACATTTTTGGCATGAAATAATACCATTATAATACGTGCTACACGTACACGTCTGATATGCATATGTATAAGTAACTATAAAAAATTAGAAAACAACAAAATTTAAATGCATACATATGTATCTATGAGTATGTGCGCATATGTACGATGTATGTATATACGCGAATAAACATATGTTTATGTATGTATTTTTTCAAGACTGTTCTGACTTTTCTTTCTTTCTGTGCTTAATGCAATAATTATTTTTGCAGGAGTACACAGGTCCTGGTGAACAAGAAGTTGAAAAGCCTTCTAAAGATGAATACTTGGTGGCAAAATGGATGAAAAACAATGTAAAAACTAAGAAGACTAAATTTCTGAGTCACAATGTCGAATATTTTACATCGAATAAGGCAATTGATGCACTGATGAATTCCAAATTCGCAGAATCTACTGATCCGCTATTTAGTACACGTGAAAAGGCTATTGAATTTCTGGATTTGATGCTCGAACATAAGTTTTTTCATCGTGCTAAAAAGGTGCCTGTTTTTGTGGAAGGTAGTTTGAGATCAGCAAAAAAGGAAAAGGATGATAAGAAGGAAGATAAATCCACAAAGAAAGAGGAAGCCGAAGTTGAGGCTGAAAATAGTGGCACAAATGGTGCTGAAGTTGATGCAGGCGCATCTGGTGATAAAAAAGAGAAACGCAAACGTAAAATACGTCTGGATATGCATCCAGAACAGATTTTTGTTGATGGCTCAGAAGCGTATGTGTGGATTTATGATCCAATTCCCATTCACTACTGGATTTATGGCTTGGTTCTATTGTTGGGGGCCATTGGTATTTGTTTGTTCCCCTTATGGCCACCAATGCTGCGCAAGGGCGTATATTATTTGTCAGTGGCTGCTGCCGGCTTCCTTGTTTTTATTTTAGCTCTGACTGTAGTTCGCCTCATTATATTTACAATTGTCTGGGCGTTGACAGGAGGAAAGTTGCATTTGTGGATATTCCCCAATCTGACAGAAGATGTTGGGTTCTTTGCTTCATTTTGGCCGCTTTATGAGGTAAAATAATTTATTTTTTGTTTGTAGTAAACTTTCACATATTGTGACATCATTCCTTTTGTAGAGCAAATACGTTACCGATTCCGGAAAGTCTAAAACAGAAAAGCGACTTAAAACAAAAACGAAGAAAAAGGAAAAGGAAAGTGAAGGAGAAGATGACATTGTTAGTGATACTATCCCCTTAGAACCGGAAAAAATTGAGGAAATCAAAGAACATGATGCTGATATTGAATTGAGACATCGGAACATTGGAAAGGGCAAAACAGATACTGAAGAGGAATTTCAAAGCAGTAGCGCGGGTGATAATGCTGACGTTGCAGTTGAATCAGACGCAAAAGGGTGAGAAGACGCATATTGGGTTCGAAATGTCTTTATAGTATTGTCCGTCCTTATTTTGCATGTATATAATTTGCTTTTTAATACAAAATCGAATTTAATTTTTATTAATCTATATATTTAAATAAATCTGTGAACTATTTAACTTACTTATTCATGAATCATTTATATAATGTATTGCATAATCAAAGAAAATGTGTGTCATTACAGCAGCATGTCCACTGAACGTGGCGAATCAAGAACGATATAATACATTTCCAGCAGGGCGCGGAGAACGATCAAAATACGATATGTCTCACAACTAATCACTGCTCGAAATTGAGCGTTTGCAATTTGTAGCGATATATTAACTGCGCTCACCAATGATCGATTACCGCTGCCTCCATCGCCGGCATGATCTCACGATCGTTCATTCATTTCGAGCGATCACTGATAAACTCGAATCAATAAATCATTTTGAAAAGATTGCGTTTTTAACCGATCGCTCGTTTGCTTAAGTATTTGTCACTATAAAATAGAATCATAAATGAGCTGAAGTGAGAAAGATCGTATTTTTAATCGATTACGAGCGTCTTTTTCCGCATCCTGCATTCTAGAGCACAGGATCGAAACGAACTTGAATGACGGTTAAACGAAAAACGATTTTCGGGGTTTTGATCTGATTTTCCCATTTTGCTTCGAATTTTTCATTAATGTATTTTTGCGCTATTGTGGCTTGTATTCATGAAATGAGTTTTAGATAAAAATTTATCCTTTTCAGGTTTTGCTCAAATCTTATTAAAAATATATGCTGGATCGATTAACACTGGTTGGAAGTTCCTAATTTGAAAAATGTCTAAGATATAAATGTTTAATATTCATCTGTAAATTTAAAATAATAAGCGATTTCTTTCGCTTTCTTTTCGCTGTTGATCAAATTTTTTATCTAAGACTCATTTCGAGATTCCAGGTCACATAATTATAATGTCGATTATTCGATTTAATATTACTTTTGTTCATCTTATATATTGCAAAAATGTTGACATTTTTCTGTATGGAAAATTTGTCAAAGAAATCGGTATAATTTTTAAGTTCAAATTTAGTTTTGTTCATTTTGAACATGCATCATTTATATTAAATTAATAGTGGTATTCATGCAATCGTATAACCATATAAACCGTATATGAACGCACCAAACAAGTCATCGTCAATCAGCATGTTATTGTTAACAACAACAAAATAAATATGTCGAAAATGAGCAGAATTGGAAAAAATACAAATTAATGGTTGGGCTGTTTGAGAAAAATGAAAGTAATTATCATTAATATAAATTAAGTACATTTACCTATGATTTAACGTATTACAGAACAAAAACAAACACAAAACAACAGAGTTGCATTTGAAACCTTATCTTTTTCATACAAATATATGACAGGTGTTTTACGAACGTATCATTTTATAAGGGTTGCGCGGTTTACGCGGCTTTTATACGATTGCATGAATCCCACTAATATGATTTCAACTATAAGAGGAGTAAAACTGATTTTTAGTTAACAGCATAATTACAAGGAAAAATTTAACTTTTCTATTCATGATATTCATGAAGAACAACAAGAAAAACAACAATAATGATGATGATTTGTTGAATGGAAAATTTAATGTTTACCAGCTCTGGGGGTTTGAGTTAACTTTTCAGGTGTTACACCTAATTCTGCTTGTGATTTAAACTTAGTTGAAACTTAGAATGATGTTTTTATGAGAGTTCGGCTCAACTGTCAAAATTCATATTAAAATTAAACTAAGTTCAACTCATTAACATTGTCTGTTAAAATTCTGTTTGAAATCGTACTGAAAAATTGGTGGCATGTGTTTAGGTTGAACGCTCACAATTTCTTTCATTTTAAATATTCTTTATTATATATTTTAAATCTTAAATCTTATTGTGCCCATAATTATGAAAATGGTCTAAGCATTTTGTGATCGAATAAATGCAGAACTTAATTTGCGAATCCAATATTCACTATTTATCAAAGATGGTTTCGTGTAATTGTAAAGTAGATGATTCCATAGTTTTCATGAATTTTTATGGAATTTGATGACTTGGACCACTTTCATAATTACCGGCACATTTATGCGATATTTAAATCGTCGAATAAATTACATAAATAACTACATTTTAGCTCTAATAATTAAGCAGTTGATTTAAAAAGTCGAGACTAGCTATTTCAAGTTAATTAGAATGTAATATTTCAAATATGCTGGAAACACCCCTTTCTTGTTTCGAATGAACGAAATCATTGAGCGCAAAAATACATTAATGAAAAAATCGAAGCAGAAACGTGATATCGCCTATATCATTTTAACGCTGAATGCTTCATATTTCACTCATTCCTGCTTAGAACCCGTGGATTATTATTTTGTAGTCTTAATGGTCCAGCAATTAAACGTTTTTTGCTTACAACAGAGGGTCCTCAATATATGATCATGAGGATCATATACAATTTTTTTTTTTTTAAACTCGTGTTGAATATCACAAGGACCATAAGAAATTTGATGAGTGTGATACGGTTATTTCGAGTAAAATTTTAAAAAGTTTTCACATAAATCTCGCACATCTAACCTCTATTTTTGAAAATATTTAGTAAATTTTGTAGAATATAGGGAAAAGCTCCATATTGCCACAACTGCGCTGTAACACGTAGCGCACTTACGGCAGGCAGCTCGTGTCTAGTTTATGTTTTTCGATATTTACTGGCTATTGCGTACGAGCGCGCTGCGTAACTTTGAGTACACAGTGTTGCGTACTCCCTGTACACGCTGCAACCAGGTCGCGTAGCCCCCCTCCAGCCCGGTTTTCCCCATCAGTGGAACATCTGGACCCTTGGCAAGTGAATCTGGAACAAAAGTTAGATAGGCAGGTTATTCTCCATATAATTTCGCACTGAAATACTGAAGCCGTTTTTTGAAAAGTTAATTTTTACGAAAATGGTGGCTATTTATAAAAAATTGTTAATTTTTTACCTGTAAAATTTGCCTCAAAATCGTGCTTTAAAAATCCAAATTATAAAATATCAAAAATCCAGTATTTCGATGCAGAATTAAATTCTCGATAATTTTGCAAGGTTTCATCAAAATCGGTTGAAAACTGCCAGCGTGATATGTCCCACCAGTTTACAAAATGTCGTTTCGAGATAAACGCGTTTGAAGTTTTAGAAACTCGCTCAGTGCCCCGGAAAATTTTTAAAAAAATCGTCTCGTTACCTCGTTTAAATGTTTCTGGCGGACTATAGATGCATACTACATTAAAAAACACACCTCATAGAACATTTCAAGAAAAAAAAAATCGATTTTTTCAAACCGTCAAAGTGGTCTTCCCCCTTAAATGCTTTTAACAATACATATGATAACATGTAAAACTAACTTATAAATAAATCCCATAAATTTTAATATACATGATATTTTCATATTTACAGTTCACATACACCATCTGAATCAGAATCGGAAATATCCGGGAGAGATTATGAAATTATCAGCTCCAGTGAAGTTCAAAATGTTCAATAGTCGTAAATTCCAATTGATGATGATTATTTAATTCTTTTAACAAGTAAGACATTTCAAAAGGTTAAAATTTAATAAATTTACAGTAAAAATAAAATATACAAACTATATAACTGTAATAAATAATAACAATAATAATGAGAATAGAATTATTTGAAATTGAAAACGAAATTTAAACTTTGTAAACAATTGGAATTTTATGACTGCACGCATTAAGATGATTACAATTTTTCATTTCTAATTTGGAGCATTGCAATTATGTTTACTGCAAATGAAATGTACTACACTCTCGCTAAAGCGGATTTTTGTTATTCAAACTGCAGCGTGAAATTATCATTTGCAGTGTAATATTTAAAGAAAGAGGGGGCAAACGTTAAGCTGATTTAAAACATTTATAAAATTATTATATTCATAAATGTAAATGTCGCAAATATATAAGCTATAGTTATGTAATTTGTAGTGTAAACATTTTTTTTTTTATTATATAAATAGCGAAAATATATTTCTATTTGTTAAATATGATGAAAATAAAACAAATTTATGATTATAATTGATTTTGTATTTTTTGTTATTAATATGTCGTTTCGTTCTATTGCTGATAGAAAGTACTTATACAATATGGTTTTGTAATAGATTACCTTGGAGCCACCGCTTGAGGTTTGGGAACACCTAATAGTAGCGAGCAACCAATTCGAATCATAATTGGTCCAATTTGGCCATCGATTTCAAAGTCGCTTCCAAATTTTTCTCTATTTCGTAGCTCAGATTGCCCAATAAATCTGTATAATACTCTCCTATGACGGTTCTTCCCTTCTGTAGATAATCGATGAAGATTATGCAATGTGTTTAAAAGGAAACCGAAACCTTCCGTACCGAACATTGGTCCTTTCGTCGCTTTGGTCTAAGAATGATAGAATTAGAAGATTGCTCCCATCATTTAGGATTTGTGAGCGTTGTGGCTTAATACTGGTGCAGCTGCTAGAGAAATTGCAAAATGGCGAACAAATTGAAAAGAAAATGTACCAATGCGGAGTAATGAATGTGGAATGCGGAGTGTGATTCTGTCAAATTCAATGAAAGTCGATTAACGGTATGAGATTATGTTTGATCAACATGAGATACTCCTGATTTCCCATTATTTTTACTATGTCGAAGTAGCGTCACTCAAACGACTGTAGCTTGCAAACGAATGGACAAAATGTTATGAAACTTCATACATAAACTGGTGACAGATGGGCCTCTCATTAATCTCGGGACTTTTCAGACCATGTATGTAAAATAATGGCTGAAGACTATATGAATGAATATCAAAGTCTTGATGCTGAAAGAATATTTAGAAAGCCCTTAATTGAGCTTAAAAGCATGTTCATCATTCGCGATGGTGTTTTAACGCATAACCAATGATGCAAATCATGAGTATATAATTTTTTTTATTTCACCAAAGTTGGCTTTTGTATTTCTAAATAACTATTCGCATTTACAAATGATGCTTTCCCATTTCCAATTGATTATTCGCATTTAAAATTGACGCATTCGCATTGTCATTTGACGCTTTCTCATTTATTATTACAAATGGTGTAGACAAACTCAAAAAATAACTTTGCTTTGGATTAATCACACCAATCAATGTTAACCAATTTTACTCTCAGAGAGAGCGCAGCCACAATAAATCTAACATAACCTACCTCCATCATATACATTTCAGAAGTGACCATGCTTTCCGAAAGCATTGGTAGCGTTTCTTACAGAAAAACATGACTGGTTAACGATCAAGAAGATTGGAGAAAAGCTGTGAGAGACTATGTGCGTTGTTTCTGTACAAAAGATCTTCAGGTCGCGGTGCTTCATAGCCTTAATGATAAATGTAAATTACAAATCCAAGTTGTCAACCCAAATGTTGGAATGTCTTACATGCTGACTCACTTCTGATATGTGACGTATATTTTTATGGTCATGATAGACCATCTAATAAAATATATTAAGATGTTTACGGCCCATATTTACCTTTATTTTTTTACCGTCACCGGTGCCGCATTTCGGATGGTTATGTTAGGAGGCTGTTAAATCAGTAAAGACAATTCACATCTACGACACAACGGCACACAATGCTGGCCGAGGTAGAAGCAGTGCTGAATTCGAGTCCTAGAGGAAGACCAGAACGATGGCAAGACGGCTTATCATTTATTGGGCACCACTAGAAGATCATTGGTGGTTCTTCCATCCTCACTTTCCCAAGCTCGGAATTAACATCCATCTCGCATGTGCAAGCTTTGCTATTGCGCTCAGTATGCCTTTGCTATGGTTCCACTAACCCTCGGTGGTCCATGATTCCTCTGGTAGGACATTGTAAGTCGTACGTCGGCAATGTGCTTCTTGTTTTCATTCGAGAACAATGTTCAATCCACCGCACTAATTTTCCTTCCGGATTTTTAAATTGTAATATAATAATCACCTTAGCTCTGCGTAGTCAGTTCGAAGGTGGAGTCACTGACCGTACAAGTACTTATGGAAATATGTTATTTTACACATTCCAATATTGCAAGCAACTCTCTTCGCGTGTCACATTAGCTTCTTTCTGGCTTCAACAGGATTTTGCTGTTGTATACAATCACTTTTTCTTGCCCATCTATGATCTTGTAGAGCATGCCGTCTATTCCATAGCCATTGGTTATCGACGAGCTTTTACAAACTCTCGATGATCTCGGATATGAAGTCCAGGGCTTTGCGGATGATCTGGTAATAATGGTTAGAGGTAAATTTGACTCTACATTAACCGATCGAATGCAACTAACTCTTGACATCACTCATGACTGGTGTCAAGAGAAAGGACTCTCGATTAATCCGAATAAAACAAATGTGATACCCTTCACCAAAAGAAGGAAATTGAGTATAGGAACCCTAACACTAGTGGACTTAATTCTATCCGAGGAAATGAAATATCTAGGAGCAATCCTAGATAAAACCCTGACTTGGAATAATCACTTATCGTTTATAACTGGCAAGGCCATAAGGGCAAGCTATGCGTGCCAGAGAGTACACCTTAAAAGATGGGGTCTGCGACCAAAAATGGTGACATGGTCGTAAAGGAACGTAATAGTGCCAATGATCACCTATGCATCCTTGGCGTGGTGGCCGAAAGTAAATCAAACAAAGGCTAAAGTGATGGGCACCCGTGGTACTAAAATATGCATCCTGTCGGACAGCCAGACGGCTCTAAAGTCCCTGGAAAAATTCTCGTTTCAGTCAAAGCTGGTTTGGGAATGTTTCAAAATTCTCAACGCCCTGGCAGCAAAGAATCCTGTCACCCTAATGCGGGTGCCGGGACACGAGGGAAACGAAATGGCCAACTCCCTTGCAAAGGAAGGCGAAAGCACTCCTTTCATTGGACCAGAGTCCTTTTGCGGAGTTACAAACGGTTTCATAAACAACCTGATATGTGAGAGGGAGAAACGGGATCTTCTCGACTACTAGAAAGCCCAAATGGGCATGCGGCAGTCGAAGGAACTTATTGATCCCACACATGTTAGGGTGGATACTGTTCTTAACCTCAGCAGAAATGACATAAAACTCTACACAGAGTTGCTCACTGGGCACTGTGGACTTAACTACCATGTGAAAAAAATAGGTGTGGTAGAAAACGATACCTGTCAACTCTGTCATATTCTATGCAAATGCTCAGCAGTGGCAAGACGTAGACTTGGTTACCTAGGTAATGGAATCTTGACGCCAAATCACATAGGTAAAATTAAGCCAACAGCAATTACAAGATTTATAAATAGTCTAGAATTGTTTTAGTTGGGCAATAGGCGCACAAAAGATCTTTTAGTTCACAGTGTAAAAATAGCCTGTATAATAATAATAATAATTCCATAGCCATTCCCCACTCGTCCAACACAAACTTTTGACTAGGTACTGGATATGTTAATACTGGTGCTGAACAAAGTCTCTGTTTCAGCTATTCATGCGTCTATAGTAGGTACACAAGCTGTTGTCTCTGATTGAAGCTTGAAGATTTTAAATGGCGTGGTTCCATCAAATGTTGGTGGCTTTAGTTTGGTGGTGGTAAAAGCGAAAAACCAACAGCCTCCATAGCACGTTCCAAATAATAAGCAACAAATTAAAGAATTTGATATTATTGTAAGCCGTTTTGTTTCGTTGTATTTAAATGTTCCCTAGCGCATTCTAGTTGAAAAACTTTTATAAATAGGCTTTTATTGTTATCTTGAATGTGGCATCCTTAATTTTCAATTCGGATCTTGTAAAGATCATTCTACAATCTAACGAAAGAACAGATCAAGTATCAAACAAAAGACAATGGAAGTAATAAATTTTACGTGGAAATCTTCCTCGACGTCGGGAAAGTCTGGCATGAGGGACTACTCTGCAAACTATAGACTTTGGTTTTTATAGAGAAGCCATATTTCTGTAACAATATTTACGCTAAGTATAAAACCGAGTCCTAGAACGCTTCTAAAGGAACTTTATGACAAAGCTCTGTCTTACAAGGGTTCAGCTGTTCGGAACCGACTAATATAAGTAGGTTCCTTCTAAAACTGATAAGAATTTAACATGCACAACAGTACTTGAAGACAAAAAAGGCTTTGCGGAGCTTATAAGTGCCGCACACATAGATAAAACCGAGTGTCGGTTTGTTTTTCTTGGCTGAATCAGGTTGTTACGCATAGGCTTCCGCCTTTCCCATAGTATGCATGAGATATCTTCTATGTGATGGTCAAGAGACTTATTATTATAATAGTTGGCGCAAATTAAGGGGTCATCTTATGTATGGAACAGAAACAACTAAGACTATATTCATCGGACCATATTCTAATAAGCTGATGTAGGCAGAGGAGCAGCTCCGGCCTTGAACAATTCGGCAGACAGTCCATCTGCACTTGCATATTTGTTGTTATTCAGTGCACAAAAGATCCTTTACGTCGCAGCAGTGCATTGAATAGCCTGAATAAGTAAAAAAAATATTATTCAGCTTCATTATGGATGAGTTGACCTTGTCATTGTCAGACGGTGGAATATCAATAATATCATCTACAATTGGAGTGTTCGGGCAAACGTCTTGGTGTGACTTGAAGAAGAGGTTCTCATTTTCGTCACAACAGGAAGAGGCCCCAGGATTTAAACCTAGGTATTTTTCGAAGAATTTTCAAGTATCATTTTTGTCACCACACATCTTTACAGTTCCCCTAGCACTTGGGATTTCTAAATAGCGTCAGCGACAGGAGGATAGAGATGACTGGCGAAGCATTCTACACGCAGCTAAAATCGAGTAAAATCGTTTGTAGTACCCAATTAAGGAAGTATAGTAAGTCTAAAACCAAGGAATCCTCAGGTGGGCGAAAGGTTGGCACTCCACAACGAAACTATTTATAATGTAAGGAGAATATATGAATTAGGAAAACCACTAAACAATGCAGTTTATTAAGCCAGAACACATTAAATCATCTCATAATGTTTCAGGTAATAAAACACTTAAGAATATACATATTTATAGAAGCACAAGAATGGTAAAATAAAAAATAGATCCTATAATAAGGAATAATTTCCTTCGCAGAATGCGTTACACATCTTCCTCTGGACTTTTCGTTGGCTTCCTTCTTGAGGGACCGCGAGTGCGTTGAGTTTGAGGTTTCTTTGTTTTCGGTTTGGGATTTTCTAGTTCCTCCAATTCTGCTTCAGTTAAACGATCCTTGTACCAATCGGAACTGTAAAGATGTGAATCAATTTTATAAAATCAATTTTCGAATTTCTTTATCAATCTTACCATTCTGGAACCAATCGCGCCCATTCACAAAGTTTTTTCTCATCGTCGAACACTTGTCCCAGCTTGCAGCCATTCCTACGAGGTATTTCGCCATTAACACATACATAAAAATATTGGCAATCGTCTGGATCTGCGTAGCGTGGATGTGTCGCCGCTGTTGTTTCATTAACTTTAGGACATTGGAATTCGAAAACATCTTCTGATTTACATCCCTTTATACCAACTTCATCTGGCCATGTGCAAATGCCCGTTTTAGGATTGAAAACAAGACCAACTGGGCATGTGATCATGTTGAATTGTCCATCAACGCAATAATAAAACTTGTCACATGTACCAGCTTCTTCATGACCAAAATAACCATTTTTTCGCGGGCAGTGTTGAGATGGTTGCGGAGTTTCTGGAAGTAAAACATATTTCTTATATTACATCTGAATGGATACATATGTACATAAAAATATTAGGGGGATCCTTGTTTGGAAATAAGCTTAAATTTGCAGTTTCATACCCTTCAAAAAATTGAGAAATACAAAGGCTTAGGCCAATCGAAAAAAATTTAACGGTTGCGCAAAACGACTTAAATCTGAAAAATTCTGAAATATTATAAACAATTATTTAATTCATAATTAAAGGTTATATGAAATTGTTTTATAATTTTATTTTAAAACAATGGTTTTTGTAACATTACAACATGATAACATAACGGACGGCTCCTTGACTAATGAAGGGGCCGGAGCAGAAGTGATAGGCCTGGGGATAAAATACTCGGAACCTTCAGGTAACAATACTACTGTCTTTCAAGCGGAAATATACGCTATTGATAGGTGTGCCCACTTCAACATCATGTGCTAGCACCGGAATAGAAGGATTGCAATCCTGACAGACAGTCAGGCTGCTATCAAGGCACTGAACTCTAACCAGGTGAAATCAAAACTGGTGTGGGAATGTCTTGACAAGCTGAATAAACTTGGTGTTAACCAATTATGGATCCTTTGGGTTCCAGGCCATATTGGAGTTTGGGGCAACGAGCTCGCGGGTAGGCTTGCCAGGAAGGGAGCTTCAACACCCTTTGTAGGCCCAGAACCCTTCTGTGGTCTGGGCAAAGGAACTTTATGCATGCTTATTAAAAGGAGTGAAGAATCAGAAAGACAATCATACTGGGAAAACATACCAGGGTTGTACCAATCCAATACACTTTTATGGACCTATAACCTAAAACGACTTGAGGAATGTATCAGTTTAAACAAGAATAATATAAGAATCATCACGGGATTATTGACAGGACACTGCAGGCTGAATTATCACCTAACGAAACTGGGAATCTACTCAGATGAAATCTGCCAACATTGCAGGGGGTAGAATGAAACTGCAAAACATGTGTTGGGTTGTTATAATACCGAGGACTTAGATAAATACTCTAGTCCATGATAGGTGCACAATAGGCCTAGGGTCGCAGTGGAATACAACCCTCTAATGATAATGGTTTTTGTTAGACAATAATTGTTTACTTTTTTCCATTTTTTATTTAGCAGCTCTATACTATTTCTACTAAAAGATGTCTTTTGATACCTTTTCCATTGGCATTTGAAATTATCGGTTAAATATAGATTCAGTTATTACATGGCATGCCACTCGATTAGGCTACTGACTACGGACTACTTCGCAGCTGTGAATATATGGGGAAATTGGAAACCATCTCGCACATTCTGTGCTAGTGCACAGTATGGTGGATGGTCTCCATATAAAAAAAGTTTCAAAACTTCACCCCTAGTTTGAAAGATTATGTTGAAACGTTCTTTGGACAAACAAACTTTTCTAAAACCCCTGTTTTTATCATAGAACAGTTGTTGGTTGTCCGACTTTTGAAAATTCGATGATGGAAAAATTTTTGATTAGGGTGGTCGAATTTTCAATAGTCGGACAATCAACAACTGTGCTCTGATAAGAAAACAAGGTTTAAGAAAAAACATAAAAATAATCTTTCAAACTAGGGATGCAATTTAGATACTTTTTTTCATGATCCACACGCAGCGCAGGAAGATACATCTTCTACAATCTACAACAGTGTTAACCCATTTCTCTATTTATATTATATACTTACGTAGCTCAGACCGCTTGCTACAATCTATGTTATACGGCAGATCACATTTCTCCTCACTTGGACTATAATCGTTGAAAACCATTCCGTCAGCACAAAGCCGCTCACTAGGAACACCATCGCTGCAATTAAAAAATAAATGAATTACATAGAGCTTATTTACAGCTAGTTTTGGAAGGTTATTAGATGAGTGCGATCATTACGGTGACTATGAGACTGAGGACGTTAGTGGGTCAATTTTGCCTAATATATGAATCATAATATTAGAAAGAAATCCATTATTTTTGCATTTAATTGAAGGTTTTATTTAGCATAGTTAGAATGATCCGATTTAGGTCAAATATGCACCGTTTTGTTCGATAACTTGTTGTCATTTTGAAGGTAATTTCATAATGCCACTCTCATAGAAACCCTCGTACCTCTTTCCAAAAAACTTGGACAGTCGATTTTCACAAGCTTCTCTTGAGGTGAATTTTTCACCAGTAAAATCATTCGCCATAGACAGGAACAGATAGTAATCACTGGGGCCAGGATTGGACTATAAGGTGGATGCATAAGAACCTCCCAACCAAGCTCTCGGAGCTTCTGGCAAGTCACTATCGATGTGTGTTGCCTGGCGTTGTCTTGATGGAACACATTCCTCTCCTATTGGCAAAAGCCGACCGCATCTGAGCTTCAGACGGTCGAATTGTTGACAGTACAGGTCCGAATTAATAGTTTGGTCGTAGGGGAGCAGCTCATAGTAGATGATTCCCTGCCAATCCCACCAAACACATAGCAAAACCTCCATGACCGTCAATGCTGACTTTGCTACCGGTTGAGCCAGCTCACCGCGATTCAACCACGACCGATTTCACTTGACGTTGTTGTAAGTGACCCACTTTTCATCACCAGTAACCATCCGCTTCAGAAATCGATCGATTTTGTTGCGATTCAGCAGCGATTCGCAAATGGAAATTCGGTCCATGAGGGTATTTGCGGCAACTCGTGTTGCGCCCATTACATCGAGCTTCTTTCTGTATCCAGCCTTATTTAAATGGTTCCAAACGGTTTTTGTGCAATGTTTAGCTCCTGAGCAATAGAAACAGTGCGTACATGACGGTCAGACTCGACGATTTTCATTATTTTATCGATATTTTCGACAATTGGTCTTCCAGAGCGTGGTGCATCTTTGACATCAAAATTACCGGAACGGAATCGACGAAACCAAAATTGCACGTGATTGGTTGTTATAGTATCAGGACTATAAACACTATTCACATATTCAGCCGTCTGGCTTACGTTTTCGCATTTATGGAAAGAAAAACTGTAATATATGGCGTATTTTCTCTTTACTGGTGTCCATCTTTGACGCGTGCTCAAACAATACTGACGCAAGCAATCACAACGCCATCTAGCGTAACCCGATAGCACTTATACAACGCGAGATACATATTACTAAGGCCATTTATTGGAAAAATAATGAATTTGTTTTTGCTACACCTGATATTTTGATTAAAACTAAAGTTTTATATTAATTTTTTATTAAATATACAGCTCTTAAGTTGGTTTGAAATGCACGCTATCGTTGTCTCAGAATGAATTTAAAAATATTCAATGTTAAAAATTGTTTGGGGAATTTTGATCCATTAATACAGGATGTGTTAAATCATAAAATACATTTTTATTGTGTGTAGAGATAGCTAATAAATTGCATGGGATATCGGAATTACATATAATGTTCAAAAAAATAACGCACACCACAAATATATAGGTTTTTCTATATAAAATGATATCAGCTATATTTTTAAATATACATACCCAAAAGTTTTCGACATGAACTCATATAACCGTTTTTCAGTACGACTTTAAACAGACAATATTGACGGGTGAAATTTAATTTAATTTAAATGTGACTTTTGACAGCTGAACAGCTCGTACTGAAGAACTTAATTATGAGTTTTAAATAGGTTTAAACCGGAAATTGTCTAAACATGATTAATTCAATATGTTGTATATTACAAATTCCGTAATAACTGTTTATACATACACGCAAGCATAATATTTATCACACTGTTCATCGTCAGGAAAGAAACCATCCGCTCCAGGACATTTTTCTGTACCGACATAAGTCTCATCTGGTATTGGATCTTTTGTTCGTTTGGGTAAATGGCGTTGAGACGGTGGGTGACTTTGGTTCACTCGAGTTGTTCCGGGAAGTTGCGCAAGACTGAGACCTGGAAAATATGGTAAATAGAAAATTTGTCAAACAACAACAAAATCTATATTAACATGCAAAAAACACAAGTCCTCAAAAAATTGTAATAGTAACTCCTTAAGTCCATTTTTTAACATGTATATATTTTATTGAATCTTCTAACTTCTGATAAGAACTAACACTAAATTTTCAAACAAAAAAAAAAAAACATTCACATTTTGAAATTACTTATATATATATTTAATATACCAAATACTCATTGCCAATGTTTTGAGCTAATACGGATTAGTAAAGAAAAATATGATATAAATCATACACAATACAATCAAATTGCTTTTAATTTTAAAACGTATTTCTCTTTGGGCGGGTATGAGTTGGCTTTTTAGTAGTCGTAACGCCAAAACATTGAGATGCCTCTCAAGCTTAGCTAAATAGTTCTTAGCAAATGTGGAAACTTCATCAGTTATAATCGGAATTGTTGGGTTAAGTCTATATGGGTTTAAGACCAAATGGGTTTAATGACAGCCTTATAAAGTAGTACTTTATAGTCTAGTTTGAGCTTAGACCGTCTGTTGAATTGAATTTTTGAATTTGATAGGAGATCGTACTGTTCAACTGTTCGAATTTCTAATGTGTCAACAGCTTCAAAATACTCTCAAGAAAATCTTGACCTTTAAATAAATATACATTTTTTGGTATTTCTTATTAAAAAAAAAACAGCTTTTTAAAATAAAAAAAAGTTAAACATAAATATCTTCAATGATTTATAGTCGATTCTGATAAAATCATTAGGTATGCAGTTGTCGTGCCTTTCATGGTAGATTATAGCCTAGACAGACGGCAGCCTAATTCCGGATTACCGAGTTAATTCGCATTAACTCGGGCATTAACTGTAGCTAATCCGCATTAACTCTATGAGTTAATTCTCAAAATAAAAGAGGATTAGGGCAATTTGCGACGGCAACACTGTTGAAAATTTTCTATTCTGAATTTTTCTCGATCCATTTTACAAAATATTAGGTGTGTTTGCAACAAAAAACTTTCAACAATTGTTAACAGTTTTCAACATGAAAAGCGTTGGCTAACAAATAAATCCAGCTGTCAATTACGAACTGTAAATGTCAATTTATAAGTTTCTGATAGTTTTCAGTTCACGTACTTCTTGTAGATTTTCTCATATCGAGAGTGACAGATAACAGAAATTGATAGTGATAGTAATGTGAGTGAGAATCTCTTGACACTTACTGCCAACTCATTTCAAAAAGTTTTTCGGGCAAATAGTTCTTAATATTCTGTGAAAATGTGAAAGATCGAAAATTGTACTTCTCAAGATAGAATAATAATAAAAATCTCCTTACAGTCGGCTGGGGCCGACCAAATTATACCCTGCATATGTAGAGGTATATATAAAAAGTTTGCTCGTATATCCATCCTCTTCTTCCACTACTTTGTATAGGACCTACATTAAGAAGCAGGCGTACCTCACCAATTTTGGAGGATCAATTTCTGCCTATAATACTAAACTACATAGGTTGCAATGGGTTGACCTAGGCGTATTAATTAGTAAGTTATGGGTGTTTTAATGTTTAAGATAAATCCGAGACTTTGTACGGAAGCTATATAAAAAGTGGGCGTGACGTATCTCTTTCTGGTATATCTAATTAATTTTTCAATATCAATCCACACCTTAAATTTGGTTGTCCTACGATAAATGGTTTGAAAGTTATGGAGCTTAAAAGTTTTAGTTTAATTCGCTTGACTTTGTATGGGAGACTCATGAAGGAGTGGGCGTGGCACACTGATTTTCTGCCAGATTTTTGCCGACTATGATATTAATTTAAGTGTCAATTATGGGTATTCTAGACAGAAGATTGCCGAAGTTACAGCTGTTTCAATTTAAAATTTGTATGGGGGCTACGATAAACAGTGGGCGTGGTGTGTTCATTTTTTGTGAGCCTAGTTGGTCGTACAATACTAATCCATACATTAAATCTCGTTGTCCTACGCTAAATGGTTTGTAAGTTATGGAGCTTAAAAGTTTTAGTTTAATTCCCTTGACTTTGTATGGGAGACTCATGAAGGAGTGGGCGTGGCACACTGATTTTCTGCCAGATTTTTGCCAACTACTATATTAATCTAAGTGTCAATTATGGTTATTTTAGGCAGAATATTGCCGAAGTTACAGCTGCTTCAATTTAAAATTTGTATGGGGGCTACAATAAACAGTGGGCGTGGTGCGCCCATTTTCTGTGAGCCTAGTTGCTCGTACAATATTAATCCACACCTTAAATTTCGTTATTCTACGCTGAATAGTTTGCAAGTTATAACCGGTAACTTTTTTTTAAATTTCCGCAACTTTGTATGGAAGACCCAAAAAGGAGTGGGAGTGGCTCACTGATTTTATGCCATATTATTTCTGACTACCATGTTAATCTAAGTGTCAATTATGGTTATTCTGGACAGAAGATTGCCGAAGTTACAGCTGTTTCAATTTAAAAGAAGTACAGACACTTTGTATGAGAGCTACGCTAAAAAGTAGGCGTGGCTCAACCACTTTTGGCGAGGGTATATAGTGGTATAATATAAGTCTATGTGCCAAATATTGTTATCCCAAGTGGTATATTATGTGAGTTATAGCAAGTTAAAGATTTTGAAAATTTCGAGGTTAGTCGCTTTGAATGCTTGGTGTGGGCGTGGTTATTGACCGATCATGCCCAATATCAATCCCCTCCTTGGATCATAGATTACTTATGCCAAATTTCATCGAAATAGCTCAATATTTACTCAAGTTATCGTGCGAACCAGCCAGGTGACAGACAGACGGACGGACGGACGACGCTGATCACGAATATATATCTATGTCTATATCTCCGGAGATTCCTTCAAGTGGACACAAACATCTGACCGAAATGAATATACCATGCATATTGCATTATGCAGGGTATAAAAATATAGCTTGATGAAGGGAAAACTTTTAAATTTAATTTAAATTCAAATTGCGTCAACACAATTTGAAAGAGAGTTGGACCTTCTAATTTCTGCGTAAACTGTTAGAAAACGACTTATAAATGCCAAACATAAAGGAAGAAACCTAAGAACGGACCCATTTAAAAAATGCTTCAGTTTGCCACAGTATTTGTCAATGAACCAGAGTTCATATTTTATGAACGGTAATGATAAACAGTATGTTAGACGTCCTTCTAATCAACAACTTCAAAGCAGATACGCAGATACAGAAACTAATGTTGTGGAGATTATTTTAATGGTAATTATCTACGTATTGCAATCGTTGGTATAATTGACGCTAATTATTATATTGCAAGAATTCTACAAGAAGCAATGTTGCCTTATGCGGGAGAAGAAATGCCAATACGATGGGCCTTTCAAGAAGACAACGACTCGAAACATACTTCCGAACACGGCAAGAATGTGGTTTAAAGACAATCATGGACGGGTTTTGAAATGGCCGAGACAATCTCATGACCAAACTCCGATTGAGCATCTCTGGAGGGATGCTGAGAATTGAGTAAGGACCGCGAAACCAAAATAATATTTCAGATGGCAATCCAAAATTTTTGGATAATACTCATTGACCACGATGTCACATTTTAGGTAGTTGAATGACGACCAGATGCAAAGAAATTAAAGCAAATCGTGGTGGAGCTACTTCTTATTAATGTAAAATTTGTCCTCTTTGTTCTTTTTATTTCGAACAGCTAATTTTGGAAGTAGTATAATGACAACGATGATAAAATTAAAGAAGAGATATTAATTTCCGTATTTTTTTCTGCACTTATTACATAAGGATAAGTAATGCTAGTGGGTGCCTTAGCTCAGTGGTTAGTGTGTTCGCCTTCTGATCTGTAGATCGTGGTTCAATACCCGGCTGATGCATAACAAATTTAATATCGAAAAGATTTTTCTTTCGAACGGTACCCACCTGTTGGCAAGCAATTGGCAATTCTTCCGACAGTAACAACTTGCCATGAAAAAGCTTCTAAAAAGAACTCTGTGACAAAGCTCAGAAAAAATGATGTCTCAAGTGTTCTGCCGTTCGGAACCGGCTAAAATAAGTAGGTCCATTCTAATACTGTCCAAAATTTAAGACGCACAACAGTAATGGAAGAAAAAGCTCGGACAATGAGCCCTTTGGGGCTTTAAGTGCCACATATTTACATTTTATAAGTAATGCTAGAAATAATTATGCAATAAAAGTTAATAAATCTCTTAAAAAACACTAAAAACATAATGATAATATCTACTATGTATGGTTGTTCTAAATCGATTTTTGGTTGTAATGGCCAGATATGTAAATAAGTAAAGCAAGTTTCCTCAGATTTTGTTGTTTTTTTCATATCTGCTTTTCTTTAGAATTTGTCTCTCTCTAGAAGTATGCATATGGAAAGTAAAAGTAGAATGTTGTCTAGTCTTTTAATTATTATTGAAACACATTAAGTCGGTCTACAACGACCTAATTATACCCTGCACCAAACGCACTGTTTGTGATATATACCTTATACAAATTTAACAGATCACATCTAGGTATTGTGATCCAAATACATATTCGCGTGTAAATATTTTGACCAGATACTCTGTATTAAAAGCTGGCCATATTTTTAATCGCGACTTTTTTTTAATTCAAACATATGAATTTGAAGATACAGCAGCACAAAAAGATGCTTTCATTATCGGCTTTTATTTTTCGGCTCTGTAGAATACCGTGCGTCAGCTTAAGCCATGGTAGATTGAACAGGTAGTAGCAGGAGAGCAGCTGATTTGAATTTTGTGTTATTTTGTTAGGTCTGAGAAACGTCAAACATTGTTGACATTTCATTTTATGCTTGACAGTAATATCAAATACATACAGTATTGTGCAAAATAAAAGCAACAACTTTGTTTTTGTTATAATTTCATTAAAAAAAAATAACATTTTACATATTTTTTTATAAAAATATAGTTAGTTCTACAACAAAACCTACTAACATCCGCGTTTTAAATTTTGTGCAAAAATTTTGAAATATCAACGAATTTTCATCAAAATATTAAACCACCAAATCAGATTTTTTAGAAAAATTTCAAATATGCAGTTTTATATTTTAGGGTAATAAAGTGCAAGTTGGAAATAGCGTTGATATTTAACAATTATTTTTTTAACGATCCTGCTCATTTTCTTTCATATAAAAACGAAATCGAGCATTCGTTATATGGAAAAGCGTAAAAAACGAAAACATTCCCAAAAATCAACGATAATTCGCAGCTTCTTCCAACTTGCAAACTTTATAATAAAGTTTCAATGGGTTACATATCCGAAAATTTTGTAAAAAATCTGATTGAAAAGTTAACAGTTAAGTTTTGATAAAAATTTGTTTAATTTTCCAAATTTTTGTACAAACCTTGAAAGTAGACCTACCAGGTGTAGAACTAACTATATTTAAATAGGTTAGGTTAGGTCAGGTTATGGGGCTGCCCTCTCTCTGAGAGGACATACTTAGGCCAGAAAGGCCCATTGTGATACCACCGAGCTTCTCTTCCAATACTGATGTGCGTGATAAATTTGGACAGCATTAGAAGGGACCTACTTATATTAGCCGCTTCCGAACGGCAGAACCCTTGTGACATCACTTTAACTTAGTTTTACCACAGAGCTCTTTTAAGAAGCATTTTTGGCAAATTGTTACTGCCGGAAAAATTGCCAATTCTTGCCGGCAGGTGGTTACCGTGCGAAAGAAAAATCTTTTCGATACCAAATTTTATTATGCTTCAGCCGGGGATTGAACTCACGACCTACAGATCAGATGGCCAACGCACTAACCACTGAGCTACGGCACTCACTACGGGTTACAAAACTGCATACCCGAAAATTTTGTAAAAAATCTGATTGAAAAGTTAACAGTTAAGTTTTGATAAAAATTTGTTGAATTTTCCAAATTTTTGTACACACCTTGAATGTAGGATTTAGTGTAGAACTAACTATATTTAAATAAAAGAATTTGTAAAATTTATGAAAATTAGAAACAATGAAATTATAATAAATATAAAGCTATTGGATTTCTTTTGTACCGCGTGATTTTTTAGCAACTTTCTTTTTGGCAACACTGTTTTCGTGTAAAATGTTACTGTCAAACATGTTCAGTTTTGTCTATAATTTAACCTTGAATCGACTTACAAACGAACAACGTTTGCAGATTATTGAATTTCATTATCAAAATTCATGCTCGGTTAAGAAAGTGCATCGTGCAATTCTTCCATTTTATGATCAGTTTGGGCGACCTTCTGAAGCGGCTATTCCGAATCTTGTGACTAAATTTCGCACCAAATTTACATTAAAAAAAAAATAAATATGTGGCACTTAAAGCCCCAAAGGGCTCATTGGCCGAGCCAAATTTACATTATTGGACATTAAAGAGGAAAATATCGCAGTTTATCCGCCAGTGTTGTTGATGACTGTGAATTATAGATTCGGCACCGTTCGCAGCAATTGGGCCTCTATTACTGCACTACGTGGAAAATTTTGTGGAAGGATTTAAGTGTAAAACCATTGAAAATACAGCTGGTGCAAGAATTGAAGCCATACGACCTACCACAACGGCTAACTTTTGGTGAATGGGCA
This sequence comes from Megamerina dolium, assembly GCA_963854835.1. NCBI lineage: Eukaryota > Metazoa > Arthropoda > Insecta > Diptera > Megamerinidae > Megamerina > Megamerina dolium. The sequence goes on from OY978529.1 coordinate 12,594,832, forward strand.
CTGGAAAAGTTGGATGAAGATCCACTTTTTTATCGGAAAATTGTGTTCAGCGACTAAGCTCATTGCTGGTTGAATGGATATGGACCGTACTTTTTCAAAGACGACGAAGACACAAAAGTTACTGTGAATGACCAGCGCTACCGTGCGATGTCTACAAACTTTTTTTTGCCCAAAATGGAAGACCTGGATTTAGCTGACATGTGGTTTCAACAAGATGGTGCCACATGCCACACAGCACGCGAAACAATGGCACAATTGAGAGACGAGTTCGGTGAACAGTTTATTTCACGTTTGAGCCCGGTCAATTGGCCGCCTATATCGTGCGATTTAACGTCTTTAGACTATTTTTTGTGGGGCTATGTTAAGGGTCATGTCTATAGCGACAAGCCCGCAACGGGTGACGCACTGGAAGCCAATATTGAAGAATTTATTCGTGAGGTACCGGCCGATATGTTGGAGAGAGTATGCCATAATTGGACCCAGCGTATGAACCATTTGAGGCGCAGCCGCGGTCAACATTTACATAAAATCATCTTTAAACATTGAATTATATAGATCGTTCTATCGACTCAAACAAAGATTTCATACATTTCTCTAAATTGTATGTGTTTTTATTTTTAAATCAAATCCGAAGGCTCTTAAAAAATCACCCGTACAATACTGTACATACATATGTGCATCTGTCATCTTTTGACAGTAAGCTGTTAGCTGCGTTTGACGTTCTCAAGCACAAGGCAAACAACAAAATCCACGCAATTATTGTTTTTGTTCTAGTGCTACTACCTCTTCAATCTTGAAAAGTTTTGAATGAATTTAAAAGAAGCACATGAAAACACTTGTAGCCTTAAAATATTTTTCCAACAAATTTTATAAAATTTAATGTTGAAAAGAGCAGCTTGTTATTTTTGTATGGAAGGTGAGGCACCTAGAGTATTTAATGAAATATATTGTAACGAATATCGATGGTTACTCATCACTAATTCTGAATAGCACGAATAATGGTAGCAACGACAAAAATGTTATCAAAAAGAAATAGGCGTTAACCAGAACAAAACAACGAGAAAGAAAGAGAAGAAACTCGATAACGATAAAGGAAGATTCTGCAATGTTGTCACAGGGTATAAATAGGGCCAGTTTGTTGGAAATGAATCGATTCCATTCCGAAAGTGATGGAAGCAACATAACACCTTCAAATGATCAAGGCAGCATCACACAATAGCAATTGTAAATAGAAGTATCGATTAAATAAATCGTGTTGCACATAGGTAGTACAAAGTAAGTGTTGCAGTCATCATTGACAGAATCCAGTGATGGAATAGGGTTGATTCGAGTAGAATTAAACACAATTCACAAAATAAAAACGTAACAATACCTATCCAAGGTAAGAAAAAACCACTAATATGTAAGGTATACAAGTATAGAAGCAAATCTTCTTGACGCAGATATTAACTTTCACTATAACTACGGGTCATTGTAAAGAAATGGATGGGCAAGACAAAGTTAGATAAATTAGCCAATATATTTTTAATTTTTCACTCATCTATTTTCTCTACTGTGACACAACTTTTAACGCGAGAAATTTCATCAAAAGCATACAAAATCGTGTTAGTTATGGTAACTTATGACGGTTTAAATTTTTTTTAAATCGTGTAAATAGTCCATTGCATAAGTAGTCATGCAGTTTTGTCAAAATATTTCAACCTTTGTTTAAACGATCGAGTAAACCACCCGCTGACCAAAATGATTATACCCTGGTACTTGGGGGTAGCGTACAAAAACTGGTTAAATGCCTGAAAATTGACTAGTCTCTTATGTTATTATGTTATTTTCAATAAACATTCAATAAAATATATGTATCACGCACCAAAACCACATACCTATTCCCCATTAGCCATATCATATTGGTATCAAGTCATATGTATAACATGTTAATAATGTCAAGACACTTTCTCATTTAAGGTTATTTGTATATATATATACATTTGTATATATAGGTATATATATATATATATATATATATATACATATATATATATACATATATATATATATATATATATACATATATATATATATATATACATATATATATATATATATATATATACATATATATATATATATATATATATATATATACATATATATATATATATATATATATATATATATATATATATATATATATATATATATATGTACATATACCATGAATTTATTTCACATACTATATACTGGTACTGTGCAATTTTTACTTACCAACAGCAATGAAAAGTAAGCAACTCTTTAAGAACGCCATCTTATTTTTGAAACCTGTATTCAAGGAATTAAATTTTTATTATAAATAGTAATAATGATGAAGAAATAATACAATGTTATTGCACAAGATTTCATATCAAATTCGTAAATTAGAATTACTATTGAATTATCGGACCTTGTTTCTATATATTTATATATATAAATATATTGTATATACAATATTTAAGTTGTATATACCTATATATGTATATATAGGTATATTATTATTAATATTCACTCTGCACACTCACTATGAAGACTAGAGACTAGTGAATATTGTCTCCATGTTAAATGTTAAAAATAGCAGTCACGATTTAAACCGATTCCTATATTCAATTACAACGACTGTCTCCATTTCGATTCAGGTTTTTTGATGGTACGTTGTATCTAAAGAAATTACTCTTTAGTGCAACTGCTGAGGTTGTAGTGAAGGTTGTACTAGTATTTCCAATAAAATATCCAATAAGCGAGCACCCACTCCTAACCAGCTAACTGCACAAAGTTTTGTCGATTGAAGTGCATAAGTTCATGTTGCATTCGTCCAGTTGGTTTACGTTTTCGTCTGGATCTCTTCGTGGCATTCATTGACATGATTCAACCATGTCTGTGATGAACTTGGAAATAAATACATTTTAGGCAAATTATGAAAAATTACTAATGCCATCATCATAGTCAAATTCAACAGCTAATTAAACACTTACTAGTTTTTTTTCCTGGTCTGAATGTACACATATAAATAAACTACTGACCCATTCATGAGGTCGACACCACTCATATGACCGATGTGATTATGTTTGGGTGACCTATTATTCCGTCACATAATACACGCCGCTGATTGCCTCTTTAATCAACACTTTCTTAACCGGGTCTCTCTCACTCAAATTTTCATACACACATTTCTTTCGTCAGCTTTTAAATCTGGTGTTCCTAAGCCTGACTTTAATAATGTTCAAGGACCAACTCAAGATAGCAAATCAGCGCTGACTCTTGTATGAATCATATTGTCCAATTAACGAGAAAATCTCAGATGCATGAAAGGTTGTAACTACCAAACCGTACAAACCTAAGCCATTTAAAATTACAGGAACATGTATTTTGATACGGTGCATCATAATCAATAAAAAATTCGATTTTTAATCTTTTGTAATTTTCGGTTTTTGTAATTTCATATGATGATTTGTGAAGATACTTTGTACGTGTTTAACAGCCTTATAGCTGTTGTTGATTATTTTTTTGAGACCTTCATAAAAAGTAAATTTTTAACGCAAAGGGAATTTAATTTTAAATTTCTTAAATAATCAATATTCTACTTTAACGAGAATTTATGTGAAAATAAATTGATTAAATAGGTAATCCCAATATAAAATTTATCAAGAATATTTCCGCTAATACCGTTAAAAGGATATAAATCAGATATTCAGTGAATAAAAACAAAAACATCTGAGCAGGATTAAATAGTAATGCCATATATACTTTTTAGAATTTTAATGAAATAATTAAAATATCTTTATATGTACTTATTATTAATGGATTTGTTTGCTGAAAAAGTAACTAGCAGTTAATTTCTTTCTCGCTTGTTTAATTCTACAATATTCTTCTCTGTTTTGATACTCAATTATTTGTACCCAATAACGTAAAAATATTACGTGATTTACATTTTGTATTCTGCCTAAAAGTATGCAAGTTATGCTGATATCAAAACCAGTGCCTAAAAATTGTGGAATATTATATAAATAATAGTTTAGATTTGCAACCTACACGACAGATCTGTAAAAGTGTGAAGACATTTTCACTTTTAATTCTTTTACTTAAATTTTGAAAAGCTGAAATCTATTTTTTCTAGCATTCAGTATGTGAAGTCTTTAGGCTGATAAAAATGAATGAGTTCTATTCGTTTTGAATTCATGAATTGAAAAACCTAAAGAATTCACACAGAATTGAAATTTTGATGAATGCAGCAGCAGATGGTTGCAGCCTAAAAAGAATGGGAGTGGCGATATCCATTCAGTAGCAAGCTGAGAGTCTTTCTTCTTCTTCGCGTTTTGTAGTTTACAAAATATATTGTTACGTTTTTATTCTGTGAACGTTTAATTCTATTTGAATTACCTTGTTCGATCACTGGATTCTGTTAATGATAACTGCAACACTTATTTTATACAACTATATACAGCAACAATTTATTTAATAATCTCTATTTACAATCAACTATTTACTATAACACTTAAATGTACTTGCAACTTTTGCCTCTGTATCAATGTTTTCGCAATCGCGTTCTGAATTAGATTGATTGTCAATTCTCAACACTGGCTCTATTTATACTCTGTTGGCAACACCCCAGAATCTTCCTTTATCGAGATTCTTCTCTTCCTTTCTCGTTGGCTTGTTCTGGTTATCGCTTATTTCTTTTTGTTGACATTCGTTTCGATGCTGCCAATAGAGTCAGTCACAATAGTGATGAGTAATCAACTATCGATACTCGTTACACTGCCCTCCTCTTAACCTTGTTCGTCCCGAACAAGTTTTTATACTTCCCCTCGATATGGCGCAAGTCGCTCCAAGTGCACTACTTTAAAATTTGCTCTTTTATTCCAGGCACGTTGAATGCGATACACTACGTCATTTATCTTTGCTATAATCTCATATGGTCCTTCCCAATGAGTCTGTAGTTTAGGGGACAGGCCTTTCTTTCGTTGTGGATTATGAAGCATTACAAGCTCTCCTTCATAGAACCCTTTTGAATTTGCTTTCAAGTCATACCTGGCCTTCATCTTATCGCTTATCATCTGCGACCGCTCTCTGATGAACTGATGTACTTCATCCAACTGTTCCCGCTTTTCGCTAGTATAATTTCCTTCGGTTGATCTCGTTGGTGTTACAACTCCAAATTTTAAATCAGCTGGCAGTCTTAACTCGTTTCCAAAAATTGCCATTGCCGGTGTAGTAGCCGTCGTATCATGTTGTGCGGATCGATATGCCATGAGGAACATTGGTATATGTACATCCCAGTCTCTTTGGTATTTATCTACGACTTTTCTCAAATATTCCTCGAAGGTACGGTTAAATCGTTCTACCATGCCATCAGATTGTGGATGCAAAGGTGTTGTACGAGTTTTGTATATACCCAGCATACGGCATATCTCTTGGAATACAACTGATTCGAAATTTCGACCTTGGTCTGAGTGTAACTCCATCGGTACACCAAAACGAGTAACCCATTGGTTGACGAATATATCCGCAACTGTACTAGCTTCCTGATTTGGAATGGGGTATACTTCAGGCCATTTACTGAAGTAATCTATAACCACCAGAACATACTTGTTTCCTGCGTTGCTTATTGGAAATGGCCCAGCTATGTCCATAGCAATTCGCTCAAATGGAGCACCCACGGTGTATTGGTGCATCTTACCTCGACTTTTCTTAGTGGGACCTTTGGCCATTGCACATTGCTTACACTTCCGAATCCAATCAGCGACATGGTCATGACATCCAACCCAATAAAATCGTTTCTTTATTTTCTCGACGGTTTTGGTGATTCCCAAATGCCCTCCACTGGAGGCATTGTGATACTCAGCTATCACTTCATTTATTCTCGCCTTGGGTACCACTAGAAGATCATTAGTGATTTTTCCATCCTCACTTTCCCATTCTCGGAATAAACATCCGTCTCGTAAGTGCAGGCTTTGCCACTGCGCCCAGTATGCCTTTGCTATTGGACTCTCATTAGCCATTTCTTGCCAATCTGGACGTATGCCCTGCTCCTTGTATTCCATAATCTTTACGAGATCTGGGTCGTTCCGCTGATCTTCTTGCACTCGTTCGGTGGTCCATGACTCCTCCGGCAATATATTCGTAAGTCGTATGTCGACAATGTGCTCCTTGCTTTCCACTCGAGAACAATGTTTACATTCCATTTTGCAAGGACGACGAGATAGAGCATCCGCGTTGCCGTGATGTCCTCCTTTACGATGTTCGATGGTAAAATCATAACTCTGCAGCCTTTCAATCCAGCGCGCCAATTGTCCTTCTGGGTTTTTAAATTGCAATAACCACCTTAGCGCTGAGTGGTCAGTTCGTAGATGAAATGACTGACCGTACAAGTATTTATGGAAATACTTTACACATTCCAGTATTGCGAGCAACTCTCTTCGTGTGACACAGTAATTTCTTTCTGACTTCGACAGGATTTTACTGTAGTATGCTATTACTTTTTCTTGCCCATCTATGATCTGAGAGAGCACACCTCCTATTCCATAGCCACTCGCATCTGTGTCCAACACAAACTTTTGACCAGGTACTGGATACGCTAATATTGGTGCTGAACAGAGTTTTTCTTTCAGCTGTTCGAATGCTTTCTGTTGGTCCTCGCCCCACACAAATGGTTTGTTCTTTCTTGTCAACTCATGCAGACTGCTGGCGATGTTTGCAAATCCAGGAACAAATCGTCTATAGTAGGTGCATAAGCCTAGGAAGCTTCTTAGCTCGTGAAGATTCGACGGAATAGGCCATTCTTGAACTGCTGCTACTTTCTCCTCGTCGGTATGTACCCCTTCTGTTGTTACTTTATGACCAAGATATTTAACTTCTTGCCTGAAAAGTGAACACTTTTTCATATTCAGTTTAAGCCCTGCTGATTGTATACGCTCAAATACTTCTTTCAACTTTTCCAGGTGGTCGTTAAAATCTTTTCCCATCACAATAATGTCATCGAGGTACACCAAGCACGTTTTCCAGTGTAGTCCTCTGAGTACACGCTCCATCAAACGTTCGAAAGTAGCTGGCGCATTGCATAAACCAAATGGCATGACTGTAAATTGCCATAGACCATCGCCAATACTGAAAGCTGTTTTCTCTTTGTCTTCCTTACCAAGTTCCACTTGCCAGTAGCCACTTTGCAAATCAAGAGTTGAGAACCACTTCGCACTAGATAGTGTGTCCAGAGTGTCATCGATTCTTGGCAGTGGATAGCTGTCTTTTTTCGTAATATCATTTAGCTTTCTGTAATCCACACAGAATCGAGTACTTCCATCCTTCTTCTTTACCAGCACAACTGGTGAACTCCATGGACTCGCTGATGGTTCAATAACACCTTGTTTCTGCATATCGGAAATCAGCTTAATGGCTTCGTCTCTTTTGGCCAATGGAACTCGTCGTGGTGTTTGACGAATTGGTCTAGAATCACCGGTGTCAATGTGATGCTTCACGATGGTTGTTCGTCCTCCAGTTTTTCCATTTGAAGAAAAGATTGAACTGTACTTCTCCAATAGTTGTAAAGCCTTTTCTTTTTGCTGGTTGGTAAGCACGCCTGCCCATTCTTCCATCTGTGCTTTTATTTCCACTCTGACAGTTCCTGATCTTCCACTTTTTATCGACGAACCCTTTTCGCAGTCTACTATGGCAGTAACTTCCTGGCAATGACCAATCACCATTCCTTTCTTCACAACTGTAGATGTATTAGTTGGATTTAAAATTCGCACCGGTACTATTCCATTTTCTTTAGGTTCTACTAACGTCCTACCAAGTATGATGTTTTTATTCGTTATTTCTTTATCTGCTTCCACCAGCCACAACTTGCCTGTCCCATCATCCACATTCATCTGTGCCCATATCACCGCTTCTGATTTTGCTGGAACCTCTTGGCGTTGACATGCCAGTACTCGTTTGATGTTCCCACTACGCTTGTAACCGATGTTCAATGGTAGTTCGACATTTGCATAACGTAGTATCCGTTGATTCAAATCTAACGTAAATCCGTTGTCAATCATAAAATCAACACCAATTATTACGTCATCGATGATGTCGGCCACAATGAATTCATGTTCCCATGTGCAATTTCCAATAGATACTCGTTTCTTTATCTTGCCCAGAATTTGTGCATCCTCACCCGTTGCTGTACGCAATTTTATTCCCATTAAAGGCTCAAACCTCTTTACCAAATCGCTCTTGATTATCGAATGTGATGCACCAGTATCCAGGGTTAACATGAATTCCATATTGTCCAATTTTCCATCAATAGTCAAGCTGCTTGGCACACGCTGTAGTTGTGAAATGTGAATGATGGGGCAACCCACTGTTGGAGTCAGTTCACGCCCCGCTGAACTGACTCGATTTAGTTTAACGATGGATTTGTGTTAGTGGAGCGATCGCTATCCACCTTATTCTCCTTCTTTTGTCTTCCTGGAGAATTCGATCTTGATCGCTTTCGTCGTAGACGGCAGTCACGCGCCATGTGTCCTGGTTTGTCACAAATGAAGCACTTACCAGTAAACTTGTTTTCGCGTCGACCTGTTGTTCTTCCTTCAGGCTGAACTACTGATTTTACTGCCTGACGCACTGCTTCAACCAGATCTGTTGTTTCTGTTTCTAATTGGCGTACCCGTGGCATTGGTCGACACATGAAACTGGCGGCTTCAAACGTCAAGGCACTACTGACTGTTTCGGCATAAGTATTCCTGGGTGACATGACTAGGGTACGCTTTGTCTCTCCATCACGTATGCCATCTATGAATGCCTCTATTTTTATTTTTTCGACGAACTCTTCCGAATTACCGGAGAACGCTAGATGACATAAGCGCTCAATATCAGAAGTGAATTCCTGAAGGCTCTCATTACTCCGTTGCACTCGCGATCTCAATTCCACTCGATGTAATTGACTCTTGTATTCATTTCCATATTTTCGCTGGAGTGTGTCCATCAGTGACTGATAGCTACCACGATCTTTCTCTGGAATCATCTGTAACACCTCGGAAGCATTACCTTTTAATGCGACTATTAAAGCAGCAGTCTTGTCGCTATCATCCCATTGATTCTTCGAAGCTGTTGTCTCGAATTGAAGCTTGAAGATATTGAATGGCGTGCTTCCGTCAAATGTTGGTGACTTTAGTTTGATTGTACTTGAATCTCTAATCACTGATGTGGCTGGTCCATTTATTTTTAGTTGATTGAGTTCGTGCTGTAATTTCTCGAACTTATTTTCCCAGTCGTCGACATGTTCCTTCAGCTTATCATCCAACTCATCCACGTGTTCTTTCAGCTCTGTGACTTTGTCATTAATAGCTCCGGAAATTTCCTGAAATCTAAGTTCAATTCCTTTTTGTAGATTTTCGATGACGTGTTCTTGGCGAGCCGAATGTTCTTGAATTTCCATACGCAATTCACTAATAACGCCCTCTTGGCGAGCCGAATGTTCTTGAAACTTGTAGTCAATTGTTTTTTGGAATTCTCCCATAGCGTTTTCTTGGCGGGACGAACCTTCTTGAATTTCCATACGCAATTCAGCCTAATGTTCTTGAAGCTTGGAGTCAATGCGAGAGGCATTTTGTTGTAACTGTTGTTGCTGCTGTTGCATCATGGTTTTCATAAATTCCATGAGTTGACCACTCGAATCTACCTTGCTCTCTTCCTCAGCGTGCACAACTGCTTGTATATCGGCTTCCTCGAAGAACTCATGTTCTTCTACATTAATTCCCTTAGCCTCCATAGCTTGCCTCAGCCTCACCAGCAGTTCCGCCTTTGCACCTGATGACGATAGATTCATCTCTACCAACAGCTTTTTAAGCTGGTCCACTTTTAGTTGGTCAATTTTCACCATCTTTACAGAATCCCACTTCTGACACCAATTGTTACGTTTTTATTCTGTGAACGTTTAATTCTATTTGAATTACCTTGTTCGATCACTGGATTCTGTTAATGATAACTGCAACACTTATTTTATACAACTATATACAGCAACAATTTATTTAATAATCTCTATTTACAATCAACTATTTACTATAACACTTAAATGTACTTGCAACTTTTGCCTCTGTATCAATGTTTTCGCAATCGCGTTCTGAATTAGATTGATTGTCAATTCTCAACACTGGCTCTATTTATACTCTGTTGGCAACACCCCAGAATCTTCCTTTATCGAGATTCTTCTCTTCCTTTCTCGTTGGCTTGTTCTGGTTATCGCTTATTTCTTTTTGTTGACATTCGTTTCGATGCTGCCAATAGAGTCAGTCACAATAGTGATGAGTAATCAACTATCGATACTCGTTACAATATGTATGGTTGTTGGATCTTTCATTCCTGGGTTGCCATTGGCTTATATTAAATATATAGAAACTATTAAATGCAAAATATTATAGGTTTTATTTCGTATTACAATTTGTTTGTTTCTTTTTTCGTAAACTTTTTAATAAATTGAGAAGTAACGACTAGCATGTTTGTTCCTGGTAGTTTGACCTCCTTCAAGAATTTTACGTATATATACGCATATTTACGTATAATGCGCACATATGTAATGATCCGTAAATTTCTTTTCAAACGTGAATTTCTTCAAAGTGAATCTTGTGAGACAAATTTAAAAATGTGTTCAAAAGAAAGTGAAAATTTAATTGATTGTGAGAATTCTTCATCAAGAACTATCCGATATTTGGTATGATAGTCCTATTTCAGAAAAGTGTTTTCCAAAAAGCAACGATCGGACTAATTGCTGACAATATGCTCCCAATATCTATTATTGAAAACGAAAAATTCGTTTATTTATATGAATAATATCAGCTGATTGGTTTTGTCATGGTATAATAACACAAGGTAGAGCCATTGGGGAGATTTCTTATGAATGAAGGAGAAAAAGTAAATAAAACAACAGCAAACACATGGGAAAAGGAGAAGAAGAAATTGAAAAGGAAACAAGAAACACACTAGCCAGTTTCTGACATTATATGGCGTAGCCAAGAGGAATTTTTTGTAGTTGCTCTACCTTCATAATAATAACATGGGGTTTGTTGCAAAGCAGCTATGCTCAGGGTCAGGCGGTGGGACGTACCCACGGAATACTTGTGCCAAAGTGCATTACAACCGCGATACGTATAAATAAGTTCGTATATTTGCCTATGCTATTTAATAGTGGGTGCCATAGCTCAGTGGTTAATGTGTTGACCTTCTGATCTGTAGGTCGTGGTTCAATCCCCGGCTGATTCATAACAAATTTAATATCGAAAAGATTTTTCTTTCGAACGGTACCCACCTGTCGGCAAGCAATTGTCAATTCAGTAACAATTTGCAACGGAAAGCTTCTAAAATAACACTGTGACAAAACTCAGAAAAAGTGATGTCGCAAGAGTTCTGCCGTTCGGAACCGGCTTAAATAAGTAGGTCCCTTCTAATACTGGCTAAAATTTAACACGCACAACTGTAATGAGAGTGAAGTTCGGCCAAAGAGACCTTCGGTCAATAATTCTTTTTCACACAATAAGTTGAAGAAGTTATAAAATTATTCTAGGTTTATATATATTGTTACGTTTTTATTTTGTGAGCGTTTAATTCTATTTGAATTACCTTGTTCGATCACTGGATTCTGTTAATAATAACTGCAGCACTTATTTCATACAACTATATTCAGCAACAATTTATTTAATAAACTCTATTTACAATTAACTCAACAAAGAGAATTAAACGTTCACAGAATAAAAACGTAACAATATTCGCACTCAATCACAGCACTTTTTTTGTTTTCTTCCTTTGATCTTCTTCTATGTACCAAACAAGCATGGCGCTGAAAAAGTGTCATGCGTCCAGAAAATTTACTTTCTGCTTTTATTACTTGACCTGTAGTTTAAAATCCATGACGCTTATTGTAGGTGCTGCCGAGGTAATACCACCTGGGTTAAATATGCTTAGGTTGCTGTCAACGATTGCTCAATGAGTAAATGAGACAGACATTTCTGAGCTCAACAGTATCTGGTTCATTTTCACTTCTAGTTTAGCAAATTAGATATATTTTGCGCCATTTTTTAGCCTTTTGCATAAGCGTAATAATGCAAAAACAATATAATTAGATAAATCTCCACTCGTTCGTGTAGAGACAGGATTTTTAAATTCAAACGGAATATATATATGCTCTACATATTCGGCGGCAGAAATATAGTTGCGGTACTCATTTGTGACATTTATTAATTTTCAATTTGTTTTAAATATTTAAATGTTTGTGTGCTCGTATTGAAATCAATTTTCGGTTATTGAGTTAATTGAAGGAGTTTTATTTCCTCACTTCCATAAGAAAACAGTCATATTACTAAATCGAGTGCTTGCATTTGGTAGATATTCAGTAGTTGAGGTATTTTTCAAGATGAGTAACCCAGAGTCTCGGCAAGGATTATACAAGAATAATTCCATTAACACCCAGGTTGGTTGACTTGTGAAAGATGTATTTGCTTAATTAAAATTTATCTTTGTTAGGAATCACGCATGCGACGTCATGAAGTAACTGTTGAACTTCGTAAAGCAAAAAAAGAAGATCAATTGTTCAAGCGACGTAACATCAATGATGAAGATATTACATCGCCTCTTAAAGAGAACAATGGACAATCTCCACAACAAATGACGATAGACGAAATTGTTGCAGCAATGAATAGTGATGATGTAGATCGGCAGTATCTGGGAATGCAAGCTGCGCGAAAAATGTTAAGCAGAGAAAAAAACCCTCCAATTGATCTTATGATTGAACGTGGAGTTGTCCCCATAAGCGCGAAATTTTTGCACGTTTTTGATAAGTGTGTACTAGCGTATTAAATAATTTGAATTTGTTATGTATTACTTCAATATTTCAGCCCCATGCTGCAATTTGAGGCTGCTTGGGCCCTAACAAACATTGCGTCGGGTACGTCTGAACAGACTCGATGCGTTATTAAGCATAACGTTGTGCCATCCTTTATAAATTTGTTGGAATCGAATTCAATCAGCTTAGCAGAGCAAGCCGTTTGGGCGTTGGGTAATATTGCTGGTGATGGCGCTGTGGCGCGCGACATTGTTTTACAACATAATGTTGTCGATGGTATTCTGAATTTGATGAACGTTGATATACCAATTTCGTTTTTACGCAATATTGTGTGGCTTATATCAAATTTGTGTCGTAATAAAAATCCTTCTCCTCCGTTTGACCAAATTCAAAGATTGCTCCCAGTGTTATCAAATCTACTATGTGGAACTGATGTACAAGTGTTGGCCGACTCCTGTTGGGCATTATCATATGTAACTGATGATGACAATAATAAAATTCAAGCGGTCATAGATACAGGGGCAGTGCCTCGTTTGGTTGATTTACTTTCTACAGATGAGCCTAGTGTTATTGTTCCGGCATTACGGACTGTGGGTAACATCGTAACTGGTACTGATCAGCAGGTAAAAAATATACTCAATCGCAGTCAGTTATTTAGAACAATGAATGCATTGCATTCATTATATCGCCATACCTAGTTTATTGATATTCAAGATAGAAAAATTTGCTTGCCTATTGGAAAATTGGGAGAAATAAGAAGTGGATTATACTTAAATGAAAAAGAGATTTAGTGAAATATTTAATATAATTTTCAGACGGATGCTGTAATTTCTGCAGGAGGGTTAAAGAAATTGTGGATTTTATTGCAACACCCTAAACACAACATTGTTAAAGAAGCTGCTTGGACTGTGAGTAATATAACTGCCGGTAATCAAAAACAAGTTCAAAATGTTATTGAAGCAGGTACGTTTGGCTACATGATTTGATTCGCTCATTTGTGAATATTTCGCCTTATCACTGCACAATAACTGGTCAAAACCGCAATGCTCTATGCTATAGAAAATCATTTTGAAGATTAACAAATCGAAAGTCTTCGTGTCAGTTGTAAAATGGTGTTAACTTACATAGAAAGTTTTTATTTTCCTTGTTCACTCCTCTCGCGCAATATCGACCTACTCCAAGTATTTTTTGGCCGACCGCGACCTCTACTCTCTTGCGGGCTCCAGTCTAGTGCCATTCTTGCAATGCTATCTGAAGGTTTTCTTAGCGTGTGACCCATCGCCACTTTCTATTTTTGATTTGCCACACGACGCGTTCTTCATTCGTTAGTCTCCACAGCGCGTCGTTTCTGAGAAAGTACCATAGAAAGCAGCATAGAAAGTACCTAACTAAAAATGTGTTCAAAATGTTTTACGAAGCTCTGTTCATTCTCACATCTTGTAAATCGACTACTAGAAGAATAACTGCAAAGGCCACATTTTGGTCCATATCTCGAACAAAATTGACTTATTTGGAGGGAATGTAGTGAACTGAGCACTTTAAAGTTTTGGCCAGTATTTGTGATTATTTTACCCATAGTGTAAACGTGTGAATGAAAGTTTAACAATTTGGACATTATATATATATTTTTTTTCTTTAAGATCTCTTTACACAAATACGCAAAGTTCTTGAAAATGGCGATTTTAAGTCGCAAAAGGAAGCCGCATGGGTCGTAACTAATGCCACGACAAGCGGATCGGCTGAGCAAGTTGTTGATCTCATCGAAAGATATCAATTATTGAAACCTTTTTGTGATTTACTTGACGCTAAGGATCCACGAACTATTAAAGTGGTACAAGCGGGACTCGTCAACTTATTTACGCTTGCACAAAAGCTCAATGTACTTGAGAATTTGTGTGTTATGGTTGAAGAGGTCGGTGGATTGGATAAGTTGGAAAATTTGCAGCAGCACGAAAACGAGGAGATCTACAAAAAGGCTTACCAAATAATTGAAACCTATTTTAGCAGTGATGATGCGGAATCTGAATTGGCACCTCAAGAAGTTGACGGAGCACTTGGATTCAGTTCGGCACAATCGAAACCTCCTGAGGGTGGTTTTAACTTCTAAAATTATGCAATGCTACAGATTTGTTTTCATTTAAATGCTGCTAGTGCTCATAAAAATTTATTTCCTGTTAATTTTGTTTCACATGCAATTATATTTTATTAATTCATTGTGGTTTAGATACTTGCGAAATATTTATTACGAAAAATAATTTTTTTTGAAACTCATTTTATATGCTTTTTACTAGGATTAAATTGGATGATTTAGATGTCCGTTCATATTCTATTACATTACATTTCGATTTATATAAACATTTTTTGAATTAAGAAAGAAGAAATGCATGTGGGTTATATAATCATTGTATTTATTTAATCATTAAAAAAAAAAATCGTTTCACCCGAAATATTGCTGTTTATTTTATTTGATATTAGAAAAATCTTCTCGATGGACCAGCTGTAAAACCTACATCTCTATTATTTGTCATTTCGTTGTTGAACCAATGTTTCATAGCTGCTACGTAGCCTTCCTTACTCATTGATGATGTATGTGCGCGTATCAACTGATTCAACTGCGTCTGTTTTTCTTTTGCAACAGACAATTTGTCTGTTTTCATTGCGATGAGTATTTCGTGTCCTAAATCTGGGCGAATATTTAAAACAGTCATCAGAGCTGACTCGAACCCTAAAAGTAATCCACTTGCCATCAATGTGCTTGCACCAAGTAGTACGACACGCCCTTGATGCAAACACCTCGATCCAATATCTAAATCGGTACTTGAATACTGGATGCCAAAAAAGTTTGGTATTTCTTCTTCGGCTCGAGCACAAAATTCATTCATATCAACTGCAAAATGGGCTAGATTAGATAATTCAATGGATTTTCTTATTGCACAAACTTACAGTAGACTTCTGTAAATGTTGGTATATGATAATAGAAGAATGGCCGAGTATTGCATTTATTTGCGACAATTTTACAATATCCTACCAGCTGTTCTATATTAGTCGGTTTATAGAACAATTCTGGCAGGCATAAGACTGCGTGAACGCCCATTTGTTCTGCATGATGAGCTAGCTCCAGCACATCTGGAAGGGGTGCGCCGCCTATTTGTACCATAAGTATCAATTCATGATTAAGAGCTGCCTTCCACCAAGCCTCGGCATTTAATTTACGTTCTTTTAAACCGAGAGCCGGACCTTCCCCAGTTACACTATTTACTATGCGGATAAACATGAGTGGATGGATGCGAGGTGTTGCAAAATGTCTTTATACACACCTAAAATACCATTGATATGTTCAGATTTAAGCCACTGGGCATAGCGATCGACATTTCGTACATCAAGCGTACAACATCTTTGTTTTGTATATTAATGACATTATACAAATAATTTTAATTCGTATCGAATATGTATCTTACACATCATCTTTAAAACACGTAAATACCGGCGCCATAAGCCCTTTGAAGTCAAAGAATGTAACTTTTTTGTTTGAAGCCTTTGTGGAAGATATTGTCGTGTTGCTCATTCTGTTTGACATTGACAATATTGGTTTATAGAGGTGATAAGTGCTTCTCTATATGACTGGTACCTCTAGTACGTGACCCAGTTCATTTATGTTATGGTGGTGTACAATATGTACTCACCTTCCATGATCTACTACAGTCAACACCAAGGGCATACCTACAACGGATGGCCGAAGACATCGCTTTTATTGGTTGTAGTTGAACGAAGTGTAAAAGTAGGGGAATTTTACTTATTTACTTACTTACTTGCTTACAACGAATAGAGTTGTTTCGAGGCTTAAAATCTTTCAGAAATATACTTACTGACATACTTATGTGGCCGTTACAAGCGAAAACCGACTTAGGTCGAATCTGGCATGCTTCGCTAACCAACTCTTTTCTTCGCTAGCTGAAAAGAGTTGACGGCAGTTAGAAATTCCAAGCGCTGAAAAGTTATCCAGTAATTGGTCTTTCCGCCCGAAGGCTAGGTCTGCCTCTTCTGCGTGGTCCACAAGTGGGTTCGGAATATAACACCTTCTTAGTCGGAGCATGTTCTTCTATTCGCTCGACATGACCTAACCAGCGCAGGCGTTGAATTTTAATGCACTTTACAGCTCATACAGCTAATGGTTGGATCTTATTCGATACTCACCACCAACGCAAATAGGTCCAAGAATCTTGCGTAGGAATTTTCTCTCGAAAATTCCGAGCATTCTCTCATCTGAGGTAGAAATTGTCCAAGCTTCGGCGCCATATGTATGGAAAGGCATGATGAGAAACTTGCTCGTCTTCTTAATCGCTTACTTTGCCCAAAGTTGTACCTGTTTGCAAGAGTAATCCTTCGCTGACTTCCTAATCCAGGCTGACGTCGTTACTGGTGTTTAAGCTGGTTCCAAAATACTTCACTACTTCAAAAGCGTAGTTATCAACAGTGACGTGATGCCGGGACCCTTGGCTTGTTGACACTGGATACTTCGTCTTGCGCTCGTTCACCGTAGGACCCATTCGACGCGACTTTCTTTCCGACCCTGAGAATGCTGTACTGGCTGCTCGTGAGTTCATCGGACTGTCGAAAGCAGCTTTATAATTAACAAATACAGTGGCTCACAGCTTATTTCGTACAGTGTATATATTTTTATGTACATGGCTGTAACATCGAAACTAAAAAACTTATCGATAAGTTTTGAATGTAGATGTCTGTGTATGTGTTTAGTAAACCTAATAAGAAAACGGGGAACCCCAAAAATTTTTCTTTTTGTTATGCAAGAGAGAAAAACTATTGATCAGCTGATTTTCAGCTCACATCTTATTTCGTACACAAACTTCAATGTAAGTAAGTTTCATTCTGCCGCGCAGTTACAAAGTTTTTTTGAATTGTATGAGTTTTTGGACCTTTTTAACTATTATAACAATTTTTATTATTATTATTTTAAATAGTTAAAGTGCTGTAAATTAAACATTTAGCTTTATGGGTCATCGTACAACGATGGAACAGCGTAAACTGGTAATTAACCATTTTAGGAAAGGTCAGAGTGTGCGAAAAATTGCTGAAATGACAAATTTAAGTGCCTCAACTGTCCAATACATCATTCAACGCTTCGTTCGCGAAAATCGGTTAGAGAACAAGGGCAGAGAAGCACCTAATAAGATTTTCAACGCATCAGACGAGCGTTATATTGTACGAAAAATTAAGAAAAATCCAAAGTTATCTGCTCCGAAGTTGGCTGCAGAGGTTCAGCGTGAAATAGGAAAATCATCCAGTGCTGAAACTGTCCGACGTGTGCTGCGCAATCATGACTTGAACGGTCGAGTAGCCCGAAAGAAACCATTCATTTCGAAAATGAATATACAACGCCGACTTGACTTCGCCAAAGAGCATATTATTAATACTCCTGCGTTCTGGAATACCGTTATTTTCGCGGATGAGTCTAAGTTTAATATTTTTGGCTCGGACGGAATGTCATATGTTTGGCGTAAAGCTAATACCGAGCTAAACAAGGAGAACCTTAAGCCCACAGTGAAGCATGGTGGCGGTAGCGTGATGGTTTGGGCCTGTATGTCAGCAGCCGGAGTAGGTGAATTGGTTTTTATTGAGGGAACAATGGACAAAATGAAGTACCTCGAGATTCTGAAAAACAATTTACTTCAAAGTGCAGACAAACTGGGTTTGCGGGAAGAATTTCGGTATTACCAAGATAATGACCCAAAACATAAATCTGGGATTGTGCAATCTTGGCTTATTTGAACTGCTCACACTTGATGTCTCCACCACCACAGTCACCTGACATGAATGTGATTGAAAATCTTTAGTCTATTTTGGACAATAAAATAAGAACACACAAGATTTCTAATAAGCAAGACCTAAAGAAGGTACTGATGGAGGAATGGAAAAAAATCACACCAGACATCACTCAAAAATTGGTGGATTCAATGCCAAGTAGACTCCAGGCTGTCATTAACGCTAAGGGATGTCATACTAAATATTAAAATCAACTTACTTTGTTTTTAGTTTGAACTTAAAGAGACTGTACGAAATAAGCTGTGACATGAATTTTCCTATTTTTTTCTTATTTTATTTTTTTATAGTGTCAAACACTAAAATTTTGAAAAAGTAAATTTTGGAAAATAAAAAACAAACCTTCCTTTCAAAAATGGCATTTATATTTTGTTCAAATTTTTGCTATATTAGGAATTACGACTGCAGCAATTTTTAAACTGTCACTGTACGAAATAAGCTGGGAGCCACTGTATATTGTGTGTGAAAATCTAGTGGGTTTACCAGGTCTGAAGCCACACTGATAAGGTCCAAGCAGGTTGTTAAGCATAGGCTTCAATCTTTCGCACTACGCACGATGGAACCTTGTATACGATCCTAAGGAGGCTTATACCACGGTAGTTGGCGCAATTGTCAGGACAGAGAACACTGAGCTTCCAGTCATCGGGAATGCTTTCATCCGGTTTAGAAATGGCATCTCTGTGCTCGTCATAATCGAGTGGTAGAACATCTGCACCATCATCCGTGATTGGGGAGTTCGGGAGGGATTCTTCGAGGCGTTGTCCTTCAGTACCGTGGAGAAGTGTTCCCTCCATAAGTTCAATACACTCTTTACATCTGTAACGAAGATAACCATTTTTTCCACGACAGGAAGAGGTTCCGGAACTTAAACCGCCACTCAGGCGCTTTGTCTTCTCGTATGTGTCTCATTCCTGTCTCGACTCATCTCTATCAAAGATCTGCAGCGAATCTCTTTTTTTATACTTATAGCCTAGACAGACGGATGCCTAATTCCAGATTACCGGCGCACTTAATCCGAATAAAATAATAACCTGACAGACGGCAGTATTGGGGATTAACTAAACGGCTGATTGCTGTTTTATTAGGTCTGTCCACTTAAATTACTATCACTATCAATTTCTATCTATCTATCAATTTGTGGGTGCCGTAGCTCAGTGGTTAGTGTGTTCGCCTTCTGATCTGTAGGTCGTGGTTCAATACCCGGCTGATGCATAACAAATTTTATATCGAAAAGATTTTTCTTTCGAATGGTACCCACCTGTCGGCAAGCAATTGGCAATACTTCCGACAGTAACAACTTGCCATGAAAAAGCTTCTAAAAAGAACTCTGTGACAAAGCTCAGAAAAAGTGATGTCACAAGTGTTCTGCCGTTCGGAACCGGCTAAAATAAGTAGGTCCATTCTAATACTGTCCAAAATTTAAGACGCACAACAGTAATAGAAGAGAAGCTCGGCCAATGAGCCCTTTGGGGCTTTAAGTGCCACATATTTATTTTTTTTTTTATCAATTTCTGTCATCTATCACTCTCGATATGAGAAAATCTGCAAGCAATACGTGAACTGAAAACTATCAGAAACTTGTAAATTGACATTCACCGTTCGTAATTGACAGCTGGATTTTTTGTTCGCCAACGCTTTTCATGTTGAAAACTGTTAACAATTGTTGTAAGTTTTTTGTTATCGAACACACCTAATATTTTGTAAAATGAACCGAGAAAAATTCACAATACACAATTTTCAGCAGAGGTGCCATCGCAAATTGCACTAATCCTCTTTTATTTTGAAAATTAACTCATAGAGTTTATGCTGATTAGCTGCAGTTAATGCCCGAGTTAATTCGAATTAACTCGGTAATCCGGAATTAGGATGCCGTCTGTCTAGGCTCTAAGGGTAAAAGTCTGAATGGTTTTTAGTCAAATTTTAAAGGATGATGAAACCATTTTAGATGGATATGTATGCTGCCGCACTTGCAAAAAAGTCCAGAAGTACAATGGAATGGAATGGAATCTGAACCGCCATAAATGATTCGCTGTAGCCGCCCAAAATCTACGATAGAAGACGGTGAGTGAGGAGGATAAACAAGAAGCTATAAATACATGTACTGCATGGGTAATTGAAGACTGTCATCCCTTTACTGCTATTGAAGGATCGGGATTTCGTAAAACGGTAAACGGTAGACGAAATAAAGTCAAAAATTCATAAAATCGTGAGTGATGGTGAAGCTTCCGCTACCATAGATCTTTGGCAAGATAATTATGTGAAAAGAAATTTTATGTGTGCCACTTTGCATTTTCAAAAGAACTTTGAAATATTTGATATTGTCTTGGGGGTGAAATCTATGGATTTTATTAGAACTACTAGCGGAAATATTAATTGTAAATTATAAAGTTTGCTAAGCGAATTTGGTGTAGGTGAATTAAAAAAAATTATCTTCGTTACGGATAGAAGAAGCAATGTCATAAAGGCTCAGGAAGACTACACAAGGCTGAATTGTTCAAGCCATTTATTTTCCAATGTTTTAGAATCTTCGATTGATTGTACAGGGGAGCTAACAGAAGTTATAAATTCATGCAAAAAGGTTGTTAAATATTTTTAAAAAGCAGGACTCCAACATTTGCTACAAACTTCGCTGAAAAGTAATTGCCCTACACGTTGGAATTCACATCATGCAATGTTTAAATCAATCTCAGATAATTGGATAAAAATAAATGAAATTCTTGACGCTAGCTCAGAAACGCAAAGATTATCAAATATTAATATTATAATTCTCCAATGTTTAGTTGAGCTGTGTGCTAATTTTGAGATAATTTAAAAAAAACTGCAGGGATGTAGTTTTCCTTCGATTTGTTTTGTTATTCCATTGATCAATCGTCTTACGCCGTGGTTATATTACCAATCAATTGTTCTGTTTGCTGTTCTCGACGCCAATCAGACCAATTTCACCAGTATTGCCATATGCAATTTTATATAAAGAAAATAAAATGTGAGAAAAAATATTTCTATTTAATGCATTATTGCTTTACAGGTATTGCATACATAAATGTTTATTAATTATATAAATTAATTAATAAACATAATTATATTAATTATATTAATTACATAAATTCCCTTTAAAAAAACCTATTCGCGTTAGTATTATATTCTCAGTATCTACTGATTGAGAGAATTTTCTCGTTAAGCAAAGAAATTCTATAAGTTTAAATTTATTATTTTATTTAGAAATGGAGCGGACCTGAAGAACTAAAGAGCTTATTACTCTGCTGTAAATTAATGAACGCTTGTGGGATACAAGAAATCCAAGTTATTCTAATCGGGAAGAACGGGAAGAGGCCCTATATGCTATGCAACAGCAATTGTCTAAAATTGCTAGCGATATAGCAAAACATAATATCCGGGTAAAATTTTAGTCATTTTTAAGCCAATATAGGAAAGAATTGACACCAGCACTGCCAGTTGTTAATCTGGCGGTATTGCATTTCCAACTGGCGTTTCACTTTTATATTTTTTCAATGAGCAGCAGGATGTTCTGGAATTTCTCATCGGTTATCCTTATGTAATTTTTGAAGGCCCAGAAGTCGTTATGTTGTAATTCCTTTGTCAGGAATATGAAAGAGTCGTTTGCACTTCATTCTTTTCGAAATTTTTTTATCCCACTTGATCGTTTTTTTTTTTGCCGATTTTTTGATGATACTTTTTCAATTAACTCAATTATTTTTCTAGTACACTTCTATGATTATTGTTTCAAAAACACACATTCTCAGCATATATGGTTGCTGTTTTTATCAGATCATTCAGTGCAGTATCCATTATGAAATCAATTGAAATTGAATGCAGCACAATTATTTTGATAAAATATTACACCTCTGTCTCGGTAATCATGTGTAACCACCCAACAATATAAATTGGTGAAACGGAAAATGAATGCCATGATTAACGCTCAATTGATTGGAAATATAACCACGGCATTAGGGAAATTTGTGCAGTCCAAAAAAATGACGTTCATGCAATTTCAGCTTCGAAGACAAACATTTTGAGAAAGTTAGACGAGATTTGGGTTTCGAATTTAAATATATGGCACAAAACTGTTTTTTTTTGTATCTACCAGCAATTTGAGAGCAAGAAAATAACGGACGAAATTAAAGAGTTCTGGCTTCTAATATTGTTCAACATTTAACACGCACAACAGTACTGGAAAAGAAGCTTGGTCAAAGACACCTCCGTGGCCTATAAGTGCTTCTTCTTATGCGGCCATAACAACCGATGATCGATTAAGGCCGAACATATAATGCTGCGCCAGTCCTTTCTGTTCTTCTCTTGCTGGCGCCAATTGGATATTTCAAGCGTCGCCAGCTTACCCAGCACTTGGTCCTTTCAACGGGTATTTGGTCTGCCTCTTCTTCTGCTTCCTCCAGCGGGTGCTGAATTAAATACCCTTTTCGTTGGAGCGTCTTCTTCCATTTGCTCCATATGACCTAGTCAGCACAGCCACTGGATTTTGATTTGCCTGACAATGTCTATGTCAGCGTACAGCACATCGTTGTATCTTATTTGATACTCGCCATCAACGCAAGTAGGTCCGAAGATCCTGCGCAGAACTTTTTCACGAAAACTCCAAGCATTCTCTCATCCGTGGTGGAAATTGTCCAGGCTTCTGCGCCATATGTTAGGACAGGAATAGTGAGCGACTTGTAGAGTGTGATGTTCGATCTTCGAGAGAGCGCTCGACTACTCAATTGCTTGCTCAGCCCAAAGTAACACATGTTAGCAAGAGTTATCCTACGCATGATCTCCAGGCTGACGTCATTATATTTGTTGATGCTAGTTCCAAGATAGACGAAGTCTTTCACCACCTCGAAAGTGTAATTGTCAACAGTGACGTGTTGTCCAAGACGCCGGGACTCTTTGTTTGTACACACTATGTACTTCGTCTTGCCCTCGTTGACCGTAAGATCCATTCCACGGGACTCTCGTTCCAATTCAGAGAATGTCGCACTGACTGCTCGCGAGTTGATACCAATATTGTCGGCATACGCCACTACACATACGCCTGGCGTATGTGTAGTGTAGTGCCATTATGTCGTAAATCTGCAACTCGTATAATTATCTCCATAATAAGGTGAAGAAGTCACACGATAACGAATCACCTTGTCTGAAGCCTCGTTCGATATTAAATGGAGGGGAGAGGTCCTTCCAAATTTTCACTGCACAAAGAGAGTTAAGCAGTGTCATTCTGCAAAGTCGAATGAGTTTTGAGTTTGAGGTATACCAAATTCAGACATAGTTGTGTAGAGGTAATTCCGTATCGGACTGTTGAAAGCGGCTTTATAATCGACGAATAGGTGATGTGTGTCGATATGTTTTTCTTGGGTCTTTTCCAGGATTTGGCGTAGTGTGAAAATTTGATCGATGGTGGATTTATTCGGTCTGAAGCCACACTGATAAGGTCCAATCAGGTTGCTGAGCATAGGCTTCAATCATACAATACGCACGATAAGACCTTGTATGCGATGTTCAGGGGATTTATGCCACGGTAGTTGGCGCAAATTGTGGGGCCGCCTTTCTTATGTATGGGGCAGAGAACACTGAGAATCCAAACATCGGGCATGTTTTCGTCCGACCATATTCTGCTTATCAGCTGGTGCATGCAGGTGAGCAGCTCATCGCCGGCGGTTTTAAACAAGTCGGCAGCCAGGCCATCTGCACCTGCTGCTTTGTTGTTCTTCAGCCTCATTATAGCTGTTTTAAGCACGTCATGGTCGGGTGGTGAAACGTCAACACCATCATCCGTAATTCGGGTGTTCGGGCAATCTCCTCGACTGGTGGAATTGTTCGTAGCATCGCCATTCAGTAACTTGAAGAAGTGTTCCATTCATCGACTCAGTACGTTCTGGACATCCGTAACCAGATTCCTATTTCAGTGGTAGGAAAAGGCTCCGGGATTTAAACCGCCACTTAGGCGCTTGATCTTTTCGAAGAATTTTCGAGTCTCATTCTTGTCGGTACACATCTCTATAGGCGGCGTCTTTCTCTGCGGTAGCGTCGCGACACTCCTGATCATACTACTCATTCCTCAGAGGCCGGTAGTAACCGATTACCTCCTCGGCAGCAGTAGTCATGGAGTGTTCTGCATAAGCAGAACCGATAGTCGAGTGGCAAATGCATCTGCTGTCTCTGGTGATCGCAGCTTACTGACGTCGAGCTTTCTCTATGTGGGACTTCTCTTGTTAATTGCGACACATAAATGTGTACGCACCTTAGCTGAGTTGATGTTGGCACCACGGATCGATTTCATGTCTATCACACTGGACGCATGCCTTCCGTCAATCACGTGATTAAATTGGTTTCTCATTCGCTGATCTGGAGACAACCATGTCGCTTAGTGGATATCGAGATGCTGGAGTCTGGTACTACCAATTACCATGCTTCGTGCTGCGGCGAAGTCGATCAGCCTCATTCCGTTATCGGAGCTGTTCCAGTGGAGGCTGAATTTTCCTACAGTAGGACCAAAGGTACCATCCTTACCCACCCTGGCATTGAAATCGCCAAGCACTATTTTGATATCGTGGCGGGGACAGCGGTCGTAGACTTCTTTGAGGCGCTGAAAGATGCTCTCCTTGGAGCATATAAGGCTGATGTTGAAGAATTTTGCCTTGATGTGGATTGTGGCCAGCCGCTCGTTCACAGCCGTGAAATGTGAGACAAGATGTCGTAGTCTCTTGCTGACCAAAAATCCACATCCTAATTCGTGCCTTTCAGCATGGCAACTGTAGTAAATGTCACAGGACGCTCTTTTGGAGCAGCCCTGTCCCGGCCATCACATTTCCTGGATAGCGGTGATGTCAGCTCTGTATTTTTCGAGGACATCGACCAGCTGGATAGAGGCACCCTCCCTATAAAGGGACCGGACATTCCAGGTGCATATCCGTAAATCGTTGTCCTTTTTTCGTTTGCGGGGGTCATCAAAAAAAGCGGTAGTCCTTATCCGAGGCATATTTGTTTTTTTCATTGGGGGGTTTTTTTATGTGGCGGATCCCAAACCCAACGCATAACCTCTAAACGAGGAGATTTTCGCCACTCATTTCAGCCACCTCCAGCGGGTGCCAGGAGGACGTTGCCCGGTGGTCGCCACATGGAGGGTCCCCCATTAATAATAATGAAAGCGTCATCACATAGTAAGCAGAGCAAGCTATATGACTAACCCTCATTAAAAAATAAAGGTATCATCACATATCTAACTACAGATCTAACTACATGACGGCCAGTGAGTTGACTTGCGACTTGACCCGGTTGAGCCAGTTAGACACGTTACCTTGCGAAAACACCACCAGACCACCATTTTCAGTATCTATAATTTTATAATTTCAATATTAATTGCATGATCAGTGATCCACGATTATTTTAAAATACTTTATGATTTGGATAAAAGTCTGTCAATAGACAGAGTCAATAAATATTGAGCGGGTAGCATTCGCTAAACAATAAGTTCAAAGTAACGCTTTTGAAAACGGTTGGCGCATAGGACAAAAATATATTTCTTGCTACACTTAACATTTTGTTATTAGATAACATTAAGGCTTTGTCCACTTATGGACCATAGTGCACTGGTAATATGTTCTTTCGACTGTATTTGCACAGGAGCTCTTATATGGTATTCAATAATTGATTGATTTTTGGTACTTCAACACCATCTTCAGATAAAATTTCGGTTGCCTTTGCCGTTTACTTAATACAATAGCTTATACTCGTAAGTAGATATTCTCCATAGACTCAGGGAGCTGTGGACATACAGTGGCTCACAGCTTATTTCGTACAGTGTATATATTTTTATGTACATGGCTGTAACATCGAAACTAAAAAACTTATCGATAAGTTTTGAATGTAGATGTCTGTGTATGTGTTTAGTAAACCTAATAAGAAAACGGGGAACCCCAAAAATTGTTCTTTTTGTCATGCAAGAGAGAAAAACTATTGATCAGCTGATTTTCAGCTCACATCTTATTTCGTACACAAACTTCAATGTAAGTAAGTTTCATTCTGCCGCGCAGTTACAAAGTTTTTTTGAATTGTATGAGTTTTTGGACCTTTTTAACTATTATAACAATTTTTATTATTATTATTTTAAATAGTTAAAGTGCTGTAAATTAAACATTTAGCGTTATGGGCGTCGTACAACGATGGAACAGCGTAAACTGGTAATTAACCATTTTAGGAAAGGTCAGAGTGTGCGAAAAATTGCTGAAATGACAAATTTAAGTGCCTCAACTGTCCAATACATCATTCAACGCTTCGTTCGCGAAAATCGGTTGGAGAACAAGGGCAGAGAAGCACCTAATAAGATTTTCAACGCATCAGACGAGCGTTATATTGTACGAAAAATTAAGAAAAATCCAAAGTTATCCGGTCCGAAGTTGGCTGCAGAGGTTCAGCGTGAAATAGGAAAATCATCCAGTGCTGAAACTGTCCGACGTGTGCTGCGCAATCATGACTTGAACGGTCGAGTAGCCCGAAAGAAACCATTCATTTCGAAAATGAATATACAACGCCGACTTGACTTCGCCAAAGAGCATATTATTAAGACTCCTGCGTTCTGGAATACCGTTATTTTCGCGGATGAGTCTAAGTTTAATATTTTTGGTTCGGACGGAATGTCATATGTTTGGCGTAAAGCGAATACCGAGCTAAACAAGGAGAACCTTAAGCCCACAGTGAAGCATGGTGGCGGTAGCGTGATGGTTTGGGCCTGTATGTCAGCAGCCGGAGTAGGTGAATTGGTTTTTATTGAGGGGACAATGGACAAAATGAAGTACCTCGAGATTCTGAAAAACAATTTACTTCAAAGTGCAGACAAACTGGATTTGCGGGAAGAATTTCGGTACTACCAAGATAATGACCCAAAACATAAATCTGGAATTGTGCAATCTTGGCTTATTTGGAACTGCCCACACTTGATGTCTCCACCACCACAGTCACCTGACATGAATGTGATTGAAAATCTTTGGTCTATTTTGGACAATAAAATAAGAACACACAAGATTTCTAATAAGCAAGACCTAAAGAAGGTACTGATGGAGGAATGGAAAAAAATCACACCAGACATCACTCAAAAATTGGTGGATTCAATGCCAAATAGACTCCAGGCTATCATTAACGCTAAGGGATGTCATACTAAATATTAAAATCAACTTACTTTGTTTTTAGTTTGAACTTAAAGAGACTGTACGAAATAAGCTGTGACATGAATTTTCCTATTTTATTCTTATTATACCCTGCATAATGCAATATGCATGGTATATTCATTTCGGTCAGATGTTTGTGTCCACTTGAAGGAATCTCCGGAGATATAGACATGGATATATATTCGTGATCAGCGTCGATTAAATTTTCGATTTAACGATGTCCGTCCGTCCGTCCGTCCGTCCGTCCGTCCGTCCGTCCGTCTGTCTGTCACCTGGCTGGTTCGCACGATAACTTGAGTAAATATTGAGCTATTTCGATGAAATTTGGCATAAGTAATCTATGATCCAAGGGTACGGAGGGGATTGATATTGGGCATGATCGGTCAATAACCACGCCCACACCAAGCATTCAAAGCGACTAACCTCGAAATTTTCAAAATCTTTATCTTGCTATAACTCACACAATATACCACTTGGGACAACAATATTTTGCACATAGAGTTATATTATACTACTATATAACCTCGCCAAAAGTGGGTGAGCCACGCCTACTTTTTAGCATAGCTCTCATACAAAGTGTCTGTACTTCTTTTAAATTGAAACTGCTGTAACTTCTACAATCTTCTGTCTAGAATAACCATAATTGACACTTAGATTAACACGATAGTCAGAAATAATATGGCAGAAAATCAATGTGCCACGCCCACTCCTTTTTGGGTCTCCCATACAAAGTTGCGGAAATTAAAAAAAAATTTACCGGTTATAACTTGCAAACTATTCAGCGTAGAATAACGAGATTTAGGGTGTAGATTAGTATTGTATGAGCAACTAGGCTCACAGAAAATGGGCGCACCACGCTTAGTATTTATCGTAGCCCCCATACAAATTTTAAATTGAAACAGCTGTAACTTCGGCAATCTTCTGTCTAGAATAACCATAATTGACACTTAAATTAATATCGTAGTCGGCAAAAATCTGGCAGAAAATCAGTGTGCCACGCCCACTCCTTCATGGGTCTCCCATACAAAGTCGAGTGAATTAAACTAAAATGTTAAGCTACATAGCTTACAAACCATTTAGCCTAGGACAACGAGACTTAGGGTATGGATTAGTATTGTACGAGCAACTAGGCTCACGGAAAATGGGCGCACCACGCTTAGTATTTATCGTAGCCCCCATACAAATTTTAAATTGAAACAGCTGTAACTTCGGCAATCTTCTGTCTAGAATAACCATAATTGACACTTAAATTAATATCGTAGTCGGCAAAAATCTGGCAGAAAATCAGTGTGCCACGCCCACTCCTTCATGGGTCTCCCATACAAAGTCGAGTGAATTAAACTAAAATGTTAAGCTACATAGCTTACAAACCATTTAGCCTAGGACAACGAGACTTAGGGTATGGATTAGTATTGTACGAGCAACTAGGCTCACGGAAAATGGGCTCACCACGCCCAGTGTTTATCGTAGCCCCCATACAAATTTTAAATTGAAACAGCTGTAACTTCGGCAATCTTATGTCTACAATAACCATAATTGACACTTAAATTAATATCGTAGTCGGAAATAATCTGGCGAAAAATCAGCGTACCACGCCCACTTCTTATTGGGGCTCCCATACAAAGTTGAGGAAATTAAACAAAAATGTTAACCACCATAACTTAGAAACTATTCAACGTAGGACACCAAATTTAAGGTGTGGATTAACATTGAAAAATTAATTGGATTTACTAGAAAGTGGTAAGCCACGCCCACTTTTTATATAGCTCCCATACTAAGCCTCGGAATTATCTTAAAATCCTTTTACTTCGTCAAAGTCAACCATATTTCGGGTGTAAATTAGTAGTATATGCAAAAATTGTTTCTCGAAAAGTGGAAATAAAAGAAAAGTTGGATATTCGAGTAAACTTTTTATATATAAATCTACATATGCAGGGTATAGTTTGGTCGGCCCCAGCCGACTGTAAGGAGATTTTTTTATTTTTTTATAGTGTCAAACACTAAAATTTTGAAAAAGTAAATTTTGGAAAATAAAAAACAAACCTTCCTTTCAAAAATGGCATTTATATTTTGTTCAAATTTTTGCTATATTAGGAATTACGACTGCAGCAATTTTTAAACTGTCACTGTACGAAATAAGCTGGGAGCCACTGTATGTTATCACGCATTTGATCTTCTTGAAGAGCTTTCGAGTCACTTTCCTGTCTCTAGCTTATCAGATATCAGTATCGAATAATGTGTCATCACATGGTCTATATGATTTTTCTTTGGTTGATTTGGCTGTAAATGCTTCTGCGTTCATATGAAGGCCATGGAGTGTCGCTCTACTAAAGATATTTGAGACAAAAGGATAATGGCTGAAATATGTATAAAAATGATTTCAAGTCATTCTAAATATTTTCTAAAGTGATCATCTGATTGAAAATCGAATCATATTTTAATTGATATGATATGCTTAGTTTATAATCGGCCATTTTGTTCTTTTTCATGGACAACTACAGTTTATTCAATTTATTTTTTAAATGGCGTAATGCAAGTGCTAATTTGGTCCAGAATGAATTGTGAATCGAATAAGTAAGTGGTAAGAACTGCTAGCAAATATTCCATGGAATGACAAGAACTATGTATATGCATACAATCGTTCGTTTGTTTTCTCTGTGCGTTCAAATTTTCATTGAATGGCAAAGAGAGTAGTTTGTTCGGAGAAACTACACAAAAATAGCACAAAATTATGTTGATGATAATTACTCATAATATATGTATGGTATATGTGTATGCAGAAAATAAAAATTTCATATTACTTTGAAAATTGATTTAGTTGAAATTAGACAATTGCTGTGGGCATTTTGAAGTTGTCTACAATTTGTAATTAAAAAAAAAAAAAAAGTCGGGATAAAAAGGTAAAAGTACGGATAAATGTAAATAAATGAAATGAAACAAACATTAAGCGTGTACATATAAATCAAATAGAATACGGGTGAATACCAGAATAAAATTATAGTATTAACCATGAAAGTCGTATTGGTGGGATATGATGATTGAATCGGCTATTTAAAGCTCTGTGATGTAACTAATTGGCGGTTGTGATGAAACTTGCATATTCGATGCATCAGTATTTTTAATTTCACGTTATAGCAAATGGGTCATTGTCTCCCATATGTATAAAAAATAGTGAAACTAAGTTGACTACAATTTTATGTAGTATGATTTAATGCGTCGATGTGAATAATCACACCACATAAGAAGAAAAAAAAAAGATTCAAATTCAAGTACTACATTTAACAAATGTTGTATGAATAAAAGTAGTATATACACACATTATTTTTGTTGGAAGCAAATAGTCGAACTAAAAATAAAATATTTCGAATATTTAGCTTTGATTCGTATAAATATTAATTTCCAAAATGATAGCAATGTTCATGATGTTCATGATGCAACGCAGTTACAAATTGTACAAAATGAAACAGAACAGAGCGATTGGCTCGTTGATCATTTTTGGGATCATTGATGGTATAAGATGTGGAGATATCGGCTGCTGGTAAAATATTTTTTATTTTTGTAAAAATTGAAAAGTGGTATAGGTTATAATACAAGTTCAGAGCACTTTTTTTAGTAGAATTTATTTTTCAGTAGCTACTATTGTCGATATTCCATTGTTAATGTTTGCTGTCAAACTGGTGAAATTATTATTGTGTCAAGGAATGAATATTGATCAAAATTGAGGAATTAACACGTTCAGTTCAAATAAGGGCTGCATGGACAGAGCTCAAGATATAGTACACTATGATGAGCATTCAATAATTCCACAGCCATTTAGCTCATTTTCCACGGAATTTAGGTCCCACTAGTGAAAAGCAAGGTGAGCGTTTTCGTCAGGATATTAATGTAAGACCGTTACCAAGGAAGAGAGGATATTCATATAAAAGCTGACTATTGTTGAAGCTTAATAAGAGATCGGGCTTATGGTATTTTAAGTAGAATGTCCCGAAAAGGGACTTTGCAAATGCAACGTTGTATAATGATCAATAGAGATGGAACCATATCTTTACCATTATATACTGTAATACACACATTTTAAACTGTAATAAATATATATTCTGATCCATTACTCTGTTTCCCTTAAGTCTACAGCACAACACTGGCGAAAGGTGAATATTTCGACGCTAATGTTCGCTGTCAAAAATAGAACACACTGATGTATATAAGAAAGAGCACAAGCAAAGCTAACCGCGCACTTTGTCCGACGACACTGTGATCATGTTTTAAATTTCATCCGTGTTTTTAATTGAATAATTGAAAAATTATCACATACATACGAAATCAGGAATCACATACATACGAGTGTGTAGAGAACACCAAACTCCTTGCTATTATTGGTACTCTCGGAGAGTACAAAAACAAAATGCATAATGTCGCTTCCGGCTGTCTCAAGCGCAGATAGACTTTGTTGACAGCCAGGTCTGAGATGCCACAGGAAACTTCTTGGAGGCCCCTACTTTTGAGAGGATGAGGGTGGAGCTCGGTATCATTCTGAATCGGCCGGTATCGGCTGAAAAGGCTAGTGGCTTTCAAAAGCTGGTTCGGGTGAGCATGCTGATTCCGGGGCAACCCAGGGAGCCACATGCAATAATCTCCCGTATTCAAACCTAGAACGAGGGCCTTGATACGACCTACTAGAGAAAGTAGCTATACATCAAAGCGGGAGTTGCATTCAAAATCAAATACCGCAATATAAGAAGTGTAGTTGAAGCTGTAGTGGTTTCGGCTTGCTTATGATATGATGTCTTAGCTCCACCTCCACCCAAAGAATTGGTTGACGTGGTGCTATTTGAGGAATTCAACAATTTGGGACTAATAGTGGGA
Organism: Megamerina dolium; assembly: GCA_963854835.1. Classification (NCBI taxonomy): domain Eukaryota; kingdom Metazoa; phylum Arthropoda; class Insecta; order Diptera; family Megamerinidae; genus Megamerina; species Megamerina dolium. The sequence continues at coordinate 12,627,547 of OY978529.1, forward strand.
TGTGTTGCTAAATTCCAGAACACTATTTAGGGTATCAGTAAATGCAACTACAGGGGAACCAAATTGGTGGAACACCGAACTTTCCAAACTTCGTAAGATATCCAGAAAACTTCTAAGTCGGGCACTTAAAACCCGGTTGGAAGCTGGCTGGCACAACTATCGTCAGTAGCAGAAAGAATATAAGAAGATAGAAAAGACCTCTAAACTGGATAGAGATCAGAAAAGTACGTCTAGGCTCTGCAGTGTTCTTCAAAAGGACCGAAATGCAGATTGGACTCTGTTGTAAGTCCTCTAAGTCAGAGGTCAATGATATACTTCTATCAACACATTTCCCGGGTTGCAGAATTGCCTCGCAGGCTGTCACTCTGGTAATCACCAGGTTTGATTGGTTTATAGCTCGAAAGATAGTTACTGATGAAACTATAAGATTTGCCTTTTCATCGTTCAGTGACTTTAAGTCCTCAGGACCCGATGGCGTATACCCAATAATGCTAAAGAAAGGCGAGGCTATGCTGGTGGGGGTCCTGAAAAGGATCTTTACTACATGTCTCGCTCATGGGTACATCCCACACCTTTGGCGGTCTGTCAAGGTAGTATTTATTCCTAAGCCGGGAAAGGATGACTTCTCCTTCAGACCTCCAAGCTTGACTTCGTTCCTGCTTAAAAGTCTGGGGCGTATGGTTGAAAAGTACATTAGAGCGGAGGTACTTAGGCGAAATCCCTAAGTGTTCGGTAACATACCTATCAGAATGGGGGGTCCTGTGAATCAGCTCCTCACGACTGTGTTACAATAGTGGATGAGGGGTTGGAGGCATGTAATTGCATTCTGGGCTTATTTGTTGGCATTGAGTGCACTTTCGACAATGCTACCTTCAACTCCATGTGTTGCTCAGCCAGAAGGTATGATGTTGATGAAGTCGTTACTAAATGGATTTACGCCATGCTATCCAAAAGGTTGCTCAGGACAGGGAGAGAACACAACGATAGCGTAACGGTTGAGATTGAGAGAGGATGCCCCCAAGATGGTGTACTTTCTCTGTTCTGTGTTCTAATATCAGGAAGGTCACTAAGAATGATTTGCATCAAAATGCAGAGAGTTCTGGATAAGATTGAGCGTTGATGCGATTTGCAAGGTCTCTCCGTGATCCTGGTAAGAGCACACTTGTGCTCTTTACCAGGAAACGAAAGTGGGATGACTTACTTTTGCCAACCTTAAAAGTGGTGACTTTGCAGCTGTCTTCTGAAGTTAAATATTTGGAAGTCATCCTAGATAATAAGCTTTCTTGGAAGATTCATTTGATCAAATAACCTTTAGAGCACTAAAAGTTTTCTGGCAGTGCAAGAGGGCTTTTGGCAAAACATGGTGTTTAAAACCGGCAATGGTGAATTGGATATACACCTGTCTAATTAGACCCATTGTGACGTATGCGTCTGTGGTCTGACGGCACAGACCTGTGGTTAAATCCGCTGCTTCTTCTCTGAACAGACTAGGAACAAGTATATGCCTATGCATCACTGGTGCTATGGGTACTACCACTGTTTTTTTTTTTAAATACTATTAATTTATTGAATCTTTCTACTTTTCCGAGAAACTCATAAGTATTAAAATCTTACAAACTAACTTAAAATTATGTCATATTCCCTATGTTCCATCAAAATTTGTTGAATCGCGAGGTTTAGCAATTTCACAGCGTATTCAATGTGTCTTTTCTTTTTAATCATCGATGCCCCGTGTTCAGTAACAATTGTCAAGCAAAAGGATTCGGATGGTTGTTTAATTTTTGAATGTAGCTCCTGCAGGACTGCAACTTCCTCAGAAATTGTGGGTACATCCAAATCTGGATGGATGTTAACGTTCCTCATGTACCAAGGCGCCTATACAATAATTCGCAGGCACTTGGATTGTATTCGCTGCAATTTTTCGATATTTGAGGGAGATGCAGAGCCCCATAACTGAATACCATAAGTCCAGATTGGCTTCAGGATTACTTTATATAATAGCACTTTGTATTCGAGATTCAACTTTGAGCTTTTTTGTAACAGCCACCATAACTGATTAATTTTTAGCTTGATCTGAGTTTTCTTTGCCTCTATGTGATTGTTCCAGGTCAGCCTTCTGTCGAGGTGAATACCCAAATACTTTGTTGAGGAACATTGTGGAACTGATTGGCCATTTATTTTAAGTGGGGGACATGTATCTAGCCTTAGTGTGAAGGTTACATGTACGCTCTTTGATTCATTGATTTTTATGCGCCATTTTGTAACCACATTTCGAGAGAATCGATATGAGTCTACAGGAGTTTAATAGCTTCTATGAGTGACGGCAGCGTGAATATGCATTGGATTTGTTGTATAATCCTTGTGAGAAAGCTACTAAGCAATGAGGAGACATTTGCAGGCAGTAATAGTTTGAGTTTGTAAATAAGGCCATCGTGCCATACTTTATCGAAAGCTTGATTGATATCAAGAAAGACAGTTGAGCAATACTTTTTTTTTCAAAAGTGTTCCTTATCAGAGTTATAATGCGATGAACTTGCTTATTGTGCCGTGCTGTTTTCTAAATCCAAACTGATGTTGGGGAATGAATTGGTTGAGATTAATAAATGGAGTTATATTCATGACAAGTAGCTTTTCGAATACTTTAGAGAGTAGAGGCAGGAGGCTGATTGGTCTGTGCGATGTAACTTTCGTAGGATCTTTTCCTGATTTTGCTATTATAATAATTTTTGAAGTTTTATAGCATTTGGGATAGTGTTTAATACGAAAGATAGCATTGAAAATGTGCACGAGATGAATTACTGAAGCTGGAGGTAGCTCTTTTATCATTTTACCGGTAATTTTATCTGAACCAGGTAATTTTTTTGGGTTTAAGTCTTTGTAAATTGCTTGTCCTTCTTGTCCATCTTTTTAATTTTGAGCGTTATTGAGCAAGGTTGAGAAGTTAATTTGGTAGTGAGGACTGTGAAGAGGATGGATTGGGTGTAAACACACTTTTTAAGTGGTTTGCAAAAGCCAAACCCTCCTCACAGTTGCTTCTAGCCCAATTACCGTCACTCAAACGGATGGGGGAATCAGTGATAATTGGCCGATTTGAGTTTTTTGATGATTTCCACAAAGAGTAGTCTGACGCTTCACCAGGTGTTAATTTGGTTATGTGACCTTCCAACTCTTTGGTGTTGTTATCTTTTAGGGCTTGCTTTAACCTTCGAGTGCTGTGCTGTAGCTGTGTTTCTGAATTCATGCGTTCAGACTCAAAACTTACGGAGTTTGGCATGACGGGGCTTATACGGGACACAGACAGATGTACTACCAGCTATTGGAGCAGTGCTCACTGTTTACAATGCCCGTGAACGATTGTGTGGCCCATTTATGCTTCGGACGTAGATTCGGGGATATTTTCTCGGAACGAGATCAAGTGCAGATAGGGGAATGACTCACTTATTCTACACCGGCGGTTCTAAAATCTTCTATGGTACTGGGGTCAGTTTGTACTTTGATGAAAATACCAAGTGTTCGTTCTCCATCGGAAGTATGGCGATTGTATTTCTAATAGAAGTATATGCTATTCTAAAAGTGGTCTACTGGGTTATTGACAGGGGATGGCATGGGAAGCAAATTGGCATTTGCAGTGACAGCCAGGTGACGTCGCCTTATTTGAGTTCCGGGACATTGCATCTGATGGTCTGACCAATGAGGGCTCTGCGCAGATCCAACTATGGATCAAAGACTCTGTGTGCATGATCCACAAGACTCCATGGTCCACCTTGGAGACATACAGGGTTGGTTATGGACACAACAGAGCACTTCCTCTGTCACTGTCCAGCCCTTGCACGAATTAGATTGAGATTGTCGGGAGGAAATGCTTTGAGTCTGAACACAGTTCAGTCTCTCCCTCTGTCCGATCTTCTTAGATTCGTTAAGTGTACTAGGAAGTTTGAGGTAGAGTAATATTTTCTACTCTATCGCTTCTTTCTGTGCTTCTTTTTCTCTCTCCTTTCATTCTATTTTCTTTTCCGTTTCTGGGTTTGGGTACAATGGTTGTTTGACTGAGTGCCCTAGTTCTTGTCCTGCCCACCTCTTCACTTCACTTCACTTCGATGACGGCCTTTGTGTTTAAGTGAGCAAAATTGCAGGGCGAACATTTGACAACGACGTCGCGCTCTACTACGAAGTTTGCCTTTCGCCGGTGTAGGTGCTAACAGCATTAGGGTTAACTAGGTATATATCACAACTTTAATAATAAAGAGAATTAATTCAAAATGTTCGTTTTTTGAGATTTTATCATAAAATTAAAAACGTTGGTGAAGAGTTAACTTCAGTTAAACCACAATGTCAAAAAAGTGGCGGAGATAGATAACTGTGAATCTCTCTTTAATAAGTAATATAAATTAATAAAAGCAATTGTTAATTGCAAACGCAATCCAATGTACCGTTTTTTTGTCTCTGAAAATAAATTCTTTATTATTGTTAATTATTGTTGTTCAAAATTTAAAGTTTGTGGGAAAATGCAATCAAAGATTACATTGTTACATTGGATTGCGAATATAAAATGCAATTAAAAATTGCATTTACAAGTAATCTATCTAATTGCTGTTGTGTAAAATTGATATTCTGTGTATTGAAATATAGGCTACTCTTGATCAAACTATGGCTACTATATCGGGCAGTGATAAAGTCAATGTAATACGGCGCAACTTTACGTCAGAATTTTTTAATATTATAACCACAAGCACATCTAATGGTACGGAAAATGTTGTTGTATCGCCTTTTTTGTTAGAAGCGTTGCTAGCACTTCTCTATCTGGGAGCAGACGGTGTAACAGCTGAGCAGCTGAGCGATGTATTACAATTAAAACAACGTTTCAGCAGTAGTGCAAATATGGCCAATTATTACGACGCCAATTTCAAAATTGCCACAAGCGGAGCTGATACCAAAGTTGAAATGTGTAATAAAATGATATTTGATGAAAGCTGTGAAATTGGCGAGGAGTTCAAACAAATTGCACAAAAATATTTTAAAATAAAGACAGAGATATTAAATTTTGAAAATATACAAGAATTGAGAGAACTTGTATGCAAATCAATAGCAATGACAACCATTTGCGAAAGTATATTGCAACAGCAAATTGAAGCGGCAGCAAAGGCGCTTTTGACAATATCGGCTAACTTTAAGAGTAAATGGTTCTTGCCTTTTAGTGCTTATCGGTCGGGTGTATATGATTTTCAGATGATTACGGAACCGCCGCAGGTGAAGCAAGTACCAATGTTATTTGACGACGATATGTTTGTGAAATATGGCGAATTTCGTGAGCTTGATGCACGGGCTATTGAGCTGCCATACGAGCATGATAGTGCTGAACTGTCGATGCTACTCATACTGCCGAACAAACGAAATGGTATAGCTGATCTCACACAAAAACTAACCAAATTAGACAATCTGACGGCGCTTGTAAATCGTATGCAAATGGAAAGCGTACAAGTACTTTTGCCAAAATTTAAAGTCGATTTTGAATGCAATTTACGAGAGTGTCTTCAAAAGGTTTGTATAGTTTTCTCTGACATTGCACTACTTACATATGTGTACATAGCATATTGGTATATTTCTAAAAACCTTTAGTTGGGAATGGCTACAATTTTTTCTGATGATGCTAATTTTAAAAATTCACTAAAGGCCAACAGTCAAGGAAGTTTGAAATACCTTGATATTTTACACAAGGTGCGCATTGAAGTGAACGAATCGGGCTCAGAGATTTCAAGCATAGTTGGTAAGTCACTAATTGCATTATTTATCGTATTCTAAATTCTATTTTACCTATTTATAAATATATGTGTTTATATATCGGCTTAATAATCGTTCTGTAATTCACAGGTAATAAACCGATTATTATTACTAATTCCATTGATTCCAAAAAGAAATTCTTTCGAGCTGATCATCCTTTCTATTTTGCGATTACAAATGGAAACATCATATATTTTATAGGTTTGGTAAAGAAATGTTAAATAAAAAGTATAAGTATAGTATCTTTTTTTGTTGTCTTATGAATTTTAATACTCTCATGTTATCACTTTAACGTTTGTAATATTGTAATGAATATACATAATGTTAGAACTCAATTTTGTACATAGTACATACGTAGTACAATGTTTTTGGATAATTTATTGAATGATAATGTTTGTAATGCAATTTTATATGAATAGCTAAGCTTAAGAGAAATTATCTATATTAATTGTAATAAAAACGGTGAAATTATAAAAAAAAAACTCTGTAAACATTTTCATTATGCATTAAATCTATGTACATATCTATTATTTACTCTGGCATATTTAATTACAATTAATTAATTAAAATTAGGTATTAATGGAAAATTGCTTATTCATTTATTTTGGCCTCATTTCTGTTACTATATTATAAATACAAAAATTATTAATGATGGCTTTATGTAATAGCAACATATACTTATTATGTACAATTAGTAATGAATTATATGCACACATTTTATATAAATATTTATTAAAAGTATGAATTCGTGTTGTTGTGATTATTATAAATATGTACGTCCAGGCATGTTATAATATGTACAATATATAGAACTACATTAGAATTACACTATTTATGCCATTGTACGAGTATATAAGAAGTAATCCACCACCATTTGAATTATATATACATACATGCTTCTGTTAGATTTCATCAAACACATATATTTTTAATTTATTTAGACATATATATATGTACATATATAGATAGAGCTATTTACAGGCATTTAAAATCAAGTTTAAGCAATTTTAATTATAGAATTAACATAACAATAATAAGAGTAATCGTTATAAAAATGATCATATAATCCAAATGTGTGTACACCTTTGTAATTTACTTGGTCTGGCGATCTCTTCTATTTGTTGTATACCGGGTGAAACGTTCTAACTCAAATATACATAATTTTACTCAAATATAAATGCTCAGTAATTACACCAACACTCGTTAAAAAATTATTACAATTTAACAATGTATATTTTACATCAAATCATTTAGTTCTAAAAAAATTATGACGTTCGCTGTTAAGTACATATTTCAAAGTTTTTTGGCTAATAATTTTGCCACTTTGGTTTTGTATTTCTGATTCGGAAAGGAATGGAAAATACTTAGGTATATTCTAAATTTCGAATTGGAGAACTATTGGCTTTTTTCCAAGCTTATTAGATATTTCTTGGCGCCTTACTCTTGTCAGAAGAACTTGAATTACTTGCTAATACTTTGCCTTTCTTAGTGCCTGTTTGTTTACATTAGATTTCCCATGAACGGTATATCCATGAACGCTGTGTTCACATTAGTGCAATTGCGCCGATTTTATGTCAACTAAAATGCTACAGTGGAATTGGAATTTTGGAATAAAATAGGGCTGTGCAATTGATCGTTTGTTCAGAAATATTGATTAATCAAAGTATTCGATTAATCAAATATGAAATTAATCGAATTATCATGATTTTGATTATTCAAAATAGAAATTATTCTAAAAAAATTTTCAAAATATTGATAATATTTCAAATATTTCATAAATAAAGAAAAAATAAACATGAAAATGATTGCGATTAATCAAAATTCTGATTAATCGAATAATTTCAATTTTGATAAATCATCATTTTGATCAAGCGAATTGATTTGTCGAATAATTTGATTAATCAGACTTTTTGAACAAACAATTAATCGCACAGCCCTAATATAGAACGCTTCTTTATTGATGTTATCGTTTCAACGTCTAAAAATTTGTGTGCATAGTTGTCATAATCGAAACACTTTAGACATAGAACATAGGTCGTTGTGCCGATTTTTAATTTTGGATTGGATTTTCGGCGCAAAACTTCCATCACTTTCTTACTGCCTACTTTTCTACCTATCTCGCTCGCACAGTTGCGTCTGGGCAAGCCAATGTGAACAGGCACTTATAAAAGATTGTTGTATCATGTATGTGAGCCGGTGCTTGGTCATTAACAAGGCAGCAGCTAATTGGTAATTGTCACTGATGTCCCAATTTGGGTAAATGGTCGAAATTCGCCTATGCACATACATTTCGAATTTGTAATTTTGACAGAGCATTCGGTGTGTTTAAACAGTGTTTAAAAATTTTCCGAAAATTGTCATGATGGAGGAATTTCGTAAAGGATTATCCTCAAGCGAATTTAGAAACGCAATCCTAATCGTATTGTGCATACTTTATATTCGGATGGCTCAACTTTAAATATTGACAATATGGTTCTGTGAAAAACATAAAATTTTTTTTTTGTGTGTTTTTCATGTGATACAATACGAAAATATCTTGAGAAAATCGAAAAAAAAAGATAGTGTCGTTGGTAAATCTGGTATTTGGTTTAGTTATTTACAATATTTAAGACACTCAATTCACCTTATTTTTTTTTTATATTTACGATGACAACCTTTATTTGTTTAAAATTTACAAACTGTATATTTTAGCAGTAACTTTTCAAAACACGACTATTTCTATTAAATTAAATAAAAAACAATTTGAACAAAAACATATGTAAGTATACATATATAGGTAAGTGTGAAGATTTTACCCACTGTTTCATATAACTAAAGAGCTTCGAAGTTGAGGCGTAGACATTTTGCATAACCATTCATAATATAAGTCCATGACTTTTATTTGATTTTATATATTTTATACTTCACACTTTATACTTTTTAAAGAAACTAATATCTAAAACAATATATTTAAGTAAATTTAACATAAGTTAACATTATCGCTGCCGTAAATTGGTATTGGGATATCTTTCAAAACATGCAATTAAAATTTACTTAATAAAATTTACTTTTAAGCAAAAACTCTTTTAGATTTTATATGAAAGTTGAAATTCGCTATATATTGAGGCTGATTTGTAGACTTGTTCTAAATAAATATTTTTCCTTATCTTTGAGAAGATCAAACGCCAATTTAATCTCAGAATCGTATTTTAGGTATGTATATATTACAGGTATTTATATGATTTCATTTGAATATCTACGACGAATACGAAAAGAATAAATTGTTTCAATTTGGTGAATAAATTTAATAGTCACGCTTTGAAAAGTTACTTCCTGACCGTAGATATCATATTTGTTAAATGGAGTTCGCTTAAAGATCTTAATTTTACGAGGCTAGCTTATGCATTTTAAGAGATATTTCCGCTTTGGATTATTGTGGATCGGTCATACATTTGGCGCTTGAGAAAGGATTGATTATTGCCTCAGTAGGTGGATTGCTGCCTGGAGTCGGTGTCGGCTGCAAAGAAGTAGACGAAATGTTTTCCTGTGGGCCGTTAATTATCAGTCTTTGTGGCGGTGGTATTTTGTTGGTACGATTGAGTAAGTAATCCAAATCGTGTGTAATTCGATCGAACATGCCATGAATTGCATGTTCGTCATTATCGGACGTGTTACTGCTGTTGCCAGCTGTAACTGTATCGGCGGCAGGATCGACAATATTATCCGATGACAACAGCTCCTTGGTAGTCTCGAAATTCGATGATGGGCGAGCGATTGTAATAACTGGTGTACCAAAAATAGTTTGCTGCTGTTGTGCTGTGGTATTGATTCCCACTGATGCAGCCATAATTGTTGGTAGCAGTGGATCGAATGTATGTGTTGTTGGTTCAATTATGGTTACACGCTTCTGTGTTTTTGGAGTTTGTGTCGTTACTGATGTTGTTGTAATGCCCCCTGTGGAAGTTCTATTGATATTGCTACTATCGCAAGCATAATTGGAGTTATTCTGAGTCGTTGGTGTAATATTAGATGTTGAAACTTGTAAAGAATCAATCACATGCGGCGAAAGTGCCACGGCCATTAACGCTTTGGGATGAGGTTGTACTAAACATTGATTCGATGTTGCATGTGTATTAATAGTTCGTATTTCAGTCATACTGCTCATATCTGTAAGTAGAAGTTAGTACTGGAAACATAGAACTATGTTAGTAAATAACATTGAAACTCACCAGCCAATACGGCTCCACCTACGCCTTGGAGTATATCTAGAGTTTCTACTCCAACATACTTATGAATTGTTTCTGAATTTTCTTGTAGTTGCATTTGACATTCTAAATTGTTCATAACATTTAGCGGTAGAGTTTCTTCAAAGGCATCAAAGTATGCGCTAATTTCACTGTGATTCGAGTTAACTGGTGGCAACATTTGTGATTGTTCGTTTTTGTTATTGTCGCTATCTGCTAATACATTACAACATCTAGTCGTTGCGGGCGGCATAAACGATGTACTTTTAAAATGTGGCACATTTTGTAGGCAATTAACAAGAAGTGGCGTTGACATCATGCCTAAACCTGTCGTGCTAATAAATGTTTCAATCACAGGTTTTGAATGATTTCGTTTGGATCCCTTTGGGTGTGGCCTCAAATTGGTGGTTCCTTCTGGAGCCATGCACTCATCGTCCTTTTCTGATTTATGATTAGTACGAACTGTATAAGAACAATTTGATATAATGAAGTGTATTTTATTTATTCTACGTACACTTAGCAGAAAAAGTGTACGTACAAGAAGTAAACAATTCTTTGCTGCACTAAATACCCATAAGGAAATAATTTTTCTCAAAAGAAATTATTTTTTATTTAAATTTATACACTTTAAGCCTAAATACATTAGATTATAATGAACAGAAAAATTATGAGAAATAAAAGAATTCAAAAGCACCTGTTAATTGGTCAAAAAAAGTCTACGTACAAAGATAAGATTATATGATAAATTATTGTTTTTTATGGGTTTTTGAAAAGATTAGTAGCTGGTTGGGTAGCCTTTCCGTTTTAGGACTTCTTGCAATCGGTTTGGCCAAGACCTGACTAACTTGGAAGTGTCCTCCGTTGAAATTTTGTGCCACTCATCTAAAATCACATTTTTAAGAATTGCTGCTTTATGCTGCGCTCAAGCAAATCCCACAAATGTTCAATAGGATTAAGGTCAGGTGATTGTGGAGGGGTCTTGCATTGATGCGGGACATTATATAATATCCAAAGTTTCACCTTATGGACAGTATGTTTCGGGTCGTTATTCTGTTGAAAGTGCCAGTCAGAACCCAGGCCGAGATTATCAGTACTCTTCTTCAAATTTTCTTTTAAAATATTTAAATAACCTCTCTGATCCATAATTGACTCAATGAACATCAAATTGCCGACTCCATTGGCAGCCATACATCCCCACACCATAATACCACCTCCGCCATGTTTAACCGTGCCCACAAGATTTTGCGCATCAAGGGCTGTGCATGGTTTCCGCCACACAAGCTGACGTCCTTTAATACCAAACAGGCAAAACTTGCTCTCCTCTGAAAATAGCACCTTCTCCCAGAACTCTGGCGGCTTATTTATATATTGTTTGGCAAAAGAAATTCGTTTGTGTCGGTTTATGAGCGAAATAAACGGCTTCCTGCGCGCTACGCGGCCACGGTAGTTAGATTTTTTTAAAATTTTGCGCACGGTGTCGTTATGCATGGTTTTGTTAAACTGTTCCTTAACATTTTGAGCAATTTTCATTGTGGTCAGTCAAGGATTATCCTGAACAAGCCATAAAACACATCTTTTTTCTCCTTGGGTCAGAATAGGAGGTCGTCCTGAGCGCGATTGCGACACGAAAGGTCCAGTTTTTTTGAAATTATTCATCACCGTTTGAATTGTGGGGTGCGCTCTTCCAAGGATTTCAGCAATTTCACGGAAAGTTTGGCCTTCTTTCCATAATTTTATTATAATTTTCCGTTCGTCAACTCTAATTTCCTTTCTTTTTGAATTCATCTTTATTAAACTTCTTGAAATAGATTATTCAAAGCACAAAATCGAACCATGATACGTATTAAATATAGGACTTGTGAAAATAAACTTTTGATGGCACGAACGATCGAGCAAATGAGCGGGGAAGTCCCGTTTTCGTTTCTGTACGTAGACTTTTTCTGAACAATTAACAGGTGCTTTTGAATTCTTTTATTTCTCATAATTTTTCTGTACATTATAATTTAATGTATTTGGGCTTAAAGTAAACATAGTACTCTAACTTTTAAATAAAAAATAATTTCTTTTGAGAAAAATTGTTTTCTTATTGGTATTTAGTGCAGCGAAGAATTGTTTACTTCTTGTATGTACACTTTTTCTGCTAAGTGTATATAAATTTCCATGGACATATTTAATAGACTTACAATTTAATGTACTATTTATTGTTCCTGTATAACAGTTATCACTTAATCTTTGTTTGAAAGTTATTCTTTTTCTGCTTCCTGTTGTTCCAGTGTTATATTCTGTTTTTATAACAAAACAGAAGGCAATTACGAATCCCTGAATTGATGAAATAAATATGATTTTATTAGCTTTTATAAAAATCAAAACAAACAAACAAACAAACAACAATGATGATGTATCATGAAAACTTTAATTACGATGGGTTACTGGTCTATCATAGCTATTAACATTTCAAATCTTTTTTGGATGTCTTTCAATAAATTTCTTTGTGATAAAAAGCAAAAAGAGATATATTTATAATTTCTTGCAACGAAATGTTGCTATCAGCCTATAAGGTCAATTGATGTCGACGTCGGGTAAAAGATGAAATGAATAGAAATTTTATTTGATTCTAAACATCAATTGACCATATAGTCTGATAGCAACATTTCGTTGCAATATATTAAATTACACTGTACTTTGGTCACATTTATTTCCATTATTTATAATTTCGTCGTTTTACAGAAGTTCGTACTTTTTTTTTAGAAATAGCAAAAGTTTCATTCATATTTTTTCATTAATTTTACCATCGCAGGTCGAAATTTTCATGATTACAAATACAATTTGTGATTAAGAATATATTCGTATTCGTTACTATAGACATCTTTTGTGTATATGCCACCACACTTACCAATAAAATACAGGATACTCCAAATGAGTAACACAGTAGGGAATTTTGCGTGTGATTTACATAAATAATAAATAATGTATCTGTTGATAGTTTTATTATCAATAAAAATCCAATACGATATAGTATTCCAATGCTATAAAATAGATATTTATAAATATGTACAATGCTAATATTTCCATAAATACTCTGAAGTAGACTTACCGTCGTTCTATAGCCAAATTTAATTTATCTAATTGCTGTGTTTGAATATTGCAGTTTCTTCGCCAAAGCCATAAAAACTTTTTTAATACAGTAGAAAATAGAGCCAAAAACAATAAAATGAAGAGTACATCAACACATACAAAAATGACAAAATTTAAAGAAATCGTAGAGTAACCAGTTGTATCTGTATATGAATCAATATCAGCTGAAACTGTTGAAAACTCTGACCACATTGTTTGTGTGGATCGTGTAGTATCTGTAGAAATAATCAAATATAATAATAGTGTTGGTTATTGAACTGAGCTAGGTATTTAGCGGAAATAAACGAAATGTGGTGTCAAGGAATGAGAGTATTTATTTGCTTTTTCTCAGAATAAAAATAAATTGGTCATTTAATTTGTCTCAGTGTCCACATGAATAAAAATAATAGCTACGTATACATCTATACTTCGTTATAGTATAGATGTACAAGGTGCGACAATTATGTATTAAAACTCGAACCATATCTCAGCAACCAAGTGCGCCATCTATGTGTGAGCACATGCGTTTTGAAGCTTCAACCTTCCTCTATTAACTATCAAAATTTCATGGCATTTGGTTGACATTAAATGTTTATTGACATTCATTTTACAAAACACGTGTTCGTTTGATGTTGAAATTTTAACATGGAGCAAAGAGCGGTCATTAAATTCCACGCAAAAATTGGTAAAAGTGCATCAGAAACATTCGGAATGATGCAGCAAGCGTATGGCGATGCTTATTTATCAAGATGGTGTTTCCAATACGACCCTGAAACCAAGCGTCAAAGTGCGGAATGGAAATCAAAAAACTCACCACAAGCCAAAAAAAAAAAAAACACGAAAAGTTCCATCAAAAATCAAAACAATGCTCATCATATTCTTCGATAGCAAAGGAATTATCCACAAAGAATTTGTTTCAACTAGTCAAACAGTTACTTCCGCATGTTGCCTCGAAGTTTTGAAGCGTTTGATGTCCAGAATCCGTCGTGTTGGACCAGAATACCGCGATCCAAAAAACTGGTGTCTGTTGCACGATAATGCAACGAGTCACACGGCACTCATTGTTCGTCAATTTTTGGCTCGGAATCTGGTCTGTGTGTTGAATCACCCGCCGTATTCACCTGATTTGGCACCGTGCGACTTCTTTTTGTTCCCAAAACTGAAATTGAAGTTGAAAGGATGATTTTGCTTGATGACATTCAGACCATGCAACGGGGTTCGACGAGGGTAGGTAATTCCGAAAAATGAGTGTATTGAGTGAGTGTATTGAATCAGGAGGAGAATATTTCGAATAAATATACCGAAAAATTAGCAGATATCGTGTTTTAATTGTGTTTTCTAGAGGCAGTCTTTATACATAATTGTCTCACCTTGTATACTTTTAAATGATGGCACTTTTTTGATTTACGGACCACATTGTTTAGTTATACGGCACAAAAGCAACATATGTCGAAAACATTTGAAATAATGCCGAATTGTTTTTATATGGGAATAAATTATTCAGCATTATTGCAAAATTTTTGCGACAATGTCGAAAATCTAATTCTAATATTATTGCATAATTTTCGACGATAATGGATTATATTGGCGTAACAGGGCAACCCAATTTTTCATGTAGTCGTAAGCCGATATTTTGTAGGCAGTCACAGCCAAGAGTTGTTATTGTTGTTTTCAACAGGGAATTAAAATTTGGAGGAGTGAAAAATAGTGAAAAATCTTCAAAATTGTGTATTTCGCAACTACGTTAAAAGTATTAATTTTCATTGGAAAATTGGTGACGTAATGCTTTTGAAAATTGTCCTTTTGTTTACATTTCATTCTTCTTTCACATTTTCGTGGTGATTTGTTGCCGAATTGACGTGTTCTCTAAGTGCTTTGAATTTGAATTTACTACAAATGTATTTTTAAAATGGTGAAGTGCTTTCTGATTGGGTGCAAAATTACCTACGAAAATGACAATTCCGTGCATTTGTTTGATTTCCCAAGGGACCATTTCGTTCTCGGAGATTTAGACAACCTTTTACCTTACTTACTTTGACTTTGCTTATAAAGATAACCGGATTAACTGAAATGAATTCACGATTTGCGAAACAAATGGTACTTAAAAAATCTCCTTACAGTCGGCTGGGGCCGACCAAATTATACCCTGTGGCTGACAGTTGTGCCAACCTGGGAAATTTTTTTTTTGAAATATTCTCAGAGGGAAAATTAAAAATGAGAATTTCCGATTTCCGGGTACTTATTTGACAGAATGTATATACTTAGTTACTGTTTGCTGATATTGAACAGGAATATGTCGCTGAATTTTGTGAGTTTAAAATATTTAACACAGCAGTTACAACGCACAATTAAGAGTAATTTAAAATTACTACTTTAAAGTATGAAAAAATCAAAATGTTAAGCTTTAGTGTACAAGAAAAAAGTCCCGACGAGTTCCGCTTTAATTCCTTTTATATGGTAAAGTATGACTTGCATTACTTCATTTCATTTATTCAATCACTGTCTGGGATGAATGTCTTGCAGATTGTAGTGATCTCAAAGCAGACTGACTGTCAGAGTAGATAATTATTTCTTTTGTGGTCAGAACATATTTCTTGATGATTGAAAGAGCTTCTTTGATGGCTAAGATTTTAGCCTGAAATACACTACAACAGTCTGGCAAACGGAAGGAATAGATGCCTACCTCCTTGGAGTAGACACCCCCTCTCACTTTCCTCTGTAGTTTAGGTCATATGTATAGATGACGACTTTACCGATGCAATTTATTTTGCTATCCCACTCTACTCTTGAAGGAATGATCGTGGTGAATGGCTTTTCTACCTGCAGTTCCACCGAACTACAAAAGTCAGTGGTCCTGGGCATGAATGGAAACTTTTCTAGGAGTGCCCCCTGAGTTAGTGGCTAGAAGAGATAATTCTCTTAGTCTCAATGCCGATTTTACTGCTAGTTGCTGTCCGTACAGGTCAATCGGTAGAAGAGACAGCATAACATTCATTGCCACTGTGGGAGTTGTTCTGAGAGTTATACTAATGCATAAGTTTGCTGCCGCGTATGCAACAACCTATATATATATATATATATATATGTATATATATATATATATATATGGTGGTCTGGTGGTGTTTTCGCAAGGTAACGTGTCTAACTGCCTCAACCAGGTGGGGCTAGCGCAATCCTTGTTGAACTCATCGCAAGTCAACTCACTGGCTGTCATGTAGTTTGATCTGAGCGCTATGTGATGATACCTTTATTTGTTAATGAGGGGTAGTCATATAGCTTGCTCTGCTTACTCTGTGATGGCGCTTTCATTATTATTAATGGGGGCCCTCCATGTGGCGACCACCGGGCAACGTCTTCCTGGCACCCGCTGGGAGGCGGCTGAAGTGAGTGGCGAAAATCTCCTCGGTTAGAGGTTGTGCGTTGGGTTTGGGATCCGCCACATAAAAAAACCCCCCAATGAAAAAAACAAATATGCCTCGGATAAGGACTACCGCTTTTGTTGATGACCCCCGCAAACGAAAAAAGGACCACGATTTACGGATATGCACCTGGAATGTCCGATCCCTTTATAGGGAGGGTGCCTCTATCCAGCTGGTTGATGTCCTCGAAAAATACAGAGCTGACATCACCGCTCTCCAGGAAATGCGATGGACAGGACAGGGCTGCTCCAAAAGAGCGTCCTGTGACATCTACTACAGTTGCCATGCTGAAAGGCACGAATTAGGATGTGGATTTTTGGTCAGCAAGAGACTACGACATCTTGTCTCACAGTTCACGCCTGTGAACGAACGGCTGGCCACAATCCGCATCATGGCAAAATTTTTCAACATCAGCCTTATATGTGCCCACGCTCCGACGGATGAGAAGGACAATGTGACCAAGGAGAGCTTCTTTCAGCGCCTCGAAGAAGCTTATGACCGCTGCCCCCGTCACGATATCAAAATCGTGCTTGGCGACTTTAATGCCAGGGTGGGCAAGGAAGGTACCTTTGGTCCAACTGTCGGAAAATTCAGCCTCCACCAGAACACCTCCGATAACGGAATGAGGCTGATCGACTTCGCCGCAGCACGAAACATGGTAATTGGTGGTACCAGATTCCAGCATCTCGACATCCACAAAGCGACATGGCTGTCTCCAGATCAACGTACAAGAAACCAAATTGATCATGTGGTGATTGACGGAAGGCATGCTTCCAGTGTGATGGACGTGAAATCGATCCGTGGTGCCAACATCGACTCGGATCACTACCTTGTTGCAGCTAAGGTGCGCACACGCTTATGTGTCGCAAATAACAAGAGAAGTCCCACACAGAGAAAGCTCGACGTCAGTAAGCTGCAATCACCAGAGACAGCAGATGCATTTTCCTCTCGACTATCGGATCTGCTTATGCAGAACACTCCCCCACTTGATGATACATGCGCACGGTGGACACATATATCCCACTCCATGACTACTGCTGCCGAGGAGGTAATCGGTTACTACCGGCCTCTGAGGAATGAGTGGTATGATCAGGAGTGTCGCGACGCTACCGCAGAGAAAGACGCCGCCTACAGAAGAACCCTGCGTGCAGGCGCAACGCGAGCTGTTAAGGAGCGGTACAGAGAGAAAAGGAGTGCAGAGAGACGTCTTTTCAGGCGCAAGAGGAGGGAGTTGGAAAGACGTGAGTGTGAGGAGATAGAGATGTGTACCGACAAGAATGAGACTCGAAAATTCTTCGAAAAGATCAAGCGCCTAAGTGGAGGTTTAAATCCCGGAGCCTCTTCTTGTCGTGATGGAAATGGGAATCTGGTTACGGATGTCCAGAGTGTACTGAGCCTATGGAGGGAACACTTCTCCACGTTACTGAATGGCGATGCTACGAACAATTCCGCCAGTGGAGGAGATTGCCCGATAACTCCAGTTACAGATGATGGTGTTGATGTTCCACCACCCGACTATGACGAGGTTAAAACGGCCATTTTAAGGCTGAAGAACAACAAAGCTGCAGGTGCTGATGGCCTGCCTGCCGAGTTGTTTAAGACCGGAGGCGATGAGCTGCTCACCCGCATGCAGCAGCTCATAAGCAGAATATGGTCGGATGAAAGCATGCCTGATGATTGGAGGCTCAGTGTTCTCTGTCCTGTACATAAAAAAGGTGACCCCACAATTTGCGCCAACTACCGTGGAATAAGTCTCCTGAGCATCGCATACAAGGTTCTATCGAGCGTACTGTGTGAAAGGTTGAAGCCTATGCTCAGCAACCTGATTGGACCTTATCAGTGTGGCTTCAGACCTGGTAAATCCACCATCGACCAGATTTTCACACTGCGCCAAATCCTGGAGAAGACCCAAGAAAAACAGATCGACACACACCACCTATTTGTTGATTCGACAGTCCGGTAAGGGATTACCTCTACGCAACAATGTCTGAGTTCGGTATTCCTGCAAAGCTCATTCGACTTTGTAGGATGACACTGCATAACTCCCGTTGTGCAGTGAAAATTGGGAAGGACCTCTCCGCACCGTTTAATACCGAACGGGGTTTCAGACAAGGTGATTCGTTATCGTGCGACTTCTTCAATCTTATTATGGAGAAAATAATACGAGCTGCTGATCTACGACATAATGGCACTATCTTCAACAAAAGTGTCATGCTGTTAGCGTATGCCGACGATATTGACATAATCGGCATGAACACGCGAGCAGTCAGTGCAGCATTCTCAGAGTTGGAAAGAGAGTCGCGTCGGATGGGTCTCACGGTGAACGAGGGCAAGACGAAGTATCTAGTGTCAACAAACAAAGAGTCCCGGCGTCTTGGACACCACGTCACTGTTGACAACTACGCTTTTGAAGTAGTAAGGGACTTTGTCTATCTTGGAACCAGCATTAACAGCAGTAATGACGTCAGCTTGGAGATCATGCGTAGGATAACTCTTGCTAACAGGTGTTACTTTGGGCTGAGTAAGCAATTGAGAAGTCGAGCCCTCTCTCGAAGAACGAAAACTACACTCTACAAGTCTCTCATCATGCCTGTCCTAACATATGGCGCTGAAGCTTGGACAATTTCCACCTCGGATGAGCGAATACTTGGAGTTTTCGAGAGAAAAGTCCTACGCAAGATCTTTGGACCTATTTGCGTTGGTGGCGAGTACCGAATAAGGTACAACCATGAGCTGTACGAGCTGTATGCCGATATTGACATAGTAAAGCGCATCAAAATCCAGCGGCTGCGCTGGCTAGGTCATGTCGAGCGAATGGAAGAACACGCTCCAGCTAAGAAGGTGTTATATTCGGAACCCGCTGGAGGACGACGCAAAAGAGGAAGACCAAACCTCCGGTGGAAAGACCAAGTACTGGAGAACCTGACGGCGCTTGGAATTTCTAACTGGCGCCAGCTAGCGAAGAACAGAGATGGCTGGCGAAGCATGTTATTTTCGGCCTAAATCGATATTCGGTTGTTATGGCCACATAAGTAAGTAAGTAGTATGTATATATATATATATATGTATGTATATATATATATATATATATATATATATATATATATATATATATATATATATATATATATATATGATCATAATAAAATTTCTAAGATTTTTATCGGTATCAAAATCCCTGCAAATAACCCGAAGAGATTCATGATGTCTCAAATTGTATATTGTGTAACGTTGGTTCAAGAGTAAGCAAGTTAATACCTTCGCCACTCTCAATACTATCATTGGCGATTTCCGTAGATGTGTTCATATCGCCGATTTTTGATGTTGCGATTATTGGTTTCGTCATAATATCAAGCCACCAGTTCTGTGGTTTTCTGTCAATAATGCTGCAAATAAGTGGCGATGTTATTGCAAACAGCAGTGGTAAAAGCCAACTTATGCCAATTGCACCGCATATGCCGGAAGACAGGTTTACTTCGACGGTGGTATTACTTTTTGATGTTGGCAAATATGTTATGTTGCTGATGCTATTACTATTCCTTGTGCTTGAGGTACTATTGCTGATGTTTGTTGTGGAGTTGCATCGTATTTCTATATTATCTTGTTTATGTAAAACCGTTAGAGCTGATCCCGCCTTTGTGGTGTGAAAAGTTTTCCTTAATATTAGCTCAGAATGTAATACTAAAGCTATTGCAATTAATGTCGATATACCAAGTAGTAGCAGGGAAGCTAATGTTGAACTGATTATGGCATGCCAATTCTGAAATAAACCAAATGGACATTTGAATCTTTTTATATGGATCCAAAGTAGTGTACAGTATTCTAAAGTACAATATAAGAATTTGTTATATCTAAATAGGTTTCTTTACTATATGTATAAATAAATTGGGCAAATATAAAGTCAAGTGTCTAATTGCTGTATCATAAATTTAACAGTTTTCAAACCATCTCAAACCATGCTATTTTATAGAGTTTGTGTACCATAAAATGTGGCAATATTTAAGTTATAAAATTTTATTTCGATTTAATTTTTTTCATATCGTTTGTGTGAAAAGATATATTGATTTTTGTATATGTTCTTAGCTCTTGATATGTATTTTTTACTGCTTTTCTTAAAGATAAATTATTGTCTTTGATATCATGTATTACTTTTTGAAGATTTTCCATGTTTATTGTTATAGTATCATGTAAATAAATGAAAAAGATGGATATGCGAGCAAACTTTATATATATATATATATATATATATATATATATATATATATATATATATATATATATATATATATATATATATATATATATACCAGGTGTACAAGCTTAAATCCGCTGTTTTTCGGTAAAAAACCCAAGGCTCGTACACGTATGGAAATGGCTTGTTGAGTAACACCTAACTGTTCGGTAAGCATTTTTTCGATTGGGTGTCGTCCTCATCCAAAAGAGCCTGAAAATCATGGTCCTCAACTTTTCTGGGTCTATTTTCACGGTTCTTGTCACTCAAGTCAAAATGGACTTCTTTGAACCGACGAAACCAGGGCACTGTCACCATAGGCCTCAACAAGCATTCGATGCGACTCAGCAGCAGATTTCTTCAAATTGAAGCAAAAAAGTAGAGCTTCCCGTGATGGTTTCGTAAACAGCAGACTTGCCGATTCCGTCGTCATGGAAATCCATTTTGTATAAACTCCCAGTCCTAGTCATGTGTTCCTTTTAATAAAAGGGCTGATATTGCCAAAACGTATGAAATAATGTCAAAATGAAATGTTGTAGAAGTTTGCGAAATAATATTGAAAAATATTTGTTCCACATAAAAAAGGTTTGATAAAATACTACTGAACCTTTTTCGAAATGAAATAAATAAATTCTATTGGATTATGGCGATATTTAAATAAATTTTATTTTTTATAACAATACATTGCTTCTTAAATAAATGCATAATATTTAAAATATTTT
Organism: Megamerina dolium; assembly: GCA_963854835.1. NCBI lineage: Eukaryota > Metazoa > Arthropoda > Insecta > Diptera > Megamerinidae > Megamerina > Megamerina dolium. The sequence goes on from OY978529.1 coordinate 12,649,034, forward strand.
CCAATAATACTCGTAGCATATAATTGTGTACTTATGGTATATAAAAATACTTAAAACCTGTACTTACCGATGGCAGCATTTTTAAAAACCCCAGCAAAAAAATCACCATCACGCTTGATGTTGAAATGCAAAATTGCATTTTCAGGAAAGTAATAGCGCATTTTCTATTAAACCATATGGGTAATAAAACAATAAAGGATGAACACGACAATAGTAAGCAACAAGCACAACTAATGATGATAAATATCGGGCTCTGTGGCGTATTTAGCCACGATTCCTATGGAAAATAGAAAATAATTTTTCAAATTAACAAGTTTTGGTAAAAGTTTTGGTTAACAAGTTTTGGTAAAAAAAGAAATAAGTCGAAATGCACTTCGTTAAAATTAGTTACTTTTTTACTTTTTGTAGATACTGTCAAAAAGGTGTTTCTTAAAAATGCTGTTGAATTGGCCGCACTTGGGTTCGGGTTAATGCACTAACCACTAATCTACGGTAGCCACAAAATAACGTTATAAATGACTGTTTTCATATCTAACGATTTATAATATTGAAAAACTTTTTTTTGTTGGTCTTGAGTGTGTGTTTTATTTAATTTCACTCATAGTAGCAAGTGGCGCCGCTTAATAAGGTGCATTTGGAGCAGAAAAACGTGATTCAGAAGTTTTTTTGGACAGAGTCTATTTTATGTAATTATTTTGACAAAACGGTAAACGAAAAGTATGGATTACATTCGATAATATCTCAACCTACTGGGATCCATAATACGAACTTCCGCAGTTATCATATCATACAACATATTAATCCATCAGTAACGCGATAATAATCATTTGTGAGTGTTTCAGAGGGACCGTGCGTAATCCGTGTTGAATTCGCCACAATCCAACTTATTGGCCATCAAATAAATAACTTGGGCCTTGGTAGAGGTAACAACACCTTGATATCAAATTAGTTGCGACTAAAGTGAAAGCGGGTATGCCCCTAAAATGTTTGTACCCTCTGATTGGTGCTAATTGGTGTCTTCGGAAAATATAAGACTCACATCATCGCGCTACAGGAAATGCGGTGAAAGGCGATGGGATCAGGTGAACTCAGCAAGAGTTTTCGACTCCTGTATTCGCATAATAAATATATTTTAATAAACTTTAAAGATTTTTTTGAACATTTTTGTTCGAAAACACAAGAACACAAGTCGCGCGTTTTTAGATGCCGCAACCTTAATTTGTTTTACCATTGTACACAGTGCCAATTAATGATATACAGTGAATGAAAGAATATTATGTCCGATTTTTTACTTGTAGAAATTAAAATGGTACCATACATACCTTTGAATTCCGTTTCATTAGCATCACAACATATGCGCCTGATAGCGGACATATACATCGAGTTATATTTTCCATTAGATTTTTTGTGATACACAGATCCGATCGCCATGTGTACTCCATGGATATTCTGTAGTCGTAACTGTAATATAATCGTCATATCAAGGTCACAGGTGCGTTTATTTCAAATTAAAATAACAATTTGCTTATACTCTAAGTCTTATGTACGAAGCAAGGTTGGCAATTCAAGTTATCGAATATAAATACTATTCTGCAAATTTCGGGTTGAGTTCCCGTATGCAAATAAAATAAATGAAATATGTCTAGATTAACATGGATTTTAAATATTCAATAAGCTCAATAATTGATACAAATTCAAATATTGGTGGCTGGGTGTATATCCTAGGGATTGGGGTGCGTAGGAGGACCAATGTTTCCACGATCCTTATTAAAATCAAGCAATTCTATGTGTAAAAGGAAAAACTGGAAACAGAAATATATCAGTCTGACCACTCAGGGTATCGAACCAATTTGGTGGAACTACGTGTTTCAAATAACTTTACTTTACATTCGGCATATATGGTATACAAGAAAAGTACATTCGAAAAATATACAAACTTATTAAAAATTACAAATGTTCAACAATTTGAGTTATTCGAGAAAAAAAATATCCGATTAAGAATTCGAATAATATGTGACAAATGTTGTAACCCGGCGAATAGTTGAAATAATCAGCACTTAATCGGTTTCGATAAATTAAAATGACAACCCTAATTCCCACCAAAC